>JALJCO010009434.1:0-444893 GCA_023101725.1 Atherinomorus stipes
GTAATTTCTACAGTAAAAAAATACAGTAACCTCTTGCTCTGTCATTTCACAATGTTTTATTGTAAACCGCAATGCATTGTAGCCAGATAATAAATACAACAACTAACAGTATTTTTAAAATGTTAAGTATTGTAATATTACAGCCATCTACGTTTTACAAGTAGATGCTGTAGATGACGGATTTTACCGGTTGAATTTGAACGTCACATCTCAACACAGACACAGAGGAACAGAGGAGGAGCAGCACGGTTGACAGAGTTCATCCTTGATATCCCCGCAGTAAGTTCAATTTTGACCAAAGTTCTTACATGAAAAACATAACATTAGGATGTATGTAGGCCTACTGTGCTAAAGAAAAAAATATATCAGGAAGCATGCAGGGGAAAACGCTAGCTAACGTCCAGAGATGCATGTATGTGTTGTTAAGATGCTAATGTTAGTGTGTTTACACTTTCGGTTTTTAACGAGATCCCGAGACCCGACCACTGCAGCGGCACGTTGCTCAACCACTCATCAGCTAGGACAACTTAAATTGCCATGTAAAATAATTTGTCTTTTATGTGATTGTGATATGCTAATTTTTCAAGTTAGCTTAAGTAAACTAGGGCATTCTCACCGTAGGTGAGTAAAATAACTGATAACTGCGATTGTATGAAAGATATGTAACAGTTTAAGTCTTGCAAGAGCAAAAGCATTCATTTAAAATTTCATGTCTGTCTTTAAGGTGAAGTTCTTACTGCCAGTGGCTGGATGCTGACCTTTGAGGGCCATGGTTTTGCCACCAAACACAAACTTTGTGTCCAGAATGGCTGCAGTGTTTTCCAGCTACTACACTTTTAATCTGATGTATCGGAGCAGACGTTGTGCACGCTGGGATTCATGCAAAGGTAAATACTTGCTTTAAGTTTAATTCTGGTGGCTCATTATTTTGTAAAGTTTGCTGTTACGAGAAACGTGTTATTTTGATTTATCAGATGAAGTCGTACAATATCAAGTACTTTCTCAACCCTTTGATGCACAACATATGCACCCCTTCTAATTCACAACATGAGTCAAACACGACCTACATTCATTTTCCATCTTATTTCATATTGGCTGAATTTTTTTCTATCTTTTGAAATCAGTTTATGATTATATATTCCAAATATTCTTTAAATATCCTGTTTTTGACTACCACAAATCATTGTTTCCATTTTTCCTGTCATACTTTACGAAACAAATTAGTTTTTATATTACTACATCAAGTTTATACATAAAAAAAAACCTATTCGTGTAAGTGTGATCTAAAATTAAACAATTTAATTCTCTGATAGTAATTTGTTTCAGGTCATTGCTTGAGAAGTGAGTGAGACCGAACATTTTTAGTATGTAATACCTGTAACATGTTTGTCATTTTGTCACAGAAACAAAAACAGAAAATATGCCTACAGCTGTTGAAATGAACCGTTTCTGTAGTTTAACAACTGTACACTGGTAAAACATGACCAAACAAAATAAGATTTAACCGAACACACAAGTGGAGCACAAACTGTCATCTCAAGTATTTTTTTTATTTTATTTTAAATTGAAATAGTCTGCTTATTGAAGTAAATCTGTTATACATATTATATATATTATCTGTATACAGAAACAGGTTATACTTAAGTAAAGGTTCATTTCCATTTTTATGAATAACAACAAAAGTATAGAACAGCACTTGGTCAGATTGCCTTTGAATCCAAGTTCAGAGCTGTAAATTTCCAGTGATAATAGGCAAAGAGTCTCTAGGAGCTTCTCAGCTAGGGGGACACTCATGAAGAAGTTGTCCATTGTAAAGTTGTGACCTAAGTGAAGGGAAAAAGATCTGAAATTTACTCAACATAGAATTCTCTAAATTATAAGACCATAATTATTACTACACATTTCATTCTGTTCTACTATTTTGCTTATAGAAAGCTAATTCCACTGCACGATTGTTGGAGAACATTCTCTCCTAAGTTCCTCTGAACATCCTCTCCTTGGTGTCTCAAAATAACCTAAATGTCATCAAATATTATGTACAATTGTCTTTCACAACTGTCATCAAATAATTTCTATAACTTTAGAACAATGGAAAAACAATGCTTAAATGTCGATGCGAAGGGAGCTGAGCTGAGCTCATCTCAAAGTTCACGTCACAGAGCTTTGGGTTAAATGTCTGCACGTGTAAACTTGATATGGAAATCTAATTTGTTCATAAAGGAAGATTAAATTTATTTGTGTGAAACAAAAACAAGACATTTACTGCAGAATTTGAATAGTAAATGATAAAATAACTTTATTTCAAAGGCATGTACTGATCTCAGCAAATGATCAGACACACCTGGATTAATTAGTTCATCCAATCTTGAAAGACAGGAAACAAAGGTGTAGGACTAAGTTCAGGAAGTTGTGGAGGTGTGCATAAAGCCCATTGTAACACACATTAAATTCCACAGAAAATGAATGCGGGTCATTTTTTACCTATGTTGGGCATTAGAAGGGCAGTGACTTAAAAATGTTTTTTATTTACAAAAACTAAAATAAGAATGTTTTATGACCAAAAATAAGTAAAAGGAATAGTTCACCCACAGAATGATGTAACTTTATTTTCCACTTCCCCTCATGGTGAGCAAGACTCTGGAGCACTTTTTTAATATCTCAAATGCAGCCGGAGATCAGGAAGGCTTCTCGTTTCCCCCCAACTTCCATATAATGGAGTTCACCGGGGTCCGAGCCAAAAAGGTCCATAAAAGTCCACAAAAACTTGGACCTTGCTCACCATGAGGGGAAGTGGAAAATAAAGTTACATCATTCTGTGGATGGACTATTCCTTTAATTGAGGAATACCTTGAATTTTAAATGAGAAAATTAAGTTACTCCAAAGATATAGAAAAGAAAAACTCATCTGGGTCACTTCTCTGACCCATGTTGTGCATCAAAGGGTTAAAAGGGAAGTTCACAGAAAACTCAAAAATATACATTGTCCTCCTTACATTGACCGCTATCTATCCATCTACTTCATTGTGAGTTGTCTGGATTGTGCTCTGTCTTGTACACTAGCAGTTATTGCAAATTTTTCATGTTTCTTTTCATGTGATTTCAGATGTTTCATGGGAATAAATCCAAGTCATGGCACAAAGCTGGAAAGGCAAGCTGGCCAGAAGAGTGGGAAGGTCCAGGAGAAGAGGAACAACACTTTTGCGGGTATCCTCACTCCTGAGGCAGTTAATGGACTTTGAATGGCTTAGTCTAAGCCATATTGCAAATGAGATCTCATTTCCTTAATATGTGATATGCCACTGTACAGGGTGTGAATGTTTTACTTAAACTTTTAACATACACTACTCACAAAGTTAAGGATATTTGGCTTTTTGTATGATGACAGAATGAATCTAACATCTACTACAACCTTTCCAGGTGAACTGAATTAAACTTTCTGTAAACCTTTCAATGCAAATGTAAATTGTTCAATGTTTAAATATTTATTCTGCATCATTCTGTTCTCCAAAAACCAAAAGTTGAATGTCCCTAACTTTTTGAAAGTAGTGTAAGTTGTAACTCAGGTTTTGGATTTGCCCAGAAAGTTATCTCAGGTTTTTTAAAGGACATCTTTATTTTTTTTAACCTGGACCTTTTTTCTAGGAGTTTATACGTGCATTGACTCACCTGTAAAATTTCAGCATCACTTTGACTCCTTCGGTGAACATCCAGTATAATGACGGAGACGGGGCAGCCACTATATAAGGCATTATCTGCAGTAAAATTTTAAGGGGAATGAACGAACGAACAACTACTTTTGTCCTGTGAGTCCAGATTTAGCTTTCCGTTAGTTATCAGGGTGTTTAATACACTTTTCGGAGCCATGCGTTCATGATGCACACTTCTGTAGTTCAGCTGAGAAGAGCAGCTGCTACCCAGACAACAACAACAAAAAAAAAACAGTTTGCAAAACTCTGAACTCACAGGACAATAGTACTCATTCATTTGTTCATTTTACTTAAAAGTAGCCTATTGATGAATTGAAACAATTTTGCTGAAGATTATATCTTAAAGGAGCCCTATCATGAAAAATTGACTTTTAAGAGCTTTTCAGCATGTCAGTGTGTTATTTCCTCATCAAGAAATGATTTAAATCGTTATTTTTCTTCATTCATGCATATTTGAGTAATCTACATGAATATTTAAACCAAGCGCTACCTCCCTGCAAACGGCTGACTACCCACCGCGTTACGTATGAACGTGGCACCAATCACGAAAGTCCAAATGCGCACGCTCAGTATCGTAGCAAGACGCCCTCTGTTGAACAGAAACTCAGAGAATCATATACACACTCTCTGAGGAAGAAACTAACACCTGCAGGAAGATTTCCTCAGAGACAAGCAGCCATCAGCTAACAGACGTTTGCTCCAGAGTTCAGGAGAATTTTCTTCCTTTTTTTTTTTTTTTTTTTTAAGCTCTAGAGGACAGCAAGTTGGGGAAAATGCAGTTACGTTCAGCGTGGTTATGTTCAGCGTGGGATTGTATTTGCTGTACTGGATGAATTGACTTGCCAGAAGTGGTTGGATTTTAACTTCAGGAGCAGGAAAAAAAAACCTCAACTTTGTGTGTGAACTTCACTCCTGACAACTTCATGAATCTCGGGCAGTAAAGTGTTTTTTTCTCTGGGATTACTTCTGAAACCTGACGCAGTTCCTGCTATAAAAACGCGCATGGACAGACAACAACACTGGTGAGTCAACACATCTCTCAGCTCAATGCTAACTGTTAGGCTATGATTTGTTCGCTAATTTACTTACTTGTCAGGGGTCTCTGTGGTACTTCTGTGGTACTGCGTGTACTTCAAACTCCATATCAGACTCTGGGTCGAGCGCATACAGCTCCATAACAGGCTGGTCTGTTTTATCCCGTCGATCGGAGGAATTATCCATCAATGTTTACTACTAACATCCACATGAGAGCTGCCGGTGCCGGTGCTACAGACAATTCTGTGACCCTTCAGAATAAGTGTCTCTTCCGGGCGACGTCATGAAATGGGCGTAAAACATGCTGCAATTGGTCGAGAGCTCCGCGGTTCAGTACAGTCAGCCATCTTACTTCCGTGTTGGAAATTAAATGCATCGAAAAACTAATATTTAACACCAAATTAGTTTCTATAGTAACGATGGGAACATATCTAGCTTATAAATGCCTATATTTGACTTTTGGAACATTTGAAAAGCATGATACAGCTCCTTTAAAGAGAGGCTGCCCCATCTCTCCCATTATATAGATGTACGCAGAAAGGTGACTCAACGTAATATCTTCCAAAGGAGTCAAAGTGATACAGAAATTTTACAGGTTTACATATATAAACTCCCAGAAATAAGGTCCAGGTTGAAAAAAAAAAAAAGAAAATCATCCTTTAAAGCCTGCATAAATGTTGCACTCTTTTACTGTAACTTGTCAGACAGTACTGCACTTATCAGACAGCAGCTTTTAATGTTGGTGCATGTTGAAGAATGCCGTTAACATTCATATGTGCAGACGTGTTGCGCGCTCTCTCAGGCTCTGATTGTAGTTGTTCAGGGAAATTATAATAAAATAAAAAGAAATTGTAAATGAGATCACATCTAGTAGTTGTTTTGTGTGTGTGTGTGTGTGTGTGTGGGGGGGGGGGGGTTGTATTGTAATGTATAAACAACAAAAATCTGTAAAAGGTTCAACTGTAATTCTTTGTCACAGTTATGTATTGTATTTAAATTTTACAAGAGTTTATTGGAAACATATTTGCCAGGAAGTTACTGTAGATGGAGTTACAGTATGTTATTGTAATTCAATTTTACAATATCTTATTGGCAATTTTTTTTTGCCAAGACTTTACTGTAGAAAGATTACAGTATATTATAGTAATTCATTTTACAGTAAATTTTACATGATTTTACTGGCAACTTTTTTTTGCCAAGAAGTTACAGTAAATTCTACAGTAAATTCGTTACAGTGTAACTTTTGAAGTGTGACAGTAACTTCAGAGGAATATTTTTAAGAAAGTATGCAGGACTTGGGTCATACAAACTACAGCACAATCCAGCCCAGTATTTCATCAAGAGCCTCTCTCAGACATGAGCATGTAACATTGTTAGCGTTATCGATCTGCTGAAGCGAAGGCATTCAGTCATTGAGACACTGGTAACCTTTACATTAACCTTAAATGTTTCTCATTTAGTAAGACATTCCTACAAGTAGTGAGTGATACTTGCCTTAAATACAAGTTTACAAAGAAAATTAGTGTGACAAAATGAAGTTAGACTTTTCTTGCAGCAACATATCAGGTGAAAATGACGACTGACCTGAAATGTGAATGGGCTCTATGCACAACTCCACTACTTCCTGAACTTAAGGCAACTCTAGACAAACTGATTAATACAGGTGTGCCATTGTCGTTGTGGTTAATGAGGTCAGGCACACCTGGATTAATCAGTTTATCCAGTAATTAAAGAAAGCAAACAAAGGAATTTCCTTACAGTAAATTCAGGAAGTAGTGGAGTTGTGCATAGAGCCCAGTGTCATTTTGTAACATTCATGAAGGCCACAGCTCTGTTAGTTTCTTATTTGCAAAAGTTTTATTGCACTTGCAGTAACAAAGTGCAATGAAAGAATTATGAATTTGATTAATGTAATCAGATTGCAATTGGATCCCAATGAAGTGGACTGAAAATGATTATAATTGAGTTAAATTTTACTAGTGCCGTAGGATAACCTTTGTTGTGAATTGGCGCCATATAAGGAAACTGAATTGTTGAACAACTCATATTTTAATAATTTAGCATCTGCAGTTCAGTCTGTATGTATTATTATTTGTAGGATAGAAAACAAAAATCATCTTTATGTCTTATTTGTATCTATTTCTACATCTATGTATATCTATAACTATGTCTACTATGTATACTTCCACTGTTAACATCTCTTTAAATGTTCCTCTTGACTATGCACGTCTGTTGTGGTGCTTTTTGCTGCAGTTCTTCACAAATCCCAGAAAACTACTCTAAAGGTAGAGCCTGGAGTTTTCACCCTGAAATTAAATGCTAGACTTGTGTGAGTGAAATTCGGCTTAATCCGCATCTTTCGGCCTCTGCTTGTGCGTGGTGGCGAGTTTTGTTTGCAACTCTACCTCCCCTACTGTAACTGTGTTTTGCATTTTCCCTTTGTTTTGGTGTGTTCGGAATGTTTCTGGGCGGAGATTTGTGTGTTGTCTCCGGCCAATAACAAAGCTAAGGGCGTAGCATTCTGGTGAGATAAACTCCTCAATTGGAACTATTTCTTTCTTTTTTTAAACGTCGACTGAAGCCAACACCAGATTCACTCGAATTCTTGATAAAAATGCAGATGCAGCGAAGAAAGGGAAGTATTTTGCAGCAAAAAGAGCTTTAGATAGTGCACGCTCAAAAACTATGGGTTAATATTGGTTTGGCTTTCACCCACTTTCTAGCTTTGAAGGAAATGCTTGGGGCTGAAGAGCGATGCAGCCATTAGCCCAAGGTGAGGGGCTCTCAGTTTGAATGGTGTTTACAAACAGAAACGGGGGAACACTACAGACTCTACCTTTAAAGTTGTTCACATTTAACACAACTGAAATGTTTTTTCGACATTGAAAATGTGTAGTCAAACTCTGTCACAAGAGGATGAAGCTACTACTTTTTATAGGGGACATGCATAATCTGCTTTTGAACGTCACAAATGATCTTATAAGATGTGATGGTACTGAGATGTACCAGCCATAGAAGTATTCAACCCACTGTGATACTGTGTTATGCCAGAGGTTGATACCCATGTAAAATCTTTATTCTATTTATTCTTTTTTTTCTACATTTATTGATTTATTTTGTGCGTTCTCATTTTACTTTACTTCAGTCTTAAAATCAGGCATGTTTATGGGAAGGCTTGCTGTCTGTGGCAGAAGAATTGCCCAACGAACATGAATTATGTTCATACTTTTTCACTCAGGTCACTTCCAAAATGATGTGATGATGGCAGCAGCTAAATGAACTTGACCCGTCATAAACCAGTGGGTGACATCCCGGAAACACCTTCTATACACAATTTAAGCAAAACCACCTGCTTCTTTACATTTTATCTGACTGATTATTGTGACTTTGGACTAAAACATTGATCTGTACTTCATCTCCATCCATTTTGGCTACAACACCTGTAACCCTCTGACTGATCAGTGCAACTTTCCCCCCTGGACCAGACTTCCATTGGTGCTGATGCTTTTGTGGCTGACGCAAATGCGCCTAAAACAGCCATTCATCCATTCAACTCTGAGCAACACTGGGGCCCCCACATACTCCATAACCTTTATAAGATTAATGCAATGGATTGAGCTGGTGTCTGCCAAAATTCCATTCCTATTTAAACCTCCAGGCCCATACCAGCAGCCTAATCCTATTAGGCCCAATTGAGTGAAGTCGACAGTCTTTTTCAGTTAAACTAAGTTCATGCACTAATAGGATTCAAAAGGGGGCAAAAAAAAAAGGTACGATGAGTGGAGAGCAGTACTATTAGCGTGTGGCTAAGGAAGTGTACAGTGTGAATCAGGGAGGGGGTAAGTAGGGACTGGACTTTGTTTTGGGACCAATAGAGGCCTCCTGCTGAGTTTGGGGAAATGTGTTTAAGGAAGAGGGAAGGAATGGGCTGGAGGTCCCACCAGAGGTGAGAAAAGCCAAGATGGGTACAAGAAAATCATCATCACGTTGTAGTTGCTAAGTCCTTGTGTTACGATCCATGTCTAGTAAATCATGGTATATATGAGCCCATTAAATATATATGCATATGGGGGAAAATTATTATGTTAATCAAAAATTTGTGCAAATATAAATCCAGCCATATAACTTCATTGCCATATTACTAAACTGAAACAGAACAATACTGAACACTGGAGCAGGAAATTAGGAACATTATGTGGTTTGAGGGCTTTAATAAATTGGTCATAATCAAACATCTATCTGAATTTAGGAACATGAAGTGTATTCTTTAGTGGGGCATATTACATTACACCCAATTATGCATGTCACAAGAATCCATGTATTGTTCATTTTTCATATCCAATTGAGAATCCCAAATCAGTATGTGAAGAAATGAATCGTTATTTTATTATTCCTTTACGAATAATGAAATAATGAACTATTAATTTACCATTAATGAAATAACACAAAAACCCAAAATAAACACGAAGAGAAAAAATGCACAAACTACAGTTTGTATTTTGTGCCTTCAAGATTGTGCTCAGGCCAGAAATAGAAAATGGAAAAAAAAGATTAGGGTCAATTTGATTTTGCTATTTAATCTGCCCAATTTGAGTGAAGTTGCTGGCTTTTGTGTGTTGCACTTGATAAATGTGTAAAAAATAGTCTGAGGCGAAAGTTTTACTTGTTTTATAGTGAGTAGACTATTAGTGTTTGATGTCATGAACAAACTAGAAAAATCTTTGGTTAAAAGTTGTGCAATCAAATACGATGTTTTGAATATGTAGGATTTTACCTGTTGTTGTATCTAAATACACACTAACACTGAGTAATGTTGTGCTACACATATCTTATGTTTTATGTTTGAGTTTTAGTCAAAATTAAAAAAGCTAATCAAAAAATCGTAATGCAAAATTTCCCTTCTGATCCTAACTTAGAGGCAGAGTTCTCTTGATGGTGAATTCCCATTTGGGAGAAGAAGAAGAAATATTCCAAAAGGCTGGGTTGTGAAGATTTTCTGGAGTAATTCAGGGAAAGTCGTGATACTTGTAAAAGTTTGCATCTGTTCCAATCAATGATGACATTTAATGTTTAATACTTAAACGAAAACAAATAACTTTATATATAGTAATAACATACACTTAATTAAATCAGGTTGATATGCCTCAGCGTATCAACAATGTTGTGCTCAAATAAATCAGCCCAAGGCCTTTTGTCCTGGGTCATATTTTTTTACTTGAACATAAAGTCAAAAATAACAAAAATGGCTTAAAAACTGCTTTTGGGTTTTATTTTTTGGATTCTCACTTAAATTTGAAACCAAACATACATTGAAATTGGAAATTATAATATAAACAAAACAACAGTTTGCAATACAATTAAAATAATCATTCTTTGACTTCTTGTGAAACACGAATAAAAAACGAATAAAAACTGCCCCATAGTTTTAACAGCATCACTTTATCTATTTATCCATCTTAAACTTCCTGCTAAGAAATTCTCCTTAAGATATCATCTACCCTGAAAAGTTCACAAGTCAGAAGAAATTAGGAAACACCGACATGGTTCTTAAAATTTTCAAAAGCTTCTCACCTCATTTAATCTTTTCTGGTTTTTGGCTTTTGGCCACTGCTTTGTAACCTCCCCTGTCCCTTTGTCCCAATTACAAGAACTATGAGAGGCATAGCTTCACATATAACAAATTAGGGAGGTCAGAGGAGGACACCTTGTTTAGCCAGTGGTGTCAGAGACAGAGACATGGCCTGAGGATCTTTCCTTTCAGGATGACCAGCGGTGATCAGGCTTTCTTTTGAAGAAAACCCAACCAAAGAGAGTTGAGAGACAAAAGGAAAGCACAGGCTTTCAGTCATCTTACAGCTTCTTCACTTGAAGAACAAACTGACAAAAAAGGATCTAAAGAGAGTCTTGACTTCTGTCTGGGAGAAAAGAAGCAGTTATTTTTCAAGGAACATCAATCAGTTAATAGATTTTTTTAAGAAAAACAAAAAATTTCAATAAAACATGATGTTGGTTTTTCAACCCAGTTTTAATTTTGGCATGTAATTTTATCTCAGTTATTGTGTGGGTTTTGGGTGTTTTTTAAGGGAATAAAACAAACACAAAAAGTACACCTCATTAAAATGAGATAGTAAGCAGACATTTATGCAGACAATTTATATAAACTGCCATCAAATGATAACTCATAGTCATAATCACTTAAAGACACACAACAGAACTTTTAGACCTTAAAAATATGTGTTTCTGACTCATTTTGATGGCACACAAACATTCATTATGTGCATTTTCAAGCCGTCACTGCCCAGTTGTCCCAGGACTCAGAAACAGCCGTATGTAAGATTCCCATCCGGAACGAGACTGCGACATTTGTAACCGACTATTGGTTACGCACCATGTCACTTACTTGCAAACGGATGTGAACCAGATATGAACACCGTGGGTATTTTGAATGCGCATCATGTCAGATTCGGTAGAGAAACGCAAGGAAACATTTCCGGAGGAAGAGAGGAAAAGAAAGAGAGGAAGGGACAGAACAAGAGTCACGATAAGACTGTCTTTTACTGGAGTGAATCACAGTAAAAATACGATACAAGATGGATGCTAGTTTAGACGCCGATAGGGGTCTGAGAAAACTGCTAAAAGTTCCATTGTGTGTCTTTAAGATGTAAATCCTTTAGCTTTAATTTAGATACTGTTGATGAAAATAAAATTTTTAGGGCATCTGGGAGCCCTCAGATTAAACATTATAGGGCTCAAAAGGGTGACAGGGACTGGGGAAACTACAATGCATTGTGGGTCTCACGGTCTACTGTCAAGTTTGTTTACGCCTACTGCATGCACAATGCTGCCCTCATTCTGTTTCTTTTGATTTACAAGTTTGCTACAAGTTTAAAACATGGTGCAGTTGTACTGTCATTAACTGCCACAATCGTTCGGTAAAAAAAATGATGTGGTAAGATTTTTCTCATTTCCAATGCAAAGCCATGGAGCGCGGACATGTGAGCTAACGAAGAAATGCCGAATGGCGTGGATAGCAGCTGTGAGGCTACAAAATAACATGAACATGAACAATGACACCCATGCAGACTGGGGACCGTCAGTACATCTCAGACACACGGAGGTGAAAGCTGCAGACAACGCCAGATTTCAACAGAGAAAAAGGAGATGGGAGAGTGATACAGCAGTCAGCAATGCAACTGCAACATTCTCTTTGAGTCGATCCATTTTTCCATGAGTTTGAGTCACGACTGCGCAGTCTGCCGGCCACAAACAAACGTGTGTCGTTTTATTATAAAGTTCGGTCCTTCACCACGGCGAATCGGTCGTTTTGATCCACTTCTTCCTTAGCATCACTTCAGTCTGGAACGAAAACTTGGCATTGGTGTTTATCCGATTAACAAAGTTTAACAGAGTAGTAGCTGGCGGACTACTGTTAGCAGGCTAGCATTAGCCAGCTTGATGACGTGCCTAACTTTGTGCGGCTGAAAACACACAAGCATCTGAAAGCGTCTCCTTTCTTGGCAGTCCCCAGTTGTTCCACTGGAAACGGGGGGGTACAGACCCGATTTTCAGATGTTTGTGTGTTTTAAGACGCACAATGTTAAGCACGTCAGTAAACGCTAGCTGGCTAATGCTAGCATGCTGTGAAGTGCCGGTGTTGTGCCCCACCGGCCACAAACAAACGTGTGTCGTTTTATTATAAAGTTCGGCCTTTCACCGCGGCGAATCGATCGCTTTGATCGCTTTGATCCACTTCTTCCTTAGTATCAATTCAGTCTGGAATCCGTGAAAATTTCAGTAGGGTTGGCGTTTATTCACGTTATCGATGAAGTAAAGCAGGGACATTGAACTGGGCTGGAAGTGGGCCCTCTAAGTGTTTCAAACCGGAAGTTCGGAACACGGAAGCGTGATAATCCCCTATTGCTACTCTTGTCCGTGAAACCCACAATGCATTGCGAAATGTCACACACCCTTTTAAGCCCTATATAATCATAAGCATTGCTTAATTCTGTATGTGGATCACATGGTGAAAAGTGATCATTACCAATCTGTATATAGAAAGTAAAGGTCTTTCAATTGAAAATCAAGACATTTTTTTCTATTTTCTTAAAACTAGTCCAGTTATTGTTTCTCACCCTGGCTTTTAATGCTGCAAAGCTTAAAGAGACTTTTTGAAAACTAGCAGTACAACTCCCCAGATCCACAGCCAAGCAATATCAGATGTTGACTGTCAGGTAATAAAATCCTTAAACTGTCTATGTTCATAATTACTGTTGTAGACAGTTCCTAATCTGACTACATCTGTTCCTTCCTAAATAAAAGGCTAAAGGTTTTCCGACTGGAGCTGACTGGACAGTTGCTTCATTTCCAAATAAGGGCAAAAGGGGAACAAAGTTAAGTAGGTTTTATATTAAGTATTTTATGCTTATTCTTATACCAGAAAAAAATATGGGCTTCTCTTTTTCCCACAGATGTGACTCATACGAGTTTATCTCCATCTTAAACTAAGCAATGCGTTTCCAGGAGCCTGCTGAAATCAGGTCAGACTGTAAAAAATCATGAGGCATAAACTTTTTTTCAGCTGCACTGGGAGCTTAAGAGTCAAGGCATGTTTGAAAAAAACAACATACAAACCCCCGCTGTATAACTCAGAGTTATCAATGCCTGTGATTTACTCAAACAGTTCATCTATGCCTCCAAAAACTTTTCTTTTGTTTTCTCTTTTACTCTTGTTGATTATTATCACACATCTTGGTTGTCCATCTTTACGCTACTGCACTGATCCACACTGTATTTTCTTTCAAATAACATGCTTTTTAACTGTAGATTTATTTATTCATGCATATGTGGCATGGTTTAAGTCTCAGCAAAAACACAACTATTGCTTGTGTGGCTTCAACTTAAAACAAAATTTTATATTTTCCCAAAAGCGACTTTCATTTTTCAGTATTTTCTCAAAGATTTAATTTGTTGTTAACTATGAAGGGCAGGGTTTGGGATTTAGAAGCCTGGCGAATTTACTCCAGCTCACGTGCAGAATCAGAGTAACCATGAAAGAGCAGAGGGTAAGAGGGGGGTTGGGGAGGGGGTTAACTTAATAACTTTAACTTTGTCTGCTTACAACACGTGATGCCACTTGCTACATCCATCTTCTTGCCTGACCACATCACAGTTTCTCTCTACAACTCCAATAATTGCCCTATGAAAGAACCATGGCAAGTCATGTCAACCAGCTAATACCCTGAAGAAAGCCTCTTTTTGTTATGGCTGCAACATTTTGGTGAAATGCACACAAACTCCCTTTCTTGCTGAGACTTTGGAGAGGAGATTGAAGTTATTTGATTCAAACTGGAGCGAGCAGATGGCTGAGCAGCTTAGTTTGGCCTAAAAACCGGACACAGCTAGCTTGGATGTGAGACAAATAAACAAATAGCCAGCAACACCTCTAAAGCTTATAACATCTTGTATTAAAACCGTGATAAAAGTAAGGAAACTACTTTTACAGCTGGAATGAGGCTTATTTTTTATTTCTATTTTTTTAGTCCTCCAACAGAAAGAATTATTTATGTTTGTTTATACCCATAAACAATATCAATATTTGGGAGAACAGTCGCAACAATTTTTTAAGTTCACTGGTAGTGGCTGCTTTTTGAGCCAGTTTGTACCGTCTTCCCTGAAAAAGACGTCAGAATGGTTGCAGATGTTGCTCTAAAACTTTTATGTACTCGTCATCATTAAAATAGACTTAATAATGTGTAAGCTGCCCAAGGTGTAAGCAACCCCAAACCATCAGAGATGCAGATTTTTAACTATCTGATAACAAGTCACTTGGTCCCTCTCACTGTTTTCTGCAGGGCATAACATACGAACATGGTTTCCAAAAGTTTTCCCCTTCAAATCAGACCATTTTAAACGAGCTTTGGCCCAGTGAAACAGTACTTCCCGTCTGTGGAATGCCCTCCCAGACCACCTTAGGGCCTCGCAGCTGGTGGATTGTTTTGAAAAAGAACTTTAAATCTTCCTTTTTAGAAAAGTATATATCTGCGAATCATTGCGTTTTTTGTATGTTTATCTTTTATAATATGTTTGCCTTTAAATTGCTTTAATGTTTACTGTTTTTTTTTATTGTGTCCAATGTAGCACTTTGAGATTTGACTTCAAATGTAAAGTGCTTTACAAATAAAATCATCCATTTTTTTGTTAGTACTTCTAGATAATACAGTATGGCCTTTTCTTTTCTTTTTTTTTTTTTTTTTTTTTTTACAAGATAGTGGATTTCAGGGTGAACTGTGTTCACAGACAGTGATTCTGGGAAGTGTTCTTGGGCCCATGAAGTTTTTTCCAGTAGGGAATCACGTCTGTTTTTAATGCAGTGCTGCCTGAGGGTCCAAAGACCATGAGCATCCGAGTTTGACCTTTGGTCTTGTCCCCTGCACACAGAGATTCCCTCCAATTCTGAGTCTTTTGATGATATTATACACTTTAGATTACAGGATCTTCAAAATATTTGCAATTTTCCATTTTTTTAAACTTCCCCAGATTTCAGATTAGTGAATCTCTTCCCATTTTTGTATCTGAGAGGCTCTGCCTCTCTAAGATGTTTGTTTTACTCTCAGTCATTTCACTGACCCGTTAACAAAATTGGTTGACATATAGTCAAAAGATGCACTGATCCGATACCCGGATCAGATATCGGCTTCGATATTGACTAATTAGCTGGATCGGATAGCAGATGAATGATCCAGTATTCTGATCCAGTCATTTCTTTATTTTTTAAATTAACATCATAATAAATCTACACTTTATTTGTTAGTAAACAAAAAGAAGTACATTTATTCCCTGTGTTAATCTGTTACCTTTTCTTTAACAAGGCTGAATTTCTATGTAAAGCCTGATGCCTTCACTCACATGGTGAAGTACACAGTTCATTCATTAAGCAGTTGTATCTGATCGGTATCAGGTATCGGCTGATACGCTTAGCTCAGGAATCAGCATCGGATTGGATCAGAAAAACCTGGATCGGTGCATCTCTAATATAGTCTTCCAGTTTTTTGTTTGTGCCACTTCTTTCTGCATTCGTCACACCCGACTTATGTGAGATGTCTTCCTGCCAAACTCAAAATGAGCTAATATTTTCCATTTTCCATTAAATGGTAAAACATCTTCATTTCAACATATGATTTGTTTTTTTCTGTTCTATTGGGAAATAGAAAATGGGTTTATGAGATTTTCTAATCATTGGATTCTGTTCTATTTACATTTTACATAGCATCCACTTTTTTTGTCAATTAGGGTTGTAATTTAATGAATACCTTTCTGTCTTCATTCATTAACGTTGCACCGTGACTTTCTGATTTTAAAACTCTGTGTTCCTGAATAAAGTGAAAACACTTCGCACATCTATATGGCGTGGCAGGTGCGTCGGGGAAAAAGACCAAAAGTAAACAAGAAAAAAACTCCACTTAGCATGAATTTATTTGCAACGTTTCGGTGCTAGACCTTCATCAGGCAAACCAGGCAAAACTCTGTGTTCCTGACATGTTTGATGGCACTGTAATTTTTTTCTATGCACATTTCTGGAGCCATTGCGTCCCAACAGCATCCCGGGGCTAAGTAACTGCACTTCACAACTTTTGCTTCTGGGATGTTGCGTGACTTTGCACCTGAGGTTTGTTCCCACACCGTGCCACACGTTAGCAAGCGAATATCAACACACTGGTCATTCTGAAAACACACTGCTGCTGATTTAAGACAGAAATGCCGAAGGACATTATCAGAGAAAGAGAGGAAAAGACAGAACAAGAAATAAGACAAGAGTCAACATGGGACGGACTTGTAACTGTCTAGAGAGAGCTCAGAGGAGATTAAAAACAAGGTGGACGCTGAATCAGTTGTGGTTCGGGGGCGGCCCCCTGTAGTGCCTCTTTGAGCACCATTTTTACAGCTGATAACTGTAAGCTTCACCTAAATAAGGCCATGGATGAGGAATAACTTGCTGCTCTGAATCCATTCCATCTGCACTTTTACTGGACATTACTCTGTGCTCAGTGTACCTTGAAAGTAGAGAGCCTGGACTCAGAATTACATCAGACCCTTTCACGTGCTTTTGCAAGCTGGGACTGATGCACATTCATTGTGGATTGCTGTGATTTGGGAAAAAAAGAGATGGAATGAGGGGTCATAGTTGATACACCTCAACACAGGAGATAGTAACGGTGCATGCTAGCTTTAAGCAGAAGAACGTGATGATGCATTAGAAACATAACTATAATATCTTAACATGACACCTTCATGTTGCACACCACACTGTGCGCTAAAGCCAACATGTGGATTCCTGACCACTGACATTATCTGTCACAAAGGTTTAAAGTCTCTAGTCATCCCCAGACTCCATCTTGTTTGTTACATAACATTGTCATGTCTGCCCGATGCCTGTGGATCTATCGAGTAATCACTGCTTATAAAAGCTACTGTCCCACTCATATATATTTAAATCCTTCTTGATGTTGGGTAAGTGCAAAATAAAATATATTATTCCATTAAAATGATGAAGCAAAAGTTACGTAAACTGCAAAGACTGCAGCGCTATCTGACATGACATGTAGTAACAATGTAATAAAGGGCAACAGTTTAACCTGAGAAGGCCTTAACTTATAGGTGAAACTAAACATCATCATTAAAACTCAATCTGTGTGTAAAACAGATATGGTAGACATGTAGACAACTCAAAGAGTAGGAGGGAGGGGAAAGGAGAGGTGCGATGATACAACAGTAAGAGGAAGGTGGAAAAAAAATCAAAGAATTGGAATAATTGGCATAATTCAAGGTGGCTGGGCACAGTCAGGGGGAGTGTCAGCGTTTGGCGAATCTTTTGCCATCCTCAAAGAGAGACGGTCTGCACAATTAGCCACACGAACTCTGACCCCGCTCAGAATAATTAATGAATAACAGAGGGGATAAAGACAAAAGGCGCAGAGCGGTCTGCTTGAGTAGTGAGCGAGGGTAATACATCAAAGAATGCCGTTAATTGGCCCTGTGGCTTTCATTCTTTGCCCTATTTCTTTCAATTCATTGACTCAA
This sequence comes from Atherinomorus stipes, assembly GCA_023101725.1. Taxonomy (NCBI): domain Eukaryota; kingdom Metazoa; phylum Chordata; class Actinopteri; order Atheriniformes; family Atherinidae; genus Atherinomorus; species Atherinomorus stipes. Next base: position 17,820 of record JALJCO010009434.1, read on the forward strand.
AATAATGGGTTCAGGTTCATTATCAACAGGTCGTAAGCCCTGGGAGTGCCAAAATTCAACAGGAGAGTCAGGGGTGTGTAAGTGAGTGTGCGTATGCTTGCTGGCTCATGTGTACAAAATTTGTGTGTAATGGCTTAGCTTTTGCCTGGTTCACCCCCAATGCTCTGACAATAGTGTGTCCACACAGGGAAAAGCAACAGTTGTGCTGAGAGGAGGGCAGCAGGCCGCAGTTTTAGGTTCTTTTTTTTTTTTTTTCCTTCTTCACTGTACCCGCAGTTACAATGCTGGAATATAACTGGTATGGACAGGTAGGTGGCACACCTTTATAAGTCTGAGGAAAACAAATGTGTCTCATGTTGTCCCTGTGTGTGCTGATTGTCTGCATAACCTTCAGAGACTCGCTTTGATATCATGAGACAATATTGCAGTATGCTGTAAAGATCGATCAATTCATGTGGACAATCAGATCAAAACCCACGCTCCTTAGATTATTGATCAGCAAGAAATTCAGCTTAATTAAGATTGCAGACTTCTAATGTAATTTACATTACTTTAAATCAAATTTACAAATGTTTTGTAAGTGTAATGTGACTGTTAGACTGTGAATAGTAAAAGGGCAGCCTTGTTTTCTGACGGTCCTGAAATGACCCTGAAGGCTCACTTGCATGTTGAAAGAAAATAAAAGATGTACGGGTTATGCTTAAGGCAAAATAATGTGAATTTAAACGGCATTAGATTGAATCAAATCCAGCTTGGTATTCATATGATTTAACCCTGCTGGCAATAACAAACTAAACAAGATAAACAAATCAGAATCAATGCCAATTTATTACTTTATTTTCTGTAAGAAAACAAAGGGTATTTGTAAAATGTCAATTTTTTACAATTGGTGTTTAGCAAAACTCTGTTTCAGTTATTTACAGTAAATGGAATGTTGATGTAAAACCCACACGAAGCCTGAGAGGGCAACTGTCTTCTATTCAAGCATGACGGAGAAGCTTTCGAGCAAGCTCCACAATTATCATTCAGAAGTACACACACAGTTTAATTCTTAGTCATTTTTTTTTATGTATTTGAGAAACTGAGGGAATTCCCACAAACATAAAGAGCTAGAGAAAAAAATGAAAGCGCAAAGGTTTAGAAAACCTGTTGCAAAAACTATGTTGCTTGTTATACCAAGATATTTCAGCCACCCTCTTATATAACTGGAACTCAGTCCTCTCTCTCTGTCTTATTCTTTAATTGTCATAGAAAATGTTTCCCATTCCTACGTGAGACACGTCAAGCAATTAATACCCTAAAACATGCCTTTTAAGTTAGCCTTTTAGTCTCCCGACCTCCCGTTTGCTATGAAAAAGATCGGTGTCATCTCAAGTTAGCCTCGCACAGGTGCCTCTCTCTGTTAGCATGTCAGATACAAGAAGCATAAAGAAATACCAAAAGGACAGAGAGAGGGAGTGAAAGAGGCAAGGCATAGTGAAAGAAAGGAACAAAGGAGACAAATTAAAGAAGGAATTAAGTAAATATAGTTGTGGTAAGTATTTCTGATTCCTAGAATGCACCCTGAGTACCAGAAAGGCTTTAAAACACACACCTCCACGAGCATTATATCACAGCCATGTCAGGATACAGTTATGTAGCTTTGATGTAACTAGTCCGAGTAGGCAAATGGAAAGGCTTTTTTTTTTTTTTCTCTCTCTAAAAGATAGTGAACTGGCTTTTATTTAAACGGCTACAAAAGAAAATAGCCTATGCAAAGTTTGTATTTCACTTGCTAAAGCTTGTGCTAGCAAGATCCTTTCATCTTTAATGCCTTTTGTATTGCAAAACTGTCTATGTGCACAGTCTACCATGTTGGCGAAGTATACTGACATGAAAGTCATCATGTGTGACTATAAATTAAGCAACGATGACAACATATCATGGTCAGTTTTGGTTTAGAGATGAGATCTATCATCATATAAACTTCATAGGCAGCAGGTAAAGTTTAGATCCCTCACAGAGTTGTGTGAAAGAGAAAGTATCCTCTGTTTCAGTTTTAATGATATTATGTATCAAGACATTGCTAAATAAACCGTCTGGTCCATAACAGGTTTTAAAAGATTACTGTATTACAGCCAATGATGAACAATAAAATGGGAGCTATTAAACAGTGAGATGTCATTATACATTTAAGCCAAAATTTAGAATCAATATGTAAGAAACTTAGGTTCACTCTGTGATTTACTGTAATCTGTTTCAGAACTTCCTTTTACAGCAATAACAGGAAGTAAATGTTTTCTGTCTGAGGTTGTTAGTTACTGTAATAATTGTAGAGGAAATTTAGCTTTGCTTCAGTGCAGTGAGATCCACTGGGATTCATTGATGCACAGCTCTCTCTGCATTTCAATCAGGCCTAAGTCTGGACTTTGAAAGTCATTGAAACTGCTTGATTCTTTTTTGTTTTTTGGCCATTCTGTTGTAGTTGTACTGCCGTGCTTATCCCAATGCATGACCAACTTCGATCAAGCTTTAGATGTGAAATGGCCTCACATTTGATTCTAGAATACATCGGTATACAGAAGAGCTTACGGTCAGCTCAATGACTGCAAAGTGCAGGCCCTGTGTCTGCAAAAATAGCCCACATCAACAGCCTACCACTGCCGTGCTTGAGTTAGTATTAAGTGTTTGGGCTGATGCTGGGTTTGGTTTTTCTGAGCAAACATCTCCATCTTGGTCTCGTCTGTCCAACAAATTTTTTTTTTTCTTTTTTGGGGGGAAGTAAAGAACATATACTTGCTCAGTCTTTTTCAAAACTTCTGGTCCAGGAGTGAACTTGCTGGGATGTCCACTCCAGATAGGATTCTAAACTGTATTGAATATTTTCCATTCATAAACAATCTTGGGCTCCGCAATGTGTTGAAATGGTCTTATAATACTGCCCAGATCTACTGGGAGCAATGGTTGCTTCTCCAAGATCCCTGCTTATGTCTTTCCTCCTCGGCACACAACTAAATTATATTGCCTTACAATGGTTGGCATCCCTTCGTTTTAACTACATAATTCAGACTATCATTAGCAATAAGCAAATTTAATTACTTAAGTTTTTGTCATCAAACATCAAACATCCAAGCTTTTTCAGGTTTACAGGAATAATTTTTAAAATAGCAGACTTCAGCACTCTCTTAATGCTTCTAGTGTGATTTTTATCTGTACTGGCCAGTAAATAACAGTAGATCTTAGCATTTTTATTCTAATTACATTGAATGTGTGTTTTAAGTTGTTGCCTTGTTGAGTATCCTTATCTAGTTTTAAAATGCTCAAATAATCCTCTTTTCTTCATGGGCTACATTTTGTCAAGTATATTTTCTCCATTTCAGGACTATTTTACTCATAGCAAATACACCAGGAACACAGTTACAGCCATGCAGTTGTGGCTATAAGCTGTTGCTATCACCTTTAAAGTGTATCTCTGTGTTATGGTCTGCCATAATCAGATCACAACGGTCATGAATAATTGTCAGGTTTTGACATTCCTTTCTGTTTAAAAGTTGCACCCATGAAAATGGGTGGAGGAAAGTGGAAGCCTCCACAAGGCTTTTGAGCCGTTGCTACCTTCATCCTTACGCTGTCATTTTTTGTCAACATAAACTTGAGAAATGTAAGGCAAGGAAGATGCTATTTCTATACATGCTGTAGCAGTTGAGCTAGAAACTCCTGAGCTAATACTAATCCCACAGAATCCTTCAGTGTAGACATTGGCATGGTAATCAGATGTAAATATCTATATATTTTGGACCCATCAAAATCGATAAAACAAATATTTATATGATACAGAAAAATTCTGGGAAATTAGTACTTTTATTCTGCATCTCTCTAGACATACTGTGGATATGTTATTTTTGAAAAAAAATTGTTTTGAAAAAGTTGTGGCTATAAGCTGTAGCTATCACCTTTAAAGAGTATCTTTGTTTTATGGTCTGCCATAATCAGAGCACAACACACTTAAAGAAAAAAGACCTACAAAAACAAATACTGATAAGTGACCCAATAGATGCCTGTCTGACATAATTGCTCCATCTCGTTTGGTAGTGGCAATATTTAATAAAACCACTTCAGTTCCGCTCTGGATTCAAGCAATTCAAGTCATGGGCCTAAAGCTGGTGAACTTATAGTATTGTTGAAAGAAATGGTTGGCATGCAGACTGAAGGGGATGAGAGAGAGGTTGGCAGAGACAGAGACTGTGGAACACACTTGGAAGTGGTAGTACTTAAATGATGGAAAAAACAATAAATTGAACTCAGGCACAGCTAATTACTCAATTTAGCCAAGACTAGCTATTGGCATGATAAGAGAGGGTAACTGGCAGAGTTGAATGATCCAACAGGAACTGGAAAACTAGGGATATTTTTAAAAATAGTTCTAATTGCATTACCAAAATAGTAGATTTTTTGCACTTCATGATGGAGATTCAGTGTATGGAGATGCATTTTTAGAATTTTAGGTAAAACTACACATAATTGCTTTGAGTTTAAATTCTGTAAAGTTGGTTCTATTTGGGAACAGATCCACCTGAACTTTGGTCCCACATCAGATTGTTGGTGAGTGTGGCTGTGGCTCTCAGGGCGTCTTGCTGTTAAATGTAAGGGTCTCAGTTGCTATGTAACACCTGTGAAGACTCTTAAAGGATAAATTTATTCTTTTTCAACCTCACAGGACAATAGTACTCGTTCCTTCGTTCATACTTAAAGTATTGGTGAAATGAAGGAGTTTTGCTGCAGATAATGCCTGACAGAGAGGCCCACTCCTGCTGTCCTGTCTCTCCCAGGATATACACCGGATGGCAACTCAACAAAAAATCCTACAAAGGTGCCAAAGTGATACAGAAATTTTATGGTGAGTAGATTCATGTATAAATTATAAGGTCCAGGTTGAAAAAAAAGAAAGTTATCCTTTAAGACCTTATGACCTCTGCAATGCCTTCTGTCCATCATCCTCCTTTACATGCGTAATTTGGTCCATTCTTTAGACCCTTGCAGATGCCTACCCTCAGGCCTGCTGACAGTCTTGCCTGGGCCTGGGACGAGATGATATAAGATCACCCCCCCCCCCTCCTCTCCTCTTATTTCCTTTCTTTTCCTTTCCTTTTGTCATCTCTCTCTACAGTGACATGCATTAACAATAATTAACATTAACAAACTGGACATCAGCTGTAAGTCCACTCCTCATATATCAGGACCGTACTGTACGGTCTTCTGCCACTTATCTGAGGTTGGGTCGTGGGGGCAGCTGCCAAAGCAGGGAAGCCCAGACTTCCCTCTCTACCGGCCACAGTTGCTAATTCATCCGGGGGGATCCCGAGGCGTTCCGAGGCCAGCTGGGAGACGCAGTCCCTCCAGCGTGTTCTAGCTCTCCCCCAAGGTCTCATCTCGGTGGGACGTGCCTGGAACATCTCACCAGGGAGGCATTCAGGAGGCACCCTGACCAGATACCCGAGCAACCTCATCTGCACCTGCTCTATTTTGAGTCCCTCCCGCTTGACCAAGCTCCTCACCCTATCTCTAAGGGAGAGCTTGGCCACCCTGCGGAGGAAACTCATTTCGGTCACTTGTACCCGCGATCTCGTTCTTTCGGTCATGACCATAGGTGAGGGTAGGAACGTAGATTGACGGGTAAATTGAGAGCTTTGCCTCCTGGCTCAGCTCCTTCACCACAATGGATTGATGCAGAGTCCGCATCACTGCAGATGCCGCACAGATCCGCCTGTCGATCTCCCGCTCCATTTTTCCCTTACTCGTGAAGAAGACCCCGAGATACTTGAACTCCTCCACCTGGGGCAGAACCTCGCTCCCAACCCGGAGAGGACACTCCACCCTTTTCTGGGTGAGGATCATGGTATCGGATTTGGAGGTGCTGATTCTCATCCCAGCCGCTTCACATTTGGCTGCAAATCACTCCAGTGAGAGTTGGAAGCCAACAGAACCACATCATCTGCAAAAGCAGAAGCTGCACCTAGAAATCCTGTCCATAAGGGTTATGAACAGGATCGGTGAGAAAGTCCAACTCTCACCAGGAATGGATTCGACCTACAATCGGAAATGCGGACCAAGCTGTGGCACCGGTCATACAAGCACCGGACAGCTCGAACATAGGGATCCGGCATTCCGTATGCCCGGAGCACCCCCCACAGGAATCCCCGGGGGACACTATCCAACGCCTTCTCCAAGTCCACAAAGCACATGTAGACTGGTCTTACGGAAAGAGCTGGGGTCTTCAAAATACGATGCAACTCGCTCTTCCATCAGCCTATAAATGATGGAGGATTCATCGCGGCTCACTTTAATTGTGGTTAATATCATTAGAGGGGTTTGAAAACTAATGCAATGAAGACCCAGTTCTGGGCCCCCCTCCTACCCTGGGCCCGGGACATCAGACCCATTTGTCCCCCCTTATCGGCGGGGCCTGCACACCCTGACACAGCAAACTGAGCCGTACCACTGGAAACGGTGGGGGCAGTGATAAGAAGAATAGGTAAATTGTGACCAGCAAACAGAACAAGAAGAAAAAAAAAAGTGATATATTCAATGGCTGCACAAATCACCGTCATCTAATGCGCTGCCTCCTTTGATGTCTCTTTTTATGAATATACATTATTAAGATCACCACGTTTATTTTTGTACTAACAACCAAACTATCACGAGAAAGCATGGGAGTGAGAGGGCAGTGATGTTTGTAACAGACATACCTATTTATGCCCATGAAGGGAGCATAAATAAATCTTTAGGAAAATGGATTTTGGTGAGTGAGGTCTTTAAGAGATACTACTAGCAGACAGGTCTTGCTTCTTAAACAGTGCGATGCAGTGAGTTTTTTTCTTCCTTTAACCTGTGGTGGCAATTTATAATTACCTACAGTATATATTACACACCTACTGATCTTGGATGTTCAAGTACATCCACGCACATAGAGTAAAAGTTTGTTCATTGGCTAACAACCATGGCTACATCTCTGTAAAAACTCGTGTTAAACTCTAAAATTAACACAAATGCCCAGACTTTGTCAGAACTAAATGTTGTATGACACACTCAACATACAAGTAAGCGTTGTATCAAAGCTACAGGTTGCTTGTATTTCCCTTTTATTCTTCCTCTTCCTCCTCTCATGCTGGGAAGAAGAGCTCTGGCACTCCTCCTTCCATCACAGCAGCCTACTCGTTCAAACAGCAGGGGCACAAAGATAGCCAGACACAAGCAGACAAACAGTTCTTTGTTCGCAGCACAAACCATATATTATTAGCTCGGGTAAGGTCAAAGTTGATTTAATTTTCTGCTTAGTTCTCATTAAACAGCTATTGCATTATTTAATTTCCCACAATCAAATTAAGGAATTGGGGTGGGGAAGTGGGGGGTGGGGGTGGCTAATCAATATATGTCCACCAAAGGCTTTTGAACAGTGCCCTGAAAATTTAGCCTACAAATGCACTTTATATTGGTGAGATCCTCTCCCTGATGCTATGTTGGAATTCAAATGTTTGAGGAGCTGCTGTAAAATATTTCTGATTTTTCTCTGTGAGCAATGTGAGCGATGAAAGAGCTGTTGATTCCAAATTTCGTCCAAAATTGTTTACTATATACTACAGTATACCACACAATATATTTACCACATGGGTTAGGGTACAGTTTCAGTGAAATCACAGTGATAAAACATGTAACACTTTATACCTGGGCCTATTTTTTTTGTATAAATAGTTTTAAAACATAAAACAGTCCAGTGAAAGCATATAAACTGCTGAACTGACTAAATCTAATGACAAATGATGTTAAAAAAAACCCCCAAAACTAGCCAAACATGATATATTGTATGCTACAGATCCACTGCCACTGTTCCAGACATATACTGTAAATTACGTACAGTAGGATGCAATACTTTGACTAAAACTCAGTAAAAGAACTAAAATAAAAAAAACCTGAAACAACAAACTGAAAATCCTTGTAAGAAATGCTGAAGAAACTGGATCTGCTTTGCAAATAATGTAATGCTCTGTTTGTAAGATAAAAGTTTTTCCAGGGCATTAATTACAATATCTTCAGACATCAGGAGTGATAGAAATCTAATTCCACTTAATGTTCTATCAAGATTTCTAATTCTTTTAATACAGACAAGAGTCTAAATAGATCAGTCTATAATAAGTTACCTAAGACTAATTCAAAGAAACATTGAAAGAAAGGCATGGTTCCCACATCTTTTTTTTTTCTTTGATATATTTTGTGTTTTTTGATAAAATATTGCACCTCATATTTTTACCTCAGGGCATTTTCCCCACAGATCATATTTTTTCTGATTAGGTAAATCAATCCAGGAAGTTATTTTTCTAAGAATGATTACAGCTAAAATGCTGACAGGTCATGTCTAATCATTTTCTGTTCCAGAAAATGATTAGACAGAACAGACTTATTGCGGCAACAAAGTGGGATAAGATTCAGTGCTGAGGAGGTTCAATCTATAATTCTTTAAATGCTCTGATCACAAGAGAGAAAATCGGAACCAAAGAATAAACAGTGATATTGTATTGGCAGAAAATTATTTTTCTTTATGTCCTCTTTTCCTGTTGCCTCCATCAACTCAACTCAATCATATGAGGTGCTCTCTGATGATCTCAGACTTTGATTCTATTAAATGACAGCTGTTTGCTACTGCATACTTTATTTTATGAGCTTAGAGGAAACGTATAAAGTAAGGATAGACCGATATATCGGTCGGCCAATATTTTAGGCTGATGTTTCCGTTTTTTGTTGGTATCGACACATCAGGTGCGTTGGCCAAAAGCCCCTTTGGCATATTTTATAGACAGGCACCTATACAGGTAGCTTTTGTATATGCAAGGAAAAGTAAGTAAGCAAAATTTATTTATAAAGCACTTCACAGATAAAAATCACAAAGGGCTATACATGAAGGGAGAAGTAAAGGGTATAACAAAATGACATGATTAACCTATACCTATACTGTGTATATTTGAAATTTATTGAAAGGATAGCCCCTTGAGATGTTATATATATATATATATATATATATATATATATATATATATATATATTATAAATAATTAATGTTTCTTTTCTATATTGTTACAAGTGCACTGCTTTTTTTAAAATATATTCATTTGAAGTGCTTTGATTCTTTTTTTTTTTTTTAACGTTAAAAGTGTTTTCAAAATCAGTTTCCTTTGTGTTCTTCATTATATTAATTTTGGGGTCAAATGAGATCGGCCCTCAAATATTGGCAGGTTGCATCTGCCATTTGCTGACTGAGGCTGATGAGAAAATATCGGTATCGTATCGGCTCTAAAGAATCTGTATCAGTGGATCCCTAATAGAAAGACTGATCTGCTTCCCAGGATCAATTTGAGCTTTTCGGTTTAATTTTTAGTCATCTACTGTGGGATTAAGGTATGAATTAGTCAAAAAAAAAAAAAAAAAAAAAAAAAAAAAGATAACAATCAGAAATGTGATTTAATTTTTATTATTAATAAACAATAAATAATAATAATGAGTAATTATATTATAGCTACTACATAATGGCCATTTTCAAGTTGTGTGAGCTGTGTTTTGAGCCTGATTTGGGCCTATTTTGTGGGTGCTCTTATTTTAGTGTCTCAGTGCAGCTGAAACACAGATTGAAAATCAAAACATATGAAAAAAAGATTTAACAAATGGAGATTTATCCTTTATTAGGCTAGGCAACATTAGAGTCATACTTAAGAAAACTAATACTTGCTGGTGTCATCAAAGATGTCTTTGTCTCAGCTTTTAAAGGCCTTGAATTCCTACAACTGTCTTACAATCAATCATGTGCATATTTTTAATAAGACTTCATCGTAGTAGTTGTAGCTGGAGCTCACTGGGGCTCCTTTTCACTGTCTGCCAAAGAGAGAGATTAAAAGTTGTCTATAGTCAAGCTTTCTGACATCTTTTAGAGAAGCAACACTAAATACTGGTCCATCCTTTTCCAGCTCACTGGACAGTGAGGGTCAAGGATGAGGTTTCCCTTTCAGAACTACTACACGGCAGTTTACCCATAATCCTCATCTCTGATGCAGACTCCTCAATACAGCATTATGTGAGTAACAACACACTGAGGTATAAAGTAGCAGAACCAAAAAGTGACTAAAAACAAAATGAGCAACGCATCAAAATGTAATGATTTGACATATTAACCAGGATCTGCTGGTCAGTAACTTCGCATTTGTGCCAGTAAACCATCATCCTCTCCACCTCCAAAGACTGGACTTTATGTGTTTAATATGTATGGTTTGTCCAGATTATTTTTTTGCACTGTGGAGGTCTGCATGCTCCCTCTTTTTAAGTTGCTCTGAAGAATGTGAAGCTAAATTTAAATGATGGTGCGACTAAAAATAAAGTCAGGGCTGACATGGAAGTGAGTTCAAACCAGGGGTCAAAAACAATGCAGCACACATCCATGAAAGGATGAAAGTGTTACAACTTGGATGAGGAATTGTCCCCTGGCTTTATGAATGTACAACATAGCTCTAAAAAGCAACAGGGAAAATAAAAGAAAAGAACTGAGATTTTAGATGTTGACTTGCAAGCTCAGATGACAGCAAACGGAAACGTCGTTACTACAAACTGCTTGTGGCTGTTGGTGATCCTGCAAGGCCACCGATCTGTCAGCAGCATACATAAGAGGCCAAGTTTGACAAGTATGTCTCTGTGAAGCACTGTGCATGCATGCAAGAATATATGCATGTGTGCAGACGATCTACAACCTCTCAGGTGTTCCTGTGAACAGGCTCCCTTTCACTGCTCACAGAGAATAATGTGCTCTAACCAATTTAGTGGCAAAAATCGTATTATTCCATTTTGACTAATTACATCTCCTCTGTACTGACTGAAAGGCCAGGCTAAACTGCGTCCGCCTCCTTCTCCTCCCACAAACTCTCTTCTTTCTGAAGTCCCTCAGTGGTCTGAAGTTGTTTACGTAACATTTGTTAAAATTTGTAGAATTGGAGGGAAATGAGCCAGAAAGAAAGTGGAAATATTTTGTAACTTTTAAATCTTTCAAGGTCAAAATGAAACTTCTGATTTGAAGTTGTACGAAAAATATTTGATTATCAATCTGAAACATAGTGCTGAAGCAAAATATGGATTCAACAACATGGGAAAAATGTACCTTTTGATTGTTTTACAGCAAGCTGTCTTTAAGCAAGAGTTGTAATTATTTTCACAGAACTATTGAAGCAAACTATTTTCATAAATTCAATATTTCATCAAGGTAACAAGAACACACCGACTCGCACACCATCACACACAATTTCACGTGTAATCCAGTTAAAATAGCGGTAATATTTAATTCATATGAGAATCATTAAAAGTGCAGTGGTGCTGTGCCCATTATGCATTCCTTTTCTAGCAGGATAAAACAGTCCTCAGATGTAGGAGATGCACTTTGAAGTGTTGTCTCAGAAGCAGGCCAGCTCTTACAGGAAGTCCCTGATGTTTAAAACATGCTGTGCACAGGGACTAACAAAGGTGAGGACTTGTGGCTTGAGCCGAGATGAGGCAAAAATGGCCAGCCAGGAATTTGGATAGATCTGCCAGACTGTACACAAAGAGGACATCAAATAAACAAAAAAGCAGACAAATACACACATGGGTAATGGTGGATGGAAGAAAATCTAACGGGTGAGGCACTGAGTCTGCAGGCATCAACAGGCCCTGGTTTATATTCTTAGATTGATATATCAAATAAGAAAAGGACATCGCATATTCAAATTAGGACAAAGAATTGACACAGCGACATAAATTCCCTATCAAGTATCTGACCGGGACTTGCACAGATTACTGTACATATACTGTCATATCAACTGGCATTCTGTCTAATCGAATCATCCTCCATGAACACGTGCAGGACAAACTGCATTTTAACAGCTGAAAGGAGACTTCCTCTTCAAAAAACATAATCTATGTTGGACTGATTTAACTGAATCATTGTGATTCAATTTGTCTTATTACATTCAATGTCCTCAAATTAATTCTGATGTGTTTATTACAGTGTATCAAAAGATATGAAACCCCCAGTTTCTGTTTGCAATAATCACTGAATCAGCAATGAGTATAACACTGTGGCTCTCAATTTGTCAAGATTCAGGAGTTCTTCAGCTCTGACATTTGCTAAATTTCACTTTTTCAAGAGGGGTTGACATGTCAGATGAGACTTTTGGTTGTTTATGCCTTTAAGAACTGAGATGGTGTCTGAGCCTGCATGTGAATAGAGAAAGTACTCATGCATTCCAGTCGCCTTCCAAAGTCGTTATTTCCAATTGAATTTTGCTTGAAATGATGAAGTAATCTTGTTTGTTTTTTTTTTTTTAACAGAAAGCTCATAGGTTGCAATGGACCCCAAAATTCCAGATTTTAAGATGGCTGGCTCAGTACCACCTGCAGCCCATTGATGATTTTATCAATTTATGTTTTGAATCCATTAAGTTTCTATTGTTAATAGCAAAGACTTGTTTTCCATAAAAGGTAAGAGTATTTGTGAGATGTTGCTGCAATGATTTATCAACTGTTAGTGTTAAAGGGATAACTTTCTTTTTTTTCCCAACCTGGACCTTATTTCTAGGAATTTATATGTGCATTTACTCACCGGTGAAATTTCTGCATCACTTTGAGTCATTGGGAAGATATTACATTAAGTCGCTTTTCGGTGAACGTCCAGTATAATGGCGGAGACGGGGCAGACACTATATTAGACATTATCTGCAGCAAAACTCCATGGTTTTCGCCAATACTTTGAGGAGAATGAAGGAACAAATGAGTACTATTTTTTTTCTTTTCCTCTCTTCCTCTTGTAATGTTTCCTTGCATTTCTTTCCCGAATCGGCCATACTGCGTGTTCAAAACACCCACTGTGTTCATATCTGGTTCATATCCATTTGCTAGTACATGACGCGGTGCACAACCAATAGTTTGCTGCAATGTCACGGCCATGTCCCGGATGGAAAAGTTGCATATTTGGTTTCCGAGCATCGAGACGCTGCTGGGCAGTGACGGCTCGAAAATGCGAATAATGAATGTTGGTGTGCCATCAAAACGAGTCAGAAATGCATATTTTTAAGGTGGAAAAGTTACGTTGTGGGTCTTTAAAACTGGCTGGTGTTCTTGCAGTGCATGTTTTTACATTGGGTTCATGATTTTCTAGTATTATCCAGCATAGTTGTAGAAATAAACTATCTTGAAGGGGTTTGTTTTTTACAGGTTGCAGGGGTTGCAATTATCCACTAATGATGTCACTGACTTTTGGGCACTTAGAATTTGAGCTAACATTAATAGCAGTTGTGTTTACATGTTACAAAAAGAAACGCAACAAATACATGTCAAAGCATCTGATATATCTGAAATTTCCCAGCAATCTTGATTTGTTTCTAACCAACTCTACACCTTTGTAAAGTTGTTTATTTATAAATAAATACCGGACCAGGAAACAAACAAGATATTTATGGTCCCTGATATCAACTCTGAAAAGGTCTGTATTAATTTCTGTCATGGCCAATTACCCTGTATGTTTACATGCATTGAAAATGCATGTGGATGACTTAATGATGATTAAACAATGTAGCGTTGTGGGCTTTGGCGCGGAGGACCCGGGTTCGAGTCCCCGACATGACCCTCAGGTGAACCACTGTAAAACCCCTGAGCAAGGTCCTCAACCCCCACCAACTGCTCCCCGGGCGCTTTAAGTAGCAGCCCACTGCTCTCTGATTCTTACAGTACAGAGATGGGTAAAATGCAGAGCCCTAATTTCCACTCGGGGATCTTACTAGTATAACAAAAAAAAAAAAAAAAAAAAAAGTCAACAGTTATACAGTAAAAGTAAACTTCTGGACTACAAGGACTACTGTCCTCGTTCCATCATAAGAAAACTGTGGCAATAGATTCCCTTTTAGATAGTTTGTGTAATTTATTTATTTATTCATTTTTTAGGTAAACAAACATGGACTTAAAGGTATAATCCGGAGTTTCTGCTTGTTTCTGTTAGTACACTATTCAAACTGAGTGCTCCTCCTCTCTGGCTAATGGCCGCATCACTCTTCGGTCCAAGCCTCTCCTTTGGAAAGAGGTGAAAGCGTTTTTTTTTTTTTTCGTTTTTTTTTTTTGAGAATTCTACTCAACTCTACTCAACTCAACTTCTACTTTGAGGCCTACTCTGCCCAGAAATGATCCGAATATAGCAAAACAAAAGGAAAAAAATGAAATACAGACAGATATGGAGGGGGAGTTGCAAACAAAGTCACCGCCACACAAAAGCAGAGGCTCAAAGGTGCAGATTGGGACAGATTTCACTTGCATAAGTCTAGCATTTATTTTCAGGGGGAAACCTCCGGATTCTACCTTGAAACAACTGAAAAAATTAACCTGGTAGCGTTTTGGCACAATGTGAAGTAGTGAATCACAAATCTATAGGTGCTTTTTTTTTTTTTTTTTCAAATACGATTCATGCCATCCCTTGCTCTTATTCTATGCTGTTAGCAGCCTTCATCTCCTCTTCTGTGTTATGGTTTCCTCTGATAATGCCAGGTCAAAGACATGGATGGAAACAGTGGAACCAGCACTCAGTGCCAAGGCCAGTTTGGGCAGAATAGGATATAAACATGCTAAATTTGCTGGAATCCAAACACTGGGTGTGCTATTTTAACTTTTGAGAAATTGAGTTTCTATTTGAGTCAGACTAAAGTGTTTGCTCAAAGTTGGGCTAGCAGCATATAAAATGTGTAAATATTCCAGTTGTCCACCACTTGATAACAAGTTTGGATGACCATAGCGAACACCACACTCAGTAAATCTACACACATGCATATGTTTCATTGTGTTTCTCGCTGAGACTGTAACTGTGGTGGTTCAGTGGTGTTCCAAGGGAAGTGAGTGTCACGAAGATAACCTGACAGAATGTGCTGAGCTGAGCTGGATCTTCTGGAGGCAGGAAAGCATAGTGATCCACAAGCAGGAACTCACATTCTGTCAACTTATTTCACTTCTACACACGACCCCCAAACTGCCATCTGTACTTTTGCCTCCGTCAGGCCTTTTTCTGACCAGAAACATGCACACAGGAAACAGCCCGTGCGGCTCCCAAAGAAGCTGATGTGTCATGCCTTCCTTTCTGATATTTCTGCAAAAGCTCAGGAAGGAGGCTGCTGCACCTCTCTTCTTCTTCTTCCTCTTCTTGTCCTTGTGTCTCCGTGTGAGACAGCCGTAGCAGTTGAGGATTTTTCTCGTTCTGTAAGAACCTGCAGCTCCTGTGGTGGGAGACGCTGCCACTCTGGATAGCCATGAGCCGTTGTTGCGTGGTCAAAGTGATCACCTTGACAGAGATCCAATTTCTGCAGGTAGGGGGCATCCACTTAGATACGGCCCACAGAATTCAGGGCAAATTCAGAAAAGTGGTTTGTGCGTATTTGTGTTATCATGTTGTCAGCCATTTTTGAAGCAGAATAACTGAATAGCTATCACAAGAATGCTTTTTTTTTTTAAAGTTATCTCTCCAGGTTTTATCTTCCCACATATTTTGCAATCTAGTCTGTGGTTGCAGCTATTTACTGGTAGCAGGCTCAGTAAAAATACAGTAAGCATAGGTAAGGAAAGCTTTTTGTTCCACTTTCATCTCATAGATTCAAGACTGGAAAAGGATCATTCAGCATTTCAACTCTGCATTCTGTCACTCTGATTAAATAGCGTAAAGCAGAATGTTTTTGCAGAAATGAATCCAAGACTTCGACAAGGTTTGTCCACAATTTGTACAGCTAACTAATGTCCCCATCACCCAGTGTTTCATAAGTTGTTGGATTTTTCTGAAGTGAAAGAAGAACTTGGGCAACACTGAAACTGAATTTGGCAAGAGCCTTTCGTTTTGAGGAAAACGCTGGGAGTCTGTCTGTCAGAATGACTGTGAGTGCAGCATTTCAGTGCGGACGAGAGAAATACACCTCTTAACTGTGAGTTAAATGACAACTATTGAATGCATTGCAGAGAGAGGGGCTGGAAAACGAGTACACCAAAGCGGACTCTTGATAGAGTAGAGCAGATATTTGTTTTCTCTTAAAGTTTTCGCTGTGAAATACTTTATAGCGACTGTTACTGTTGCGCACTTGTTAAACTTGATTAAGCTTGGGAATTTCTAATCAGGGATTTGCAGACGAGAGTGGGGAGAAGTTCGTTTGAGGAAGAAAAGGAGAAAAAGGGCGTGCATAGGATAGAAGGGCGTAATCTGGATCTAACATCCTTATTTTAGGGGTTGAAGCATCTGTAATGAGAATAATGACATTAGGAAGATACTAGTGATTTCCTGATGACTAATAAGTTTAGATCTTTTATCTGGACACAGGAAGTAAAACGGCAGATTGATTAGTCCTAAAAGATCCTCTGAATTGAAGCTAGTTGATCAGGAAACTGTGTTAATCAAACAACAACAAAAAAAGCAAAAGCCCCTTCAGCTTACTACGCGTTTGCATGTCAGCAGTAACAGTGCTAATGTGTGTAAACACAGAGTGAACCTGTGACCTCTTCTCTGCCAGTAACCTCAGACACAGCCTCGATTGTTGAGGCAGGTGCTGGTGGCCTTATTGAAAAAGAGAAAAACTGAAAGGTCTGAAACATCCACAACAATCCCAAACTTGAACCTTGATTGATTAGATTCTTATCTCATTCCTATCCCATGTGTATGGCAGGCAGAGATAAATTTCACTTCACACATGCACAGGCCCGCCATTGTCACGGCTGGCCTTGGTGACTGAAGCACCATTACTGCTCAAATCTAATCAGATCCCCTTAAGTGGATAACAAGCGTGTCTCCGGCATTTACAGTAGTGAGAGGGCCGAAGTGAAACCGGGACAATCCGCCGTCACACAAAGCAGATGCGGTGTGTAGCAGCTCTGGCATCCCTACTGCTATCCGTAGTGGAAAAAAATGTTGATTGGCTAACAACCGGGATCTTGTTTGGCCAGGAGAAGTCAGATAGGAGCTTTCAGTTACAACTGACAAGTTGAGTATTGTGATGAGCTTGTTCTCAGTTAGGTGGATGAGCAGTGAATTAGGACAGCTAGTCCAGCTGACAAGGAGAATTTAATAAGCTTGGGTGCGCTGGTACGTTGCCAGCAAAAAGCTAAAAGTTTTGAGTGGCGTGCCATTTGACATTTAATCCATAAAAAAAAGAAAAGAAAAGAAAAAAAGTGTTGGTGCTGAAAGTCAGCAAAGATAATGTGCTTAGTCTAAGCTATATAATCAATTTCAACAAGTCAATTTGCCAGAATAACTTTTGAAAGAAAACAAAAACACTTGTTTTTCCCTTTTTGTGGCTACTTTTAGCAACTTTTCTCTAGCTTTTTAGCAACTTTTGATCGCCAATGCTAATCAAAACCTACAGAGTCCTCTTTTGTATATGTTTGTTCAATGATGTTCTTGGTTGCCTGTTTATAAGACCAAGTGAAAAACTCTCAATGTGTCAACATGAATGTAAGACCAGATAAAATGAGAAATCCCATCTCAAATGCCATGTTTCACTTCCTCAGGCAGTTAAGTTGCACAGCAAAGTCAACTGAATCTGATACATCAGCAGCACTGCTGTTTATCAGAGTTTCCTCTGGTTCTGATTGATTAGCTTTGGTCAGTTATGGAAAAAAAGTGGTCATTTGGTTATTTAAAGGAAAGAAGAACATGGAAAGGTAGATAAACCAACAGCCAACTGTCAAAAGTAACTTTATAGTCACTCCTAAAACATATATAAATTATTCCTGCTCCCTAAACTACCTCCTGAGCCATTAACTAACAGTTACAACAGTGAACTTCTTTGTACCAACCAAGCAAGTTAGAAAATTGGTCATTTAAGGTGAGATGTTCTGTCTGAAAATAGCCCTCATGTCATAACAAAGACCTCAAAATAACCTCTTTGCGCTAATTTTACCTGAAACCCAAAAAAAGCTTAACTGTCTACATTCAAACCAATAAATGAATGAAATGTCGTGGTTAAAAATGGCATTAGATGAGTTATTTAAAACCCTAGCTGGGGAACAAGGGTCACTTGTGCTGTTCAGCCCCTGAAGCGGACAGCAGAGGACTTCGGGAGATGGCCGCTGATTGGTCAGCCAAACAGAAAGAGGCGGTCCAGATGAATTAGTGATAGACACTAAAGGCAGATATCCTGCAGTGATCAAACCCTGGATGATCTAACAGTCTGCTGTTTGAAGTGATTACCATGCTACGCAACATAAAGGCTTACGCCCAGCTGTGGGCTTAATTAGTTCACTTAGAGGCCCTTTATAAAACACTGCTAGGGGCCTGGAAGAGACAAACACTCACTGAGAAGTCAGCATCTTAACGGGACGTCAGCAGCAGACCTGGATCCCTAAAACTGACCTGCTGCTAAACGAGAATAAACCAAACCGAAGATTACCTGCTTTTCTGAGAATGCCACACTTAAGTGACTGCAGTTACTACAAAATGCGGGATGCAACCAGAGCTTCAAAAGTAAGGAAATCGCAGCTAAGAAAAACTTTGAATTTCTTTGTCTTTTTATAATTTACTAAGCTTACTTGTAAACTTTATATTACTGCTTTATTGATTTAGATGACAGTAATTTAAACGCAATGTAAGATTGCTGATTGAAGTACAAATAAAACATACTTTATTTTATAATTTCAGCTCAGGTCTCAGGAAAATACTTTAACCAAAATCTATGATATTTTTTAGTTAAAAACTAATACAAAAACCTTTGGCTAAGATGTTATTTTTCCCAAAAATAAACCTTGGGAATGAATCCTAATTGTTCTATGTGCACTCAGCATAATATACAGTACTATGAGTGCCAAATTACACTTTACATAATAATTGCAGGCCTATAAGTTTGCCTCTGTGACTAATTCGAAACGTCTGTACGCATGCATTGGATTTGATCATTTTGCAGCTCTTATGAGCACACTCTGAGTGTACGCTGTGTCAGCAGATGAGACACCATACACAATCGCCTACATCCTGATCTGATTTTCTCCCAAGCTGACTTAAAGTTTCATTTGCTTTTCTGCAGGTACAAAGCCACCTGGAAAACTCCAAGTTCCACCTCCACCAAAGCCAGAACCAGCCAGTGAAGCAGTACCTGACACTGGGCTCCAAGCTGGCCTCTTCGGCTGGATCAGGCCACTCCGTGCCACATCCACACACCCCCGGCCAGCCGCTCGCCACTGTGCCAATCATGAGGAACGGACACATGCCCCCTGTCAGCGACAGCAGCAACCCCAACAGCCCCGTTACCCTGCTCACCATGGCCAACCACGACAGCGAGGTGAGTGGAAAGAGAAAGAATAAGAATGCTGAATAAATGGAACTGAAAATGAGAGAGCTCGAAATGTGCCTGAGTCACATCGCAACAAAAAATGTTGAGCCACAGGCTGGGTCACATAGTGATAAACTGTAGGTCATACTTTTCAAAGATTTCACAACATCCTTGAAACATTTCCTGTCAACAGTCTGAATTCCTGCTAAAACGTGTTTCTCTGTTGATTTTTCCAATCTGCTGTATTTCTTAATGCTTTCCAATCAAGAGTAATAAATCACGGCAGGCACTTTGTTGGGATGAATAGTTAACATACAGATACTTCAGAAGCCCCAAGGACTAGATTTCTATCTGGACTGGCTTTGAATCTTTATGCGGGGAGTAAGTTATCATCTAAACAAAGTGGTGCCGCTATTGATCTCCCTCTCTCTCTGATGTGCTCATCAATAACTTCAGACATGCAGTCTCTGATGAGAGAACTCTTTCAAAGGAGGAAACTAGTTTAGTAACAGATGCGTGTTTTTCCTGCCATCAGTGCTAACAAACTGAATGTAGCTGTGAAGAACATATCTGTTATTGGATTAGTCTCTCAACAGTTCCACCCTGTTTTCATGGCTATTATGGTTTGAATGTCGAGATCTCGAAAGACTTGGACAGTACACAAACATCATCGATCTGTCCTTGAGTACACTGAAATTACTGTTTTCTTTTAGTTTCCAATGGATGAAGTTATTGATGACCTAATTAGTCTTGAATCCGGTTTCAATGATGGAGGCTTGGATTGCATGGAGCCTAACATCATAATGCAAAACAATGTAAGTATGAATCACATTAAGTCTTGTTTTAACGGCCACGTTTTTACCCTGCTTTGAATACCTCAGGCTACCCACACTTTTGCATGTCTTCTGCACTGATTTCTGAATCACCTCGCTTTTGTTTGTTGAGCAACTCAAAGCAGACGTGGTAAGGTTTATGTCACGTTCATCAACTAATGACTTCTCCCTTTTAAAGCTTAATGGAAACTTGAAAGTGTGGTCCCTCCACCCAAACATTCAGTTGCAGGCTTGACTAGCTTGGGAAAAAGGGGACCTGCCTCACTTTGAGGTCAGCTTAAGCCAAAAGCTGAGTCAAAGTTCATTCAGGCTTAGTAACATTTGTCACATCACTAAAGATGTTTAACAAAGTAGATTAAGTTTTTATAAAAATGAAAGACAATCTCTCATTGAAGTCCACTCCTGTCAAGACAGCTAATGAGAAAACATTGCAGACTATCAGAAGGATTCATGGTCAGGAAGCAGTTAAAGGGTGTGTTTGGTTGGAGAATATGGCTTCATCCGTTGCAAATACACAGTTTCTGATATGTACATAGATACCGGAGATACATACAAAGAATCATCCATGCAGATAAAGTGAAACAGAGTAAACACAGCAGATACTGTGGCAGAAAAGGAATGAGAGAGGGAGGAAGAGATAAGGAGCAGAGTCAGAGGAGGAGGAATGGAAGAGTCAGTAGGTTTCCAAAGAAGACAGAAGTGCAACCGAAGAGAGAAGAGTGAGATTTGGTTGGAAGGAGTTAGTGAGCCGTTGGGTCGGCCTAATGCATGTACTCCCCATGGGCTCGTTCAGATATGATACCATGCTTAAATGGATCAGTTCATCCTAATTAGTCATACAGTACGATGCATCACATTGTTTCGCCATGTCAACACATTCAGGAACAGACAGGGATTGAAATGATTCCAGTAGAAGCAGGAGGGGAATTGTTGCAATCCTTGGTTTTTCATATGCATGTTTGCCGCCTCCTCCTTTTTCTCCCCCTTTTCTATTCTCCAATATTTGTAAGGAAAAATTCATACACACAAGCCAACTGCAAATATCCAACATGGCAGCGGTGTCTTCTGTTTTCCCTCTCCTCCTCTCCCCTCTTCCTTTCACATTCCATCCCATCTCTTGACTTGACATGCAGCCTTATCCCATTCACCACTCCAGTAGTAACATTTGACACACATGTCATGGAGAAAATTGGCTGTGCGCATCATGGAAACCATGGTGACTTCTGTAGGATTTTTTCCCATAAATACACAAATGCGAATTAGACACACATGTGTGTCAGCACGCTATATCCTGACGCGTCCCTGGTCTGTGAAAAGGCGTTATTATTGCAGAAGCGAGGCCTGCTTTCCCAGACAAGAAGAGACCCATAGGAAAACAGTTTTGCCTCTGTTCAAGCAGTTGACCTAGCTAGCCTTTTCATCTAATGGGATGCTGTTTTTAAACACAGAGTGCATCAGTGTTTCAGCTGCGAGGGGTTTGAAAATGGTGCCTTTTGTGGATCAAGGCGAAGCATCTGGTAAAATCAACCCATAGACAGCAGCAAGTCTGGGTTGGAGGTCAGCCCCAAGGACTATCTGATAAGGTTGCAGTTAGCTTCCATTCTTGTTAAGTTGTTTTACTCTTTGTCATGCGAGGAAGGCAAGTAATCTCAACATGGCAACAATTGAGGGTCACAACAGAGGGTTTGTCCTGCCCTGCTGTGGCAGATGAGAGACTACAGCCCCCTGTTGGGAAGTCCAGTCAGAGACCTGGAGGCTCTGATCATTTGCTCACCTCGTGTCATTTTTGCTAATGCTACATGAAGCCACACAGTAGCTAAAAACAACTAAATTGTCTGCTTGTTTGAAATATAAATGTGCTTCCCTTCGTTTGACCCTCTCTCTCTTCCCTCCTTTCTTTGCCTCTTCCCTATCTCCTCCCTGTAGGTGTCCCTCAGTAGCAGCATGCTGGACGTCTATGGGGGTGAACAAGGTATGAACCCCCCTAATGGTGGAATGAGCCCCACATCTAATCCCACAAAGCTCACTGTAAAAAGGGAATACACAGGTATGAACTCATACCATAGTATTGAGCAAACAACTAATTTGTTAAAAAGTTAAAGGTTCTCTTTGTTATTTGGAGAATTAAAACTTAAAAAGAGACAAAATTATAACAAAAAAAAGTGGTTCCTTTATGCTCTGAAGCTTTGATGGAAGAACAGAAACGTGTTAACTAAAAAAAAAGGTAACCTGCTGGCAAACCATTTGTGCTAAATTCAAGTTCACTTGTGTGTGTGTCAGGCAAACAAAGTGCATGCTTATTTCTGTCTGGTATTTGACAATGTCCCGCTTGTCACAGAGTTTGTTAATTAGCAGAAATGTGCAGGCTTTTCCACCACAAACCCAGCGTGCCCTTTAGACATTTCTTATTAATCCTAAGGATAAAGCTAAAAAACTCTAATTGATTTAGGAAATAGAAAGGATGCCTGAAGAATCCTTCACTCTCAATGGGCAAATAAGTAAATTACCATCCGTTTCATTTAAGTGTGGGCAGAGAGAACAATGGGCTGTTACACAGACCTTAAATTGTCTTGATTGAATCAACAGAGACAAATTGGGAAATCCAATCTCAGGTCCCTAACTATGTAATTTGGAAGAATGTGAATACAAATATGGATGCACTGGCATTTTTGTCCCTCTCCAGGACAGATTAGTGAATTTGCTAAAATGTCTTAATTGCAGGATAAGTAGTCTAAAAGTGGTCAGGATTTTTCTTTTTTCTTTTACAATGAGCTTCAGACATGCCAGAGGGGATAAACTGGGCTCTGTGTATGCGTGTGCGTGTGTGTGTGTGTGTGTGTTGTGTAAGGAGGTCAGGCTTGTGTCTGCAGTGCAGACCAACGCACAGCAGCTTTACACTGTGACCCCAGCTCTGAACTCCCTCAAAACAACTGATTGTGCGTCTCCTGACTGGACCCTCTGTGTAGTTTGGTGATCGTTGTCTTTCAGCTTCTAAATCAGTGTGCATTGCTAATCCATTCGTTCTCCTTTGTGATTTATTTTTTGATAGAGCATGACACCAGGGTGATGGCCAAAGAGAGGCAGAAGAAAGACAACCATAATTTGAGTAAGTGCCCCTTTGCTGCCATTTAACTTAACTCTTTGCACATCATCTGACAAAACTCTAATCAACTCCTGCTTTTCATTTCTTGTTCTGCTTAGTTGAAAGAAGGCGACGATACAACATTAACTACAGAATTAAGGAGCTTGGGACTCTCATACCAAAGTCAAACGACCCGTAAGTTGCACAATCTTGAATATATTGACAGAAACAATGCCCCCTGTTTCACTTTACATCACCAAAACGATTACAAGAGCCTCTGTGGTGGGAGAATCTTATTAAATTCCCAGCACAGAGACACTTTACATGTTGCTCATTGAATTCAAATGACTACTCAAGCACATTTCAGTCAAATTTCAAGGGCTGCACTTGAACTTCCGTTGCAGTCGGCGCACTTAGAAATGTACGTCCCTCGTCGGGTCCCAGCAGTTCAGCTCAAAGCATGAATGATGAGGAAAGGGTCAAATGCATAGAAGCGGGCCACGCCATTTGAATCAAAGTTTGAAGCACAATTGGAACACAGAGATGGAGCGTGGAACACCGTCCATCTATTCGCAGTTGAACTTTGCTTCAAATTTAAATGGAAGGTTAGCGTTGTCACCGTGCCATTAACACAGGATGAAAGAGATTATTAGCGCTGATCAGACCAACGTCTTAGTCGTGTGGAAAAGGACAATTTTACTGCAGGTCCCTTGTCCTTTTTAAAAAGTAATAATACCTGCAAAAGAATGACTTGCACTCTAGCACCTTAAGTCCAAAGCTCCATTTTTCTCCGTGCCTTCCTGCTTAGCTCATTTTCCCTCACCTATTTTTACTCGAGGATTAATTTTACTGAACAAGGAGGTACAAGAATGGACTTTCCACATAGCTACTTAACTATTCTATTAAAATCCCCATTCTATGTCCCCGTGTAATGTCCAAGGATGAATAATTGCCCCATGTAAGTCTCCATTTCTTATTCATATCATAAAAGGGGGAAAAAACCTCTGTTAAAACTTTTTCCTATTCCCCCTCTTTTCTTTATTGCAAAGGATATTCTGCCTACATCAGGGGGTTCGGTGTAAAAGGTTATTCTGTACATCTCTCCTATCTGCAGTGACATGAGGTGGAACAAAGGCACCATACTTAAGGCCTCGGTGGAGTATATAAGGTGGCTGCAGAAGGAGCAGCAGCACGCCCGGGAGCTGGAGAACCGTCAGAAGAAGCTGGAGCAAGCCAACAGGAGGCTGCTGCTGAGGATCCAGGTAATAAAACCCAACAATCGTTATGTGGTTAGTGTGATTTGGTGGTAAACACAGCAATGAAACACATAGCTGAAGCAATAACTTGCAGTAAGTCTCAGAGGGAACAAGAAAAGAGGAGGAATTTCATGTCTGTCTGAGCTGCCGATCAGCTCTGTGTGGGCTTTTTGACTCTGATGCTAGCGAGATTTTCCTGTTGAGTTAACTTGAGATGCTCACCCCCTTCGCATTATTTGTAAAAGGTCATTCCACCTTGTAAATCTCATCTCGCAGACATCAGAGCCAATTCTCTTATGAATAAAACAAAAGACAGCAACTGTTCAACAAAGAACAATGAGGCATGTTTACAGACACGTTTGCATATGTTAGTTTTGATGCAAATAAAGATTGTGCTATTTACGAGTTTGCTTCTGTGGCCAATGGCAATGACCACTAAAGATGATAAAGGATGACAAAAGGTCAAACAGGGCTTTGTGATGACACTGAAAGGTGATGATGATTGTGTGGGAGAGGATTGCGTGGCAACATCTAAACATCCCTACCTGACCTCAGTATGTGGAGGAGATGTGGAAACAAAAAATGAGAAAAAAAACAAGGTGTGGTGGTGATGATGTCAGTGCAACTCCCTGTTAAACTATTGTGGGTAGAAAGATTAGATAAAAACTAACTCCTGCTTCTTTTGCAGGAGCTTGAGATCCAGGCGCGAGCACATGGACTCCCAAACATGGCCACTGCTTTGGGGACAGTCGAGCTATCTTCCCATCTCCTCAAGCAGCAGCAGCAACAGCAGCAGCAACAGCAACAGCAGCAACAACAACAACAACAACAACAGCAGCAGCAGCAGCAGCAACAGCAATCTCCTCCCCAGGGCCCACAACCGCAGCAGCCGCCCCTCTACCAGGAGGACCCCAACAGTGACTACCTCCAGAGGATAGCCGTGGTGACCGGCGTGCCGTCCATTGCTACGGTCAGCGGGCCGCAGGATCACATCCCCGGCGCCGACGCTTGCACCACCTTCTCCGACCCGCTCTCCCACTTTACAGACTTCTTCACCGCCACGCTAAAGGAGGAGCACCAGCTGGATGAGATCCTGATGGACGACCCGCTGTCGCCGTTTGGCACTGACCCACTCCTCTCAGCTGGCTCCCCCGGAGCTGCATCCAAGGACAGCAGCCGCAGGAGCAGCTTCAGCTCCGCCGAGGGTGACGACCTATAAGGGTGCCCTCCTCTGCAGCCTGCTGTTGTGATCGCCTCAGTGACTGTACAGCTGTAAAGGGCATACATAGAGCCTGGAAAAGACCAACTGATCTGGGTATGATCTTGGACCTGGGCATGCAGTTGTGATCACTGCCAGGGGTGCAAGTAAATTAAATGACAATACTTGACAAAGCCCTTAAAGTCCCGCTTGTTTATAAAGTGCTCGAAGCCGGCATCTCGGTGCCTATCTCTGCTCTTTTTAACTTTATTATGGACAATTTTTGCCTTTCTCTGCCTCCCAGACAGAGCAGAAGCAGACTTGTAAGAAAAAGGGAGCCATTTATCACAACATAATGTAGATGAAGATGCCTGCTATTTTTTAAGTCAACACTGTCGTGGCTATACACTGTAACATATATGCAACATAATCACTAAAAACGTGCTGAAACTGTCCCTTTTTTTTTTCTCAATGAAAACATTTCTACTTTACAAAAGGATTTTAACAAGACATATGCGTTGTATGATGGGCCTTATTTGAATTTGCAGTTTTGTTTGAAAAGAGAACTAATGTACTCACCTCAGTGCCTAACAAGTCCATGGCCTTGTCTGTGTCTTAAATGTTTTTGTTTGATGAGATTTTTTGTATTTATATATGTTTTAATCCATGTATTCATAAAAGATATCTATATATATATTACTATCTAACATGCTACCTTTTTTATTCTTAGTAGGGGTGGGAAAAATGTCATAATAAACCCCTTTTTTTGACATTTCCTGCAATTTTTCTTGTTGTCATCTTCAACAAATTGCCCCACCCTCCTGATGTAGTAACTATCGTACATTAAGCACCTTATTAGTGACTCATCAGGCACAAAACAGCAACACATCCAAACTCTACACAAGACTCAACTTTTGCGTTTGTATGAGAGGTAGAATCGTGATCCATTTATTCAAATGTAAACAGAGCGTGGTGTCCAAAGAGTGAGAAAAGCCGAAGAAGTTGGATGGCAAAAGGTGAAGAACTGGCTCACAAGGTGGTTGATTGGAAGTGAGTGGCACAAAGAGAGGGAGGGGAGGGAAATTGAATAATAAAGACAAGTAGAGAAGGAGTGATAATTCTGATGAGTCTACTGTGAGATGATGAGCTCTTGAGGATGAATAATGGAAACAGATGGGGAGTTGCTTTGAGGGATGCAAGCTAAAAAAATTTCTTTGAGGAGAGTTGGATGAGATGTGTCCTACTTTGTGGGAAAACGATCACAAATTATCTTTATCAGTGACAAAGCTGCTAATATAGTCAGAAAAAACAACAAAAATGATTCAATTCTGATCATGCAATTAAAAACCTATAACTCCGTCTATCTAGGATTATAAAACACCCATCATCATCATCATGTATTAATGACAAGCCAAACAGACAAGTCTAAAAACAACACACCAGTCTTACTGAACGAATTTCTCATCAAAGACTCTCTAAATTAATGTTTCAGACTGTTATTAGTGTGTGTTCCTCTGAAATCGACACACTTTTCGCTTGCATCTCCTCTTCAGCTGCAAATAAGTCTGAAGCGATCAATCATTATGAAGTACAGCCACTCCAACTACAAAGTGATGAGTGGTGTTTGTGGATAATTGGCCAAAGCAGTTATGAAAGGTAAAATATAGATTTTCATCATTGAAAAAAAAATGGGGGGAAAGTCAAGTATCTAACATAGAATCAACATGGCTGGCAAAAAAAAAAAGAAGGAATCTCAAAAGGTTTAATTTAAATCTTAATTTTCAATATTTCTTTTTCTCCACAGCCTTCTTTTTTGTGGTGCTAAACTTGAGGAAACGCACAGATCAAATTAGCTTGGCAAATGAAAAGAGTAAAGCTAAACAGCAGAGCAGTGCAAGAAGCACCTTTTACCTTAATGAAAGTATTGACGGAACAAAAAAAAGGAACAAAAAAAAAAAAAAAATCATCATAATCATCATCATCATGGAGACCAAAAGTTAGATTACCTTCCAAGCCGACTCAGTTTACCCATATCAAAAGTTATCATGGGTAAAGTTCAAGGCCCATTATGCACAGCCTTCAAAAGGAAATGTGGGCTGTGATGAGGCAACAGTGACATCAGAACAAGCCACTTTTTTATTTGGAACATCACAGCTCATCAGTTGATACTGTACGTCCGCTCCGGATGAAGAAAACACGAGCAACGCAGTCTATTTGTTTCGAGACATCAGCTGCTTACATTGAGAGAAGCCTGTAAATTCAAACATGTAAAACAAATTTGGGCAAGACTGTAACCATACATGCTCCCCAACTCTTTCTCACTTCCTCTGGCTGCTGTCCTAATCTCCCTCATAGGAAACAGATGGGATTCTAACTTCTAACATTGTCTGCCTAAAAACCGCTCACCTTGTAAAATAATCTTTCCGCTCCTTTTTTATATTACGGCTGCATACAAGAACATGGTCTCCTTCAATAAGTTACCTCATTCCCCGTACAAAAAGGTTATTATTGAGGGGAAAATGCTGCTGCTACATCCTACTTCTAACAGCAGGTGGCAGCAATGAGCTGTGTTTTATTACCACATTGTGCTGTAATGAAAACAAACCTAAAGCAGAACTGAGTAACAATCCAGATTACTTTAAAGAGCCCATACAATTATTTTACTTTTACAACTATTTTAGTACAATGCAGTGTTGGTAAACAGAGCTTCCACATTTAGGCTTAGCAAAAGGCAGCTGTTCTTCTAAATTGACAAATCTAAAGAAGGCAAGTGATGTTGTGAACCTCACAGCGGAGTCGTTCTGTCACCAAAACAACGTTGTCAGACCTCCTGCCACCCACCAACACTGACACCACCACTGAGCAGGAGAAGCTGTCACCTGTGCAGATGCCACGGCTGCCAGCTCGCTACAATGCGCTCACCTGTCGAGCCTGCCATTGGCAACTCTTAATCACCTCCACGCTGAGGTGACTAACTTTGGAAAACACTCACACAGACACGCAGCCGCACACATATGCACAGGGGCCCCGCACACTCATGAACACAAACAAGCCTAATCAAATGTGCTTGTGTGCAAACACAGATGTGCACACGCAAGCAGAAAACTCAAACCTGCGCATGCACAGGTGAGTGTGTCGCATTGCACTCCATTGCCACATATATAAACGAGGAAGAGGGAAGAAGCCCCTCATCAGGATCTGGACTGTGACAAGACTTGTGCACAAATTAGGTGAAATTTGAGTGGGAATAACAATATGACAGCCGGCAGAGAGGCACCAAACATCAAGTGTCATATCTATTTTCAGCCGTGACTCAGAGCTGTGTGACAAACAACACCATGCTGCTTCTCAATCAAGTCAGCCCCGTCTGCTGGAAATGTGGCAAACTGGGCCCGGGATGAGCTTTTCCCTTCAGGAGAAAAAACAAATGATCTGAGGCGGCGGTCAAAGTTAAAGGTGAAGTTATAAAACTTAGCCAGAGAGTCTGGCCATTACATTTACTGCTAAGGAACTTATCAATATTTTCTCTCCGGTGCGCTGCTGTACTCCATCCCACCATTCTGCTTTTATGAAGGACCACACCCTGACCAAACTCCCACGTCACTCCACCAGCAAAGCCCCACATGCATTAACAATGGAACGCGCGAGAGATGAGAAAAAAAGGGGGCCTTTTTTTTTTTCTTTCCTCTAGATGCTATAAAATTAATGCGATTTCCAGAGTTTTTATGAATCGAGCCAGATGCCAAATACATAACTTCAAACAAATTGACTTCCAATTATTGGTACCGCACACCACTTCCAGATGTGCAACAGATGGGCGCTGGGGCGACCGAAGGTGTCTCGGTGCAGCGCTTTGTGTTATTCCGCAGTAAAACAGCGGTACAGTTGTATGTGTTTTAAATCACAGTGGGCTGTGGGCTGGAGGTGAAGGGAAGGACACGGGGATAGTGGAGGGAAAATGAAAGCACATCATTAGGAAAAATGTAAATCTGCGCAGCACAGACAGTGGAGAGCCATATGTAGCTTTAATACAGCTTGATATTATGTAAAGGCAGATGAGATGCTGGGACTGAAAGCTGCAGCCATATCAAGGAGGTGGGGGATTCAGAAATGTAAATGTTAATGTGATCTCTGCTGTATCTTCCAGTGCTGGGATTAAATGGTAAAAAGGAACAATTATGGGGCTTGATTCCCCCCCCCACATGTTAATGCCTTACAATATCCTTGCATGCATAAAGAATATTAGATATGGTTAAAGATACCCACTGTATATGGTTTTATACTCTAGAAGACTAATTCTAATAAAAGCTCCACTTTGTCCAATTGTCAAAACTCTCTTCTTGGAAACTTTAAATAATTTGATTAGTCACTGCTGAAGCTGCATCAAAGTAAAACAAATGTGATTCGGAGAGAGAGAAGCAGCTGAGCACAGACTTCTTTTCACTGCAGAGGAAACTAATAGAATATCCAATAGTGCTACGGTGTCCTGGGAGGGTCATGGCTCTGATCCCATTATTACCACAGACCGGGCCCCCCCAGGGGAGCCAAAATGGCTGTGTATTTTTCCCCGAGTCTGTGGTGAAGCAGTCTACCGGGGCTCTATCTAGTTCACTAGCACTCTGCTTGAGCTCCACAGGTCCCCCCCCCCCTCTGATCCTCAGGGCCAAAGGAGCCTCTCCTCGCTCCTTCTCTGTTTTCACGTATCTTCGGCTGCCTATTCAAATACAGCAGAGAGCAGGGACCGTTTTGCTTGGCCACTGCACCTCCGTGCTGCCTTTTAATTCCCCAGCTCTGCCAGGGTTGTATGCTAATCGAACTAGAGACCCCACCTCCCCCACCCTTTGCCCCACCACCTCTTTAGCACCACTTTAACCTTGTGTAATCTAGGTAACCTTGGACTGAATGGGATGCGGCTGAGGAGAAGTCCCTGATTGATTTGTAATTCTAAAGAGGAGAGATGGCCAGTGCTTTCTCCATGACGCCAACATGAAACCCTTCTGCTTCCTCCCTGAAATAACAATGCGGTCACAAAGTGTTGCATTTTGGGGTTTTCTTTGTTATTTTTCTCCTTGTTGCATGGACGTACGGTTGGGTGCAGGAGCAGCTGGGTAAATGTCAGAATTTGGCGTGGGGAGGTGTTGGAGGAGAGCATCAAGACGATCATCATTAGCAGGGGAAGATAATTGGAGCTGGGCGCTCTGATGGGCATCTTGTCTGCATTATTCATTCACCTTCCCTCTCTTTCACCTACGCTCCCTTTCCTGTCCCCCCTTCTCGACCCAAGCCAGGCGCTGGGCCTTAGGAGCTGGACTCATCTATTATAGATGGGTAATTGTTTATTAAATGCAGGCCTGACCCTATTATGCCTATTACCCATGTGCTGCGCACCACTGCGGCTGGCAAGTGTCTGTCTTTTTCCATATTCTGGAAGATCTAACATCCCCTGTTGAGGACGTGAGGCTGCTTTGGCAAAAAAAACGAAAAGAAAAGAAAGAAAAGTATGTATGGAGATGGGGGAAAAAAGAAGAAAAAAGTTAGCTGAAAGAGAAGAGGATGATGAAAAATAAAGTCAATGCTTGTATGGCTGCAACTGGCCAGAGGAGTATATCTCCTTTTCTTCCAAAGCTTGGTGTTTAGGAGGCAAAGACAAAGGGTGAGCTAAAGAGACGCTTTGCCTCTCATTACACCGACTCCTAATCTACCTCTGCCCTATCCCGGGCAATCCCTGCTGCAGGCGTTCGGAGGCTAAAGCTTCAAACGAGGCAGTTTGTCCAAAGCGGATTCATTACCTTAAATAGGACTACCAATGAGCCCGGTAAAATATCACATCTAAAAGTCACACAGCAGCCAAAGATCTGGCCTATGCTGACACTAGAGGTCAGTATTGCCATAGAGTTCACACTGCCAGGCTTGCAGCAGCTAATAACAGCCCGCTTTAAAGCAGACGCAGACATTACAAAGGAAAGTGGAGGGTGGTAAAATAATTCAGGTAATGGAAATGAATTGAAATGAAATGATTAAGTTCAGTTAATTACTCGGTAGCTTAGGCAAATCAGCTTAACTTATATCAAAATCATTATTTCAGCCACAACGGAAGATTCACTGAGAAGATATTTAGCCAACATGCACTTAAACCAGTCTATGCAAAGTAGGATCAGGATAATGGATTAGATCTAATACACGTGACACTCAGTGTGGTAACAAAAATAAACGTGCTGTTAGACTTTACATACAAGACTAATTTAAAGCCACAGATGGTTTAAAGGCAGAGGATGATGGGAGTGACATATTTCTTTGCCACCATTAAAGTGTTTATACTTTATACACGGCAGTCCTGCTAAATACCAACTTCCTCTTGAAGGAAAACAGATCTCTCCTCCTTGTTCAGCGAGTCAAAATACTCACTGAGACGTCTGTATGAGACGTACAAACGAGAGGAGGAAGGGGTGTGACGCTGTGCTGCGGTATGATGAAGTGATCTGCATGATGGCATGTCACCAGTTATTGGCTGGGTTGAGAGTGATTAACATGGGGTGTTAATTAGCGGGTCGTCAGGAGTGGGTGTGTGGCTATAATGACACTCGGAACAGCTCGGTCACACATAAACACACAGCACTGCTCGGGCCTTCTTTTACAATTAAAATGGATTTGACAATTAGCACTGGGTAAAATCATTTAAATTAAATGCATTAAAATGTTGGCTTTAGTCAAAAGCAAAATAAGGAAGGAAGAAATGTATTATTACCATTAAAAAAAGGATAACCTGAAGAAAATTCCCCAGATAGGTGAAAAAAATTTTAGGAAAAAAAAAAAAACATGGAAAATTTCCAATATTGTGTTTTGTTTTAATGAGTAAAGGAAATTTTTTTAAAAATCAGTAATGTCATCAAATACAACCGAGTGAAAATAGGGTTCTTATTTAACAGCATTCCTACAGAACGGAGCCAGAAAGCTGGAATTTCAGGAAAAGATCTGCTGTAATGCTGCTGAGTTGATTAAAGGACTGAGAGGAGAGTGACGGAAGGACAGAGTGAGAGTCTGTAAAAAGGAGAGCAAGTCTCTCCTCCCAAAGCATATTTATTCCTTCAGCATCCGGCACGCTGATTAGGCCGCAGCACACGCTTTTAATGCTTCATCACCGTGAACGAGCCTCTGCGACTTCAATTGGGCTCATCTGTTGTGCTGCTTTCAGTAAATAATGCTGCAGCCGTCGGTGGCCTCATCATCCACGTAGCTTAGCGCTGTGCTGGGATTAGCTGCGTTGTCACCGAGCGGGGGAAGCCGAGCTGAGCTCCGAACAGTTTCCAGGACCCTCTGCCCCAAGTGGAACAAACAGAATGCAATTAAAAGGGAACCAGGAGCAGGAGAGGTGAAGCTAGACATGGATGCACAACACATTTACCAATGCAAATGCTTCTTTGTTAGCTCCTCTGCCTTTTAATACCCAGAGAGTAAAATGCTTTTTTTTTTCCACATTACAGAATTTGTCATGTTCAGTTGGAGCTGTCACTGCTAGAACAGTGTGCGCTAATGTGTGTAATCTGCTTTGCAACACATCAATTATGATGGATATTGCTCCACCGCCATGCTTCCAGGGTTTTTATACAAGCCTGCAGGGGAATCCGTCTTTTCTTGTTAGGCAACCTGTTTAGTAAATAATGATCCACTTTGAGCCTGGCTGATGTCGTATAATGGGATGTGTGTGCTTGTGTGTACATACAGTAAAGCGTGTGAGCGGAGGGGCTTTGGTGTGCAAGGATCAAGCCGACTAGATCAAAAAACACTTAGGAGCAGGCTGGAATTCAATCATGCCTGAGCGGCGTGAAACCCAGAGAAACCTAAGGAATCCATATGTAAAAGCTGTAAATATTATCAGTGGCTGCTGAAAATATTTCCAGAACTGCCTAAGCTAACAAAGACGAAGAAGAAGAAATATTATGATCTCACAGTGTGTCAAAGAAAGCACAATCCCTCCAAATTTTCTTGTTTTCCCCCTCTGCTCTTCAACAATACACCCTCTAAAGTAAGGGATCCACTGATACAGATTTCTTTTAGGGCCGATACTGATATTTTCTCATCACCTTCAGCCGATACAACTTGACGATATTTGGCTCCCAATTTAATATAATGAAGGATACAATGAAAAGTAATTTTTCAACTATGTTAATATAAAAAAGAACAAAGCACTTCAAATAAATCTATAAAAAGAAATAGTGCACTTGTAAACAAATATTAAATAGAAGCATAAAATTTGTAATAAATATAAGTCTGTAAATTATGCCGAGTGGGCGTATCGGCGAACACCCAACGTATCACCTGATGAAAATACTAGCAAAAAAAAAAAAAAAAAAAAAGCAAATATCGGCCAGCCGATGTATCGGTCTATCCTTACTATAAAGTGCCTAATTTGCTGCCTTCACTCCACTGTTGCTAACTCTCGACTCTTTTCTTTACGCTTATATTTCCTTTGTGGCTTCATTGTTCTTTCTGAAGCAACATCAGCTCACAAACTCCCCTTTCTTGCCTTATAAATTATGTCATGCTGCCTCACCATCTCCACACCACCAGCCACAGAACACAGAGAGAGTGGCACAAATTTAATCTTGTACTTGCCCTGAAACCACTGGGGTGTCCTGAGAGAGATTTTTGTTTTATTTATTTATTCTTTATTGGAACACCAGATTCCTAACTTTTGCTTGGCTTCAAATCACTCACCTCCTGCTCTTCTCTCTCGCACAGACAGAAAAAAAAAAAAAAAAATGGGCGTCAACATTCAGTTTGCTTATCCATAGCAACCTCCAATGACCCAAACTCAAGGCTTAACAGTGTGTCTTTTTGCTGAGGTACATTTTGACAAATTGCACTTCCCCCCCCTTCTCCTTTTGGGTGGATTTTTCTGTCAAGCAACAAGGATGTCTAAACTTTAGGCCACCCCGTAAGCTGGCTCTGCTCAGCTGCAGTGGTGTTTTGCCAATATGCTCAGGAAAGGCTTTAGCTCTGCGTCCTTTGGGAGCTGCAGCGGATCACGTTGAGATCCCTGTCAGATCCCCACTATGCTACATTCAGTCAGATATTCAGTCAGTCAGTAAAGCAAGTAAGAGACAGGGAAGAGTGAGGCCCTTCACTCCTAGATGAACACATTCTTTAGTGTCAAGCATAAAACCCTTAGCCGCGCTGGGAGCCACTCGCAGACACTCCTCTCTGCATGGGCTTCTCTGTTGTTCCTTTTTGTGTGCGTGTGTGTTGATGTGTGTCCTCACATACCTGTATCAGAACCAAGACCTACAGAGATTTGGCAGCTTCATCTGAGATTGGGACAGACACCACTGGATATTCTATTTACTCCATGCAAGCTGCTCCCCAATGTCCCGTAAAGCCCCTCGTCTCTGAACTAAGCTGGTTGGGGTTTCGGGGTTAAAGCTCCCCAGCGACGGCAGTCTGAGTACCTGCTCAGGGTGTGCACGTCCGCCTGTTTGTGTGCGTCTGCCCATGTGAACACACAGTTCTGTCCCCTGCACACCTCCTTGCAGGGTAATGGCTTTATTTATGGAGTGGCACCAGTTGTTACAGACAGGTGATAAAAGGAGGAGATAGTGCAGCCATGCCATGCTTATTGCTTTTAAAAGGCTGATACCGTTTGATGTTTCATGAGCAGTTGAGATGAGATAAACACTCCTGCTGAAGAGGCAGAAGATGGTAAAGGAGGTAAAACCAAGAGGGTAAAGTAGCAAATAGCTTCAATTATACTCCGTGAGCTGACGTCTTCTGCCTATTTCCATCTTTCTGTCTAATTTTCACATTTTTGATGCACAGAATCCCATGAACTATCATTGACGAAACTGCTGCTGCTCCCCTCTCATTTAATCAAGCTCCTGAAAATGTATTTTTCCATCAGAGTGTAGGATTTGCAAAGCAACCCAAAGGTAAGGCCATTTAAGTGCATTAAAATGTCTTTAAAGGTACAGTGTGAAAAAAATCAAAGGTCAATGGCAGAAAAATGTGATATATAATTCAAAACTGTGTTTCTCTTGATGTGTAATCGCTGCACTAGAATGACTGTTATTTGTTCATTTTCTTAGCATGAGTTATTTATATCTACTTGCTGGGGTTGCACATACATGTACCAGCCTTGCTTAACTCTAGGGCAGAGTTTATTTAGGAAAATATTCCATTTGGACTTTAAGATTTAAAATGTGTAGTTGGGGGGGGGGGGGGAAAGAACAAAAAAGAAAAAAAAAAAAAAAATCATAAAAAAAAAAAATTATAGGGGAGAAAAAATAAACATCAAATTAATATGTGAGTATAGGGGGGAAAGATTAATTAAAAAAAAAAAAAAAAAAAAAAATAAAAAAAAAAAAAAAAAAAAAAAAAAAAAAAAAAAAAAAGAGGGAAAATTTATAAAAAAATAAAAAGAAAAAAAAAAAAAAAAAAAAAAAAAAAAAAAAATTTTTTTTATTTTTTACCCTTTCCCTCACAAAAAAAAGAAAAAAAAAGAAGGAATATTTATAAAATAATAAAAAAAGGAAAAATTTTTTTTTCTTTTTTCCCTTTAAAAAATAACACACCCCCCCACAAGGGAAAGGGGGGGGAGGAGGGGGGGAATGAAGAAAAAAAACAAAAAGGAAAGAAACAGCCGGAACCCCGGGCCCAACCGCGAAATACAAAAAAACCCCCCCCAAACAAACCACCCCCCCAAAACCCCTATCCTATCTCCTCCCTCCCCCCCCCCCCCCTCCCCCATCACCCCCCCAAAAGGAGAAGGGGGGGGGGGGGGGGGGCGGGCCCGGGCGCCGCCCCAACACCATCACCGCAAAGACCGAAGGTATAATAAATTAATTTTTACACCCCCCCTCTCCCCGCTCCCCCTCCCCCCCCCGCGGCCCGAGAACAGAATATAACCATATTAAAAAAAAAAAAATAAAAAAGAAAAAAAAAAAGAAGAAAAAAAAAAAAAAAAACAAAAAAAATATGTTAATGGAAGTTAGAGCGCTGTTTGGGAAAAGCAATGCCTTAAAAGACATAAAAAGTTGCTACTCATAGTACAGTCATAGCTGCACCTGAGCCCCCAGGATCCAAAGGTGAAAACATCTCTGTCTGGGAGAATTTTGGCCATTAATGGACACCATACCTTCACAACAGTGCTTGGAATATGAAGTCATTTTCTTTTCTTTCAAATAACCATCCTTACCACTAGATGTCAGTAATTCTTACATACTATACCTTTAAAAATGCATGCATAGAAAATAAAAACATCTGTTCTCTTAAGCTATTTTCCCTCATGGCTGCTGGGTGATGGAACCTGCCTCAGCTGGCATTGGGACTGAGGATGGCTGCACCCTGGACAGCTATAATTCATATAAAGTACATATATATATATATATAAAAAAAACATCCTTATCATTCTACATAACCATGTAAAATCTTTCAGTACACTGCTATTTTTGTTTTAAGGTTTAGTAAAAAAAAAAAAAAAAAGAAGCCACAAACTGTATTTTCCTAGAAACCCCACCTGCTTCTGGGGTACTTTGCTAACGCACAGAGGTGTGCCTCTAAAAACAGAAAATGAGGACATTTCCTCAGTATTCCCCGAGGTAGAGGCCTAC
The DNA here is from genome assembly GCA_023101725.1 of Atherinomorus stipes. Classification (NCBI taxonomy): domain Eukaryota; kingdom Metazoa; phylum Chordata; class Actinopteri; order Atheriniformes; family Atherinidae; genus Atherinomorus; species Atherinomorus stipes. Next base: position 55,111 of record JALJCO010009434.1, read on the forward strand.
TGGCCAAGCAGGTTTCCTTGAGATGGTGAAACCTGTTGGAACACACAGACCTCATTCAATCTCTTCTGCCTGTCTTCTTCCTCTACTCTCCTTCTTCCCTCCCTGCCAACTGCACTTAAAGTCTGTATGAGCGACCGAGAGCTTTAACCTCTTTACCTTCAGCGCACCTGTGCGCCGACTAAACCCGTCATTAATATTTACATATGACTCGTCGTTAAATGAACACATTCTTTGTGTTTTTCTTTCCCGTTTTGCCATCGCCGGCGAGCTGCTGAGCAAACCCACCAGTTCTCAGGGGCACTATTCCTAAGCTGTTTACCTGAATAACTAATGTGATTTACTATTTCTTTCAGCCCCAAAGACACCAAATTGATGGCGTCTGACTGCGACCAACAGTGCATGACAGCCAAAACAGCAGTGCATTCATAGGCACAACGTAAGCCTGGTTTAATGTAAACCAAATGCCTACACAAGTGCTGTTGCTGAGAAAGAAAAAAAACCTCCTCGAGAAGTACATTTGTAAGGCCAGGTTGCTGTCATCACAATCACCTTGTGTGTGGATGAAAAAAGACAGACGGGGTAAAGAAAAGAGGAGGTGAAGACACTTTCTCTTCACTCATGACTCATCAAGACTAAATATAGCATTTGGTTTTTTGTAGCCGTAGTTAGATCCCATATTTCAGTCTGACCTCCATCTGAAGACAAGGCAGGAGCTCTACATTTCTCTTCGTGTCTCTTTTTTTTCTTTCCATTTCTGCAGCCCCACTTTTCTCCGTGCCAAAATTTACAGTTAAGACAACAGAGTGCAGGCTTTTCAGGCGCTTGGTCTCAGTAAACAGCTCATTTGTTAGCAGAGATGTTACACTGGCTGTCATGTTGGGGTCCCATCTTGTTTTGCCAGGTGGACTGGAAAGGAGGGGGGGGCTTCGCTCCCGCCCCGGCTGCCTGTTTTGATCCAAAGCAGCTGGTCGGACGCGATACCCGTTTAGTCTGAGAAATCAGCTTGTACAAACAAACACCTCGACTGGAGTGCATCTGCCAACCATTAGAAGCTCATATCTGCCTGCTATCAGCCTTCGTGCAAAATAAGCCAGATCCTGTTTCCAGTGCGACAAATAAACAAAACAGACCCCAGGCATCATTATTCATTATTAGCGATGATACAGCTGAAGCGGGGGCGGTTTACAAAAAGCACCTGTAATAGTCGGAGGTTTCCAGATTGACCTAGACTGCGTGCAACTGATGGGAAATGCCTTGTGCGACTCGCAGGTGTGATAGGTTATGTACGCCGTACCTGACAAGGAGGTTAGAAGGCACGTCTTTTAAGATACGCTATTACCTCATCTGGAATTCATTTTTATTCATTTATTCAACTTGTCATCAAACACAAAACCCAACTGAAAGTTAGTCTAAGACGGGTGTAACCTGTGAAAACTCAAACTTATGGGAAACTCTTGTAGTTTTTCTGACACATACAAGGTACAAACATGCAGCTGATAGCTGTATGTTGTCAGTCATTCCAATGCAAAACTGCCAGGCTGATGAGAAAAAGTGCTGCGTTAAGCAACTCTGGAGTGTCACAGTGGTTGAAGTTAACGTGTAGGCCCAGAGTGAGCGCTTCTCCCCAGAGTACAAAATTGTTACAAAGTAAGGAAGCGCTTTTGTGTTGATGGAGTGAAACTGAAAGCCGCTACGGTTGGTTACAACAACTCCAAGCTTGAAGAGACCTCGCAGCTCTGCAAGGGAGAGGCGGGAAGAAAGAGAGCAAGAAAGCAGGAGGAGTAGGGGTAAGGGCAGACTGGAAGGTAAGGAACAAGTGGGGGGGGGGAGAAAGGCATAACAGTAGAGATGGCATGGGAGAAGAAATGTGCTCAAATTAATGTGGATGTGTTTTGAAGGGTGAAAAGGAGGGTGGGTAATTGTGGCATGTTTTCCTTGGCACCCCCTGCCCAGAGAAGCAGCCACGAACAGGAAGGTCTAAAAGTTAATTACATCGCTTGTCCGAGCCAAAATAAATGTTGTCTCCTGACAGACGCTACAACACCTCCTCAATTCTTGTTTGCCTCTCAGCAGGAAACCCACCTGCTTTAACTTAGATACAGTATTTGAGCACGAATGACCTGGATTAAAATCCGAGCAAAAAAAACATTATCTTTGAGAGGAAAAATTGATTTTTCTTCAGCCTGGCCACTTTGGAGCTCTCACTTTTGCTTAATTACAAAAATTTAGCCAAATGTTTTATCCAGCTCCTCATAATGTGATTCGACAAGTGTCCCTCTGCATGTAAAAGTGTCCTGCCCTCCTGCAAGTAAGCCGGAGAACTGCTCCTGGTCTTTCTTGCTTCTTAATCATTCTTAATTTCAGATAGCACCTAAGGGCATCCTTCCTTGCCCTCTGCTTTTGCCAAACCAGCCCCTCTGGCCTTCATTCCTCTGGCCAACATCATCAAACTTCAGCTCCTCACACACCTCAAAAGGCTGCCAGTCCAAGCCCCAGAACCTCCACGCCAACCTTAGAGCAGTTTGGACTTGCTATCACTGAGCCCAGTGTGATGATCCCTGCACATTAACATAACTGAACCCAACACCTCTGGTCAGCCTTTACAGAGATAGAGAGGAAGCCTCCACACTGGCGAGAATATGGGATTCTTTGAAGTGGAGAAATATATGAGTGAAGTCTGATGTCGATACCCTTATCAAACAGAAGTTGGATAATCCTTCTCTGCAAGCTGATTTTAACTGTTTGACTTTTTTTCATTTCAGTTCATATTTCATTTCTGTAAATAGCAACAGGCTGTCCAGGCAAGCGCAAGCTGGGATTCAGCGGTGCGACATTCATATGACAGTTTCATGGAAGAAAAAAAAATTAAAAAGTGTTTAATTTGAAATAGGTAGCTTTCACTTTTTTTTTTCTGTGTATCAATGTCCAAGTCTCTCTCCAAGTTTTTTTTTTTTCTTCTAAACTTCTCACGTTATTTAATTTGAGAAGACTTCCGAACTCGCCACTACCTTCCCATAAGTCAATCATTAATGCTGCATAAATTTTCATCAATAATTCTGTTTTTTTGCACTGTAAATTGCATTGAGGCATTTTTGTTGTCCCAATGTATTGTTTTATGTGAAATTAAAAAGCTTCTAGGATGTTGTTGTCATAGATTAAAATACTTACAGTAAACACATCTTAAATATTCAAAAGTTGTTCCATATAACTCCTTTAACAGCAGCCCTTTAATTTAGTTAAACATTTTACAGTGTGAGAGTAATTTTGATGGTAGAGCTAGGTGATATGGACCAAAAGTCATATCCCGATTTATTTAAACTGAATATCGAAATACAATATATATCCCAACATTTTTATTGCAAAGTGAGAGCAAATGTTTACTCACAGTCAAAGCCAAATATGACATGTCACAGATAGGCTGTAAAATGTTTAAAGATATGAGTTTAATGGCTGCCTTAAAATTTTGAGTTTAGTGGAACTTTTTGTGTGTGTGTGTGTGTTTAAGATGTGTATGATTAAGTATTTTAATTCATGACAATATACCGGAAGCTTATTAATTTTAGATAAAATAATACATTGGGACAACAAAAAATGCCAAAATGCAATTAATAGTGTAGTTTATTTAAACCAGCCAGATGAAATAATGCAAAGAACTATAAAATGTAAACATTCAACAACTGTATAACAAATCCACAGATGCAAATAATGAACATTACAAAAGATTTCAATATGACAAACCCTAGTAAGGGCAGCATTTACATGTTAAGACAAACAAATATCAAAAATTGAACAATGCATATCAATATATTTGATATGGTCCAGCTACATATCTCATTTAAAGAATATCTTTTTCTGTATCAATTTATTGCTCAGCCCTATTTGATGGTAGACTGACATTACAGTATACACATTCCTGGAGTAGCATTGTCCTCTTATTTGTTTTTCCCAAAACTTGACAGCTGCATTTTATTTTGGCATCACACCACATACTAGAATATAAGAGGCATTTATTTGGAGACTCAATGGATACTTGGGATGACTCCTTGTCATCCACTTAAAAAAAAGAAGGAATTTTTTAATGAAGATATTATTGAATCTAAACTGGTAATAAGACTTCATATAGCCTCATTTGATTTCCCCGTCTACATTCCTGAATGTGCAGCTAGAAAAAAAAGTTTTTAAAAAGAATCCAACCCAGGCCAGATTCATATGTGGTACTCAACTGGCAACATATCCACCGGTTTGTTCAACCGACCTCAGTGAACAGTCACATCACATTTCATCTGACATGAGATAGACATCACACTTCTGCATCAGAGGCATTGAACGCAGCAAGATTGAACAAAAGTAATGGACAACACAATATTATATCATTATTTTGTCAGCTTCAATTGTAAAATGACTTCAAAATTGATACGCTGATGCTAACATGTGTAGCACCCATCTTTATCTCTAACAGTGTGCTGCATGTGATATCATGTCTTCTTTTGTGCATGCAGATCCTTTCAGGTTGTATAGTCTGTTCTACAGTCTGATGGCAGTTGAATTACATAAACAGTTGCATGGAAGAATAAAAATCTCAGCTGAGAAAAAAATAAAATAGAATTGGGCACTATCTGCAGTGTAAAGGTAGCCATATTCACCTTCCTTTTTAGCTAGTTCGCTATCCAATAAGGCAACTTAGATTCATGATGTCAGTGAGTAAGGTAATATGTTAGCATATCAGCCGGAAACTCCAAAAGAAGTAGTTGGCCACTTCTGCTGGGGTTTGTGCATCTTCCTTTGCATCGCGGTGAAAGAAGAGTGGGAAGTGGTGGAAGGCAGCCCATCTCCCGTCTTCCTCATGCTGTCACTTCCAGCATCTCCTCTCCTTGTCTTCTATTCTCCTCCTCTCCTCTTTCCACTCATGGCAGGAGCAGTGTGTGGGAGTTGCTCAGGAGACATCATCATGAGCCACTTCACTCGAGTGCTGCCTTCAATCAGCCCTTGAATTAATATTAATCATTCCTCCATCCCCCACACAACAGGCCGTCCGTCTTCCCTCTGCTGATAAATACTGATGAGGGAAAAAGCAGCGAGTGACGCTTTTTACAATCGTATATGGACACGTGTCAATGGATGCGCATCGGCAAAATCTCACCTCTTTCTCTATGTCTTTCTGTCCCAGTGGCTTTATGGCTCCAACTCCAGCTCCAGCCTTAATTGTCCCTAATCACTACCGAAGGTCATAACTACTTAGCAATACATCTCCCTTCTTCTGGCCTGTCCTTCCTGCCTCTTCACAGCACCCCCTCCTTTTTATATATTCCTCTTCTTTCCTCTACGACCACCATGATAGTTTTCACAGAAGAAGGCACTGGCAAACTGTCAATTAGAAAGCTTTAAAAGAAATTGACCCAAAATGTAATTCAGACCTTTGCTGTTGACCTTTTTTCCACAAGAATGTAGAAAGAAAAAAGAAGGTCTAAGCATGGAAACATCTGCAGCATCGTTATAAACGACAGAAATAAAGAGGGAATGAGATACAGGATGAAAATATGAGGCCTAAAATCAGAAATGATCATCCAGAGGAATGTTTGCATGTATGTGTGTGTGTGCGAGGGCGAGAGTGCAGAAGATGGCTGAAGGTCAGGGAGACATTGAGGCAATCACACTAATGAAAACAAACGAGGAATAGACTTAGAGGGAGACATGGAAAGAGAGGAAGGGATGTGGGGAGAGACATATATAAAAAAAAAAAAAAAAGAAAAGAAAGTGCAGAGAGATAGCCTGCACTGGCTCAAACTAATCAAACACAACACAGTGCTATAAAAGGCTGGAGAGAATGTACAGATACATAAGCAAACTCGCCCCGTCTGCCTGCCAAGTCCTGCTTTTTTATTTACATGCCCCCCTAACCTTTAGTGAGGCTTGAGGACTTGCACAAGCGCATGCATACTGTACATACACAAACACATACACATGGCAGGAGCAATATGTGAAGGTTATTCCTGCAGAGGGATGACAGTGTTTATTCAGGGCTAGCAGGCAGACTCTGTGACATTCAGCTTGGTGAAAATGATTAATGCTACAATATACATAGGCATGGGGAAAAAAAAAAAAAGGATTGCACTATTCCTTTACACTGAGCAGAGGCCTTTGTAACCACATACACTGTAGATCCGGTTGTCTTTTCTTAGCTCACTGATGCCACATTTCTATGTCTGCACAAATGGGTTGAAATTAAAGGGATCATGACTCTGGTATCTGATTCTTTGTCAGTTTTCATATAAAAAAACCCCCCATAATTCATTCTAACATGTTTTAATGATAAAAAAAAGCAAGGAGAGAAGAAAAGGAATATGAAAAGAAACAAAAGTTTAAGTGGGGATGAGTGTGAGACATAAAGGAACAAACCTTGAAGACTGAATGTAAAGGAAGGGCAGTTTCAATTAACATACCTGTTAATTAACCTGCAGTTGCAGATCAAAACAAAGAGATAAAGATTCACATGCTGGTGCATGATATGCTCGAACAGCCATGCAAAATGTACTTAAATGCACAGATATATAATGGCTGGCTTTGCCTCATCTGCCGACTCGAGTAATCGGAAAGCACGCAGCAGCTTTCTTCTAATATCAGGAAGGGAAGAGATCATTAAAACATTAGAGGTAATTGATTAATTAAATGGCCAATTGCAACATATAAACTTTTCCAGGTGAAGGTCAGACTGGTTATACACATGCAACAAAGTTAACTGTTATATGCAAACAAAGGACGCTTTCAAAAATGTTTTATTTTTAACCTAGAGCACACAAGAGCATCTTTCATCGAGGATTTTATGATTAAATGGTTGATTCAAAGTTTGAATAAACTTTAATTAACCACTCACAGCTCTCCCTGCAGGAAGCGTGCACAGCTTGCCAGCAGAATGAAAGGTTACATGAATATGAAGATGTAATTAATGCATAAATAAACCTTACTCGTCTGTTTATTGCAATGTTAAAGTCATTTTCAACACCATGTTGAGAAAAGCATCCAAACATGTGCAGAGAAGACCATATTACACTAAAATGCTGGCTAATCATCCTCTAAATCTGGAAATATGGGGTGTTGCAGAAAGTTTTCTTTGGGGTGTTGAGTAAGAGTTGCATGGAAATACAGGATGCAGCATGGATGCTAATGGCAGCACGTTGGTGATTGGGACATTTATGCACTGGTTGGGCAGAGATGAATGAAATATGCAGCTAAAAAGAAGGTACAATGTCACAGCAGGATTGTTCCACATGAGTGTTAAGCCTGTTCCTTTTTTAAAAACCTAAAAGCAGACAGGAGAAACTATTTTTTTTTTTTTTATGTTGGTGCATCTGCAAAAACAAGCCAATGAAATCCTTTCCCATGAATAGCTGCAGCTTGTTTATCCTCAGTATTCCAGGAACAACAGCGTATTCAGAATCGGTCTGATAACTACCCCTACCTCCCAGGGGAAAAGCCTGTAACTACGACAGCATGAGGTGATGGCATTATATCCTATCCTACAGGCTGTGTCAGACCACTATTTCTGATATGCATGACTTTCTGGGATAATTAGGCCAGGTTATTATTTTTGACTGAGAGTTAGCTGCCAGCTGTCTTGCAGTCAGGTAAAACTTGATCAATCTTGTCTCCTTTTTTTTTATCCGCAAGTTGTTAGCTGTCAGTTTCAGAGCCTAAAGGTGAGCTGTTACGGGAGGTAAACATGCGTTTCTGTAGAGAAAAAAAGTGAGCTGTGTCCACTCTTGTAATGCAGAACGCAGCACACTCAAGGGAAATTAGAGTGTGCACCTTAGTGTTGTGTTCCCACTGATGTGAGCTGCTGCCAGGAGAGATAAATAAACAAGCGGCACTATCCAGAAAAGTTGGGAAACAAAACTGGAAAATTGGAAACAGGGAACAAGAAAATTCTTCCAAGAGAAAAAGAAAGGAAAAAAAAACCAGAAAGAATCGAAATAACTCATTTAAGGTGTTATTTAGAGGATTGGCCCAGTCAAACAAACAAGTGTTCAAATAACAAGCAAGTCAGCACAACACTGACTCAGCAGCTCCCACACAGCATCCAGAGCTTAGCTGAGCGGCTCCGCCAGGGCCTATTCTGCCTCAGAGGAAGGCCCCTAGTTTATTTTTCCTTGAAAGGGGATTTGGCTGCTATCAAGTGCGAGCAGCCCAGTATCAAACACGTGTCTGGCTTGTAAACAGGCAGCTGGCAGCAATCCAAGCTCCCCACAGTGTTCAGCGAGGCCGAGCTGAGCAAAGCGGAGCTGTGACACTGATCCCACCCCTATCACTCCCCGACAGCCTGCTCTAATAGACCCTTCAAACACTCTTACCTCTATCTATATTTTATTTGAGACATGCCAAGCCTGGTGTGTGTACATGTGTTTGTGTGTGTGTTTGTGTGCCAAGACTGTAGATGCGCATCCTGTTGTGTGAGTGTGCGTTTCCTGCGTATCTCTCTGGAAGAGGCATCTTCTTTATTGCTTGTTGTTGACATGGATCCCTTTAGCCCCTAACAGGAGTCAGCGGGAGGGTTAAGCTGCTAACCACCCACTCTGAGGCACACACACAAACACACACACCCATCGTGCACTGCTTCTGCAGTCTAAAAGCATTATTCAGCAGGTCAACAACCACTCTCACTGCTTGGGAGTGTGCGTGTGTGTACAGTATGTGCGTGTCTGTTGGGTGTGTGCGCTTGTGTTCAGCGCTTCAGGCTAAGGCACTCAGAGTGAAATTATGTTCTCAGACAGGCTCCGTGTTGCCCTCTTTATTCTGACAGGCGAGGAAAAAGCCACAAATAAATAAGCAGAGAGCTTTCTCCCCAGACGTGACCGCCATGGCATACTAGCACTCCAAAAGACAGCGTGAAGAAAACACAATTGTATTTTATTGTACGGGTGGAAGGAGACGGTGACTTGATAAGCATGGTGTATTTGTCGTATTTGTGCCACTTAAAGTAAAGCTGTTACCGTGGGAAAAGATGTTAAAGGGTTGTGTGAGGACACAACAAGCATGGGAGAATTTTAAACTGGGGTAGAGACCAATTACTGCTGTGGGCCTTTTTCCCCCCCCGAATGAAACAAAACTATAACAAATTATCTCGGAAAATGTTATTTTAATGATTGAAAATGAGATTTAAATTTCTCTCAACTTGAAAAAAGCGCTAAAGTGCTCCATCACTTGCAATTACTACATATTTAAAATTATTCTGGCTAATTAGTATGCCACTCAGATGGTGTTTCAAAGTCAAACTCCATGAAATAAAATATTATTTATAGCATACAGGTGGACAGTTAATCAGAAACAGATCTACTTTAGAAAAGGAGGAGCAAAAATTTGTTTAAGTGAATCAAGAGTGTTCGAGTCCTTTAAACTTTCTACTTTCTGGTTGGATTTAGTTTGGTTTGCCTGAAATCTTGTAGAGAAGAGATGGAGAAAGGAAACGGGAGATCAGCTGATGAACAAGCCAGTATCGACTGAAATCTAATCCCATATGAAATCTGACCTTTTCTCTCTCTTTTTTTTTTTTTTGCTAATTCAAGTTAAGTAATAATACTTCCAGATGGATTTGGCTGTTTATTTTATAGTTCTGTGCCACTTCAATGACTCAATCTACTGGTAATAAGGTTGTGTTTTGATGTTGAAATGGATAAAAGATGTTATCTTTTCTTTGTGTTTGCAGTGGAAAGATGTGTTTAACAATTAAGGTTTTAGAAGCTGATGCTACCATGCTGTAAGAACTCCATCGTGAAGTCAGTATGGAGGGTGTGTACATACGAAAGACCCCGAAGTAAGGCCCCAGAGTACATGAAAATTTAACAAACTGACCTTAAAAGCGGACCACATCCGTCCACATCTGAGGTCCTTACACTGGCTGCCTGTCCTTCAGAGGATAGACTTTAAGGATGCACTGAAGAACTTTTTCAATTTTTTTTAGTGACGCGCCCCCTATCGCCGGATAATCTTGCATCACACCTGTACTGTGAGCTTATTCCAGCCACTAAAAGTCTTATCTTTACTCTTGTCTTACCTCTTGTTCTGTCTCTCTCTTCCTAAGATGTTTTCTTGTGTTTCTTTGCCAAATCCCTCACGACGCATGTTCAAAACATCCTGTGTGTTTATATCTGTTTGCCAGCACGTGATGCAGTAATAGTCGGCTGGAACATCACGCCGTGCCCGGAAGGAAAAAGTTGCTTATTGCGGTTTCTCAGCCTCAGGATGCCGCTGAGCAGTGATGACTTGAGAAATGTCCATAATAAATGTTGGTGCGCCATCAAAACGAGTCAGAAACACATGTTTTTAAGGTCAATAAGTCACCTTGTGGATCTTTAAACTTCTCTTTCTGGTCTTTATGCTCTGAATGGTTTAGGACCAAAATACACCAACGACTTCCTAAACGGACCCCTCAGATCTTTTTTTTTTTTTTTTATCAGTTCCCAGAGTCAGGACCAGACACGGAGAAGCTGCGTTCAGCTTCTATGCTTCATGTGTCTGTAACAAACTCCCAGGATGCCTCAGATCAGCTCAAACACTTAATTTTAATGCGGGTTAAAGACCCAAATGTTCTCAGCTGCATTTACATAGATTTTACTCATGAGTCCAAATCTGCACAGCTTCTTTTGAGACTTTTTAATGTTCTCCCTTTGTTTTTTTTTTCTTTAAATCACATTTTTATTCTTTTACTTTTTAATGCTTTCTATTCTTCGGACATATAATATACTTTGAATTGTTGTGCAGCCTACATGAAACAATGCTCAATATTCTCCAAAGCTTGTTTTTTTCTAAAAATACCAGTTTTTTTTAATGCCTAACAAATATTGTTTTGAGGCAACAAAGCTCTGTGAATTTCTGCTCCTTGTTGTTTGGAATCTGATTTAACATGATTATAAACCCCACGCAGTACACTTCACAGGAAACTATACTGTCCCAGTTTAGAGTTTTTAATTCTGGAGAACCAAAAGCAAACAAAATCTGTCTGTTTGGCCAAATGAAAAGTAGAGGGGGGGTCTTTCATTTTATCTTAATTTTTCAAGCAAACATGTGATTATGCTTGCATGTCAGCTATAGTTTTGGCCATGTGTCCTGTCCTGAAGCAAAGACAGCCGCCATTTATGTAATCTGCTTTAATAATTTCTTATTAAAACTGAGATTTTGTTTAATTTTGTCTTTTTAAATCAACCTTTTCTAATACAGTTCCTACAATGGCATGTGGTGATCACTCCAGCTGAGTTCACAGTTTCATTCTTCACTAAAGGCCTTAGATGTTCTATAAATGAAAAAAATTAAATTATGAATTCCCGTCCTGTTTATGAAAATGAAAATAAATGAAAAATAAACTCACTTCACAAAAAAGTGAAAACCAAGACAGGAAGTGCTGCCAAGATAATATCAAACCATTAGTTCAATGATTTGAAACTTGTGAAAGCATGAGCAAGTCATGTTTTACGTCTTAGGTTATAAGGAGCCCCAAAGAGCCTGCTGAAGATAAAAAAAACCCTTAGGACCACTAAAACTGTGAAAGTGACTCACTCAGTCAGCCCATCTCACTAGCAAGTGTCCAGTAAAAACACAAACAACACAATTTCACGAAGTAGGGATGAAATTTCTGAGATGTCTGAACATATTTTGGCTTTTCTTTTACAATGGATCCCCAAATAATGACTAAAAGTTTGTAGATCATGTCAGAGAATATTCATTTAGACTTATAGGCTGAATATGGAACATTTTTTATCAAAAGCTATATTTAAAAAAAAAAAAAACTCCCAAAGGCATTTGGAGGGATGCAGAATTTAAGTAAAGCATTTCCTTAAAAACTATATCTATCCTGAAAACATAAAACAAATTTGAATCGATGATTATGTTTACTGACATCTAAGTCAATACAGGCCGCCATTGCGGGTTGCCAAATACGGCCTCTCTGTTGCAATAGTATGCTCGGCACAGCTAGGCTGGCACTGGAAAAACTGCTGGAGTCTGCAAGTCAAGCAGCTGCTTGAGAGCCCAGAGATATAGTTATCCGTCTCAGAAGAGGAGCAACCTGAGAAGAGCAAAAACTGGAGTAAATGTAGGTGCAGTCTACTCTAGCTGGACCCACAAACATTTCCCACGGCATCAAAACACGGAAATGGTTATTTTTCTCCTGGATCGGTATAGGCTACCCCACTTGCTAACTTTGCCAACATTAGCTGCCATTTATAAAACTCCTCTACAATACTTGTTGGACATGCTGCAGGCTGCTGCTCACCAACGTATTGACAGCATGTCTAGAAACCCAACTACAACCTAGACAGACGTGATATTGTGACTGTGTCTGTATTCCATATTCAACCTTTAAACTTTTTTTTTTTTTCTCAAATATGTAAACTTAATCATGTACTGTAGATAAACTGTCCCTAACCCTGCATGTTTAATTCCTTACTGTAAGCAGTAGCTGGTGGGAGTGAGGTCAAAAAGTGTCTATGATAATGAATATAAGATATAGGATAGTAAGGACAGTTGTTTTAAGGTCAAAGTCATCTTTTTTCAAGCTTTATCAAAAAACACACAAAAATGTTTTTCCTTCAATATCTGGCTTTGTTTTCATTTTTTTTTATTTTTTAAGAGAGAGACTTCAAATCCCATCAGAAGAATGGTAGGAGCAGAAAAAACTGTAAGCAAAAGTAGGTGACACATTTAAATCCACGTTTGGAAACTGTTTAATATTTTTCCATGGACATATGTAGTTACTTTACCTAATGCCTGTTCGATTGTGAATCTGGATCTGATAAATATTTGATCTAAGAACATATTGTCACATAAATTTATGACTTAGAAGATTATCATCCAAATACAGCACATCATTACCCACAACCTTAATGTCCAACCTTCCTTACCCAAAGGTTTTCAGACACATAACTGCCCTAAACGGCAATAAGCTAATGTGATGGCTGTCTTCAGTGGTTATTCGGCTCATATAAACAAGGTCTTGTTGAAGAGACTTATTGAGCACACAAAGGCAAAGGCCAGGTTGTGCAGTTTCATAATGAGCAGCCATTTTGTTTTTGCTTTTCTAGCCACAGGGAATCTAATTGATTTTTTTTTGTGTGTGCATATGTCTGTGGTGTGTGTGTGCGCGTGTGGATGTTGACAGAGGCTTTATTTAAATGTCCACAGTCATAGCTTTAAAAAAGAAAAAAAAAAAGAGGGAAAAAATGAGTGTTCAAATGGTGGTTGATGATAATGAAAAGAAAACCCCTCCCCAGCCGGCCTATAAAAGACTTGCAGAGAGACATCTTTGAAGGTTCTCCTTCAAAGCCCCGGCCTGCCTCCACGGCCGCATCAGGGGATTTCTGTTATTAATTGAAGTTAATTTTCTGGGATATCAGTTTGCTGGGCACGTGGGAAAGATTGATAGCCCCCACGCGTCTCCCGAGTGTTGGGATGTGGAGGGGGACGGGCGAGAGGACAGAGAAATGACACTGTTCCCATCCCAGAACCCAGCTTTCACTTTTATCATCCCCAAATCAAATTACAAACATCGGAGGCCAACCTTGGCTGGAGGAGATTTCCATAAGATTAATTAGGCCGGCAAGCCAAAGACAGAGTGGGCAGGGAAAATATAAAATAATAAATATGGGAAGTGTGGGGGGTTAGTGATGTGGCTGGGGGTTGGTAAAGAATAGGGGATGAAATGTGCGTGAGAATGGGCAAGTCAATTGGACAATGGGTAATTAGTGCAAGAAGCAGAATCTCAAAGGCACGAGGAGGACAGCCAAGCGGGTGCTCTCGGTTGGCCCCGTGATGTGGAGGGCCGTGCGGCGGGGCCCACATTTAATTAGCGCCACTTTGATACCCACAGGAGTGCCAGGGGCCCCGGGGCAACCCAAACAGTGACTGACAACCCCACACCTCCGGACGCTCCCCTCTCTCCAATTATAGATGCACCAAGCTGAGAGGACCTGGTGTAAAACCACATACAGAGGAACTCACACACGCACACGCATGAAGATATTCACACATCTTTGTACTGCGTGTGCACAAAATGCCCAAACAAGTCAGCCAACCAGCCAGCTGGCTGCAGCCTCTTCCTATTTGTGTGCTACAAATTGGCATTTGGATTAAATGGAGCTTGAGATGCCCTGAAGGCGGGAAGAGAAGACTATCTCTCACCTGCCCTGATCTGCTACCAGAGCAGACGTTTAAAATGAGGATTAATTTTAGGGGTGTTGGGGCAGGGGGTGCCTGGAAGCAGGGAAGAGGAAGCAGAGGATTTTTCAGCTTTTTCTGTTTCCTAAGACAAGGAGAGCCAGCAAACGGGGGTAAAACAGGCGCAGGCGAGCATACTTGCACATATACACAAAGCTTTGCCGTGCCAGTGTACAATCTGCAATATTAATGTGTGCAAGCGAGTCTGAGTAAGTGACTGGAAAGCAGGAGATTTTCCTGTGTAGCTCTAGTCTATTTTTAATGCACAGGGATGTGCGTGACACCACAACATTTTGCAATGCAGCAGTTACGTGAACAAACAACTCCTGGCTCCATGAATTATGCAGCTGTGCTGCTTTCGTCCCACTCAAAACACATATTTAGTAAACAAACCGCTAACTCTTTAGCTAACAAGATGTTTGTGTAAATAATAGATATTTAAATCTGTTCTCCTGACACAGAGGGAGGAAGATGTGGTGGAATCTGTGATATTCTATTTAGCTCATTCTTTTTTCATTTCAGTCTCTGACTCCCTTGTTGCCGGTTCACAGCCCTCGCTGACAAACAGATAAATGAAAACATCAACACGTTGTTTTTTGTTATTCTTCCTCTCGATGTGCCTTGATAAAACCCTTCTTTCTCACAATAACAAGCGCTGCTTGTCATAAATGAATTACCAGACTTTTAAATATTAATCTGTATGCCACATATCCCTCACAAGAGAATGAAAAGTGATTTTCAGAGGCAATCCAGTGTTGACTGCTTAGATTTTTATCAAAAGAAATCAATTGGATAAATATTGTATGTAAAAGATGGCCGCAGTAGAAATGTGGTGTCTAATCACATGTCTTTGCTCGTGCTCTTGAAGGTAATTTCTTCATGTCTCTTATGGGAAACCTCAGCGATGCATTCAGTGGTGATGCATAGACTTTTTTCACTGCAGACTGTTGTCATTGCCCCTCAAAAATGACATCACGTTGTCGTGTTTATCCAGAGACCTGGAGGTTGTGTTGTTTCATCAATAAACCGTGTTTGATTGAGGATTGCCTTTAATCAATAGAGGAAATCAAACAAACAGACACCACTAATAGCTGGATAATCAGTGACAGAGAAGCGAAATCCACTAAAATCCCAGGGGTTTTTATCCTCCTCACACCTGAGGGCATGAGGAGTACCATGGAGAAGATGAGTTTTTACTGGCAACTCTGCAGCTGTGCAACCTTCTAACTGCATGAGGGCAGATCAACCTCAAAGAGGAGGATGCAATCTGTCCACCTGAGGCTGGAAACACTTAATATTTTAACAAATGAGCACACTAAATTTTGTATTTTCCAACCCTCCTGTATCTGATTAAAAACGGACTGAATGAAGCAGGTAATGCAGCTCCACGGTATCTACATGCGAACCAATCAGCCACATCTTTGAAGTCCCTGACGGTTATGTGAAGAACACTTATCTTGTTAAAACACAATGATCTTGTATCCACATGGATGCAACTTTACATTCCACCTTCCTGAACATTTCTGCAGAGCAACTTACCTGCACATGGCAACACCGCTTTCCCAGGACAGCTGGGCCCTGCAAAAAACTGCTCAAAGGACTCTAGTCTGATGCTTCACTCACCCACCAAACTCCCCAGATGCTGATTTAATGAGATCTGGTGGCAACAAGCTCAATCTACAAAGACCTTATTGCACAACCCAAAAGGCCCAAAGATCTATTTCTCATGCAGCCATGGTATAAAAATCCAGGACAGTCTAGGTACAGTCGGTGGATGTTTATTATGTTACATCTAATCAGTATACAACACATTAAAAGTTCCTGGGTCAAAAATAATCATTATGGGTTATTTTTGACCCACTGCTGAGTTAAAAGGGGACTAACTAATTTCTGGGTGACTTCAACCCAGAAAATTTACTTTTACCAAGCTTATGGGTTGAATATTTGACCCAAAGTTGGGTTATATTGACTACAATGTTGGGTAATCTTAACCGAGAAGTTGGGCCAACAACCCAAATTTCTGGGTTGACATAACCCAGAAATTAATTGGTCCCTTTTTAACCCAGCAGTTTGACCCAGGGGGTCAAAACATGACACAAGATTCTTAATTCTGTAGCCTTCTAGTTTCCATTTATACCTCAGACTGGCAACAGACTAGGGGTGTGCCATTTGTGTCATTTGTATCGTTTCGCGATAATACTGGTATATTTTTTGACATCGGTAGAAAATATCGTGTTATATGGAGCTCCACTGATTGAGTGAATAAGGCAGCCTGGCAGATCAAAGCAGATCAGCAGGTATTGGCTTTAAACTATCAAAAAACAGTCATTATAAAAATAAACCAAACTATAAAAGAGTGACTGTATGGATCTGTCTACAAACAACTATCACAAAACAAACTTCAATCTGTAAGATCAATAAAACATGGCCAGCAGAAGCAGCCAGATATAGAGACTTCCAATATAACTTATACTGCATCCTCACTCTTTGTTAAATAGGGGTTCAAGTGTGACCACTGTAGCAGCCGTCTCTAGTTTCTCTAGTTGTTTGCAGCACTTACCACCAGGTGGTGCCCCTTTGTATTTTTAAGTGAAACAAACAAGTAGTTTTTTTAAACATACAAGTGGCATTTGAATTCTTAGGAATGATGTCACTAAAATTCTGAGTAGAAAAATCCTTTGTGTCTGTACATTTATATATATATATATTCTAATGTAATGGCCAGCCATCTCTATCACAATATTATCAGAAATCCACACTAAAGGCGCCTGAGGTAGTCCTCAGAGTCGCCCGCCTTGACCTAGACACTCTTTCACCCAAACGTCTCCAGAGCTTGGGGTGTACCCTCCGCAGCCACATAACCCCCTTGACCTCATACACTACCACCACCTCCCTTCACCCACCTCTTCTCTGTCTGCACATGGAGCCTGGGGAAGCTAAAGCTGTACCAGATGGGGCCTCTTGTTACCACAACAGGCACTCATCCATTTGTTGTAAAGCGGTCTCTCCTCTGCCCCGTCGGCCTCTCTGCTCACCTCATACATATTGATGTAGAGAAACTTGGCATGACATGTAGAAATTGACTCAATTCATGTAGGCCCCGACAGCTGTCAGACATTACATCCATTACATCAGTTTGGCTCTAAACAACCAATGGGCAATGAGCCCAGACTGTTGAGCAACAATGGCCTTTATTGGAGACGACAAATTGGGCCCTCTAAAAAGCTCACTCGTTTACCCTGTAATGCAATTTTTCACTGCCTTGACTTAAATTTTTCAGCGGTCGGCGACAGTATATCACCTTTCCAAGAGGACATCTTACTTGCATTAGAAGTTACGTTCATCCCCTCCTCTCTTTTTGAAGGGTTTACTTTGAAACTAGTTTTGTATTTTATAATACCTATATAATTATTTCTGACACTCACAAAGGATGCTGCAAGGACCTCCTGTTTATCTCACCTTCCTCGAGGTGACATCAGAGAAGAAGGAGCTACCACACTGGGATAAACTCCTTATGTGATTTGTTGCTAAAGAAATTATTCATATGCATAGAAATCTGTGATTATCATGAGAACATCTGTTCAGTCTCATAAATGTAGAGGCAGCCATCACACGACCATTGTTATAATGTGATTGTGTAATTCAATGATAGATTTAATTAAGGCTCTGGGCTTTTTGAAAATCATTCAAATCTATGTGTTGTTTCACTGACTATCTAGAAAAGAATTAATAGGGAACAAGCTTGCCAGCACTATGTGCTTTGATGTGAATCAAGCATTCGTGAAATAGTTTATTTCTTGTCATTTTTAAATAACAGTCTTTATAAATCTTCTTTTCAACTTCTCTTGTTGAGCTGATTACACTTGTAATCAACCTCTCATGGCTATTTGAAATCTTTGTCCCAGTTTAGCCCATCTTAATTAAACAAAATCATAAGAAATGTCATAATACAGCAGGTAGCAGGCAGGGATCAAAATCCAAACTGGGCGCGCAACTCATGCTGAAACCATCAAGCCATCGACCGACACCACGCCTGATCTGTCCCGCACCTGCAAATCATTATCATTTGTTATAGATTCTGTACATCAACATGGAAAACATTACATAAATGGTTCCATATGCTCGAGAAACGCCATTTTCTGTGTTGGACACTAAACGATTTGGAGTAATTTAACACGATCCTTTCAGAGAAAGAATCTCGCCCCTCCTTCCCAGCAAAATATCCAACAAAAGGCACAAAAAAACATGTGGTGTTGATGCATGTGAGTGCAATAACATTTATTTAGCAAATCACTACCACATTGGGCTGTGTTGTATCAGGCAGGCTGCATTAGTAATAACAGTTTATACAATAAATTGCTCTTTTTTGCTTCCATTAATGAGGGGAGAGATTAAAAATGAGAGGTTGATTTATTAGAAAACAAGCTGCTTATGTTTTCTGTTAAATTAATAATACATCTACATCAAAGCTATGTAGATATGAAGCATTTACAGTAAGAATACGGCACTCATGATAGAAATGATACTTGTTGAGCAAATTCCTCAGCACATATCTGTTTGCTGCCAGGCCTCTGTGTCTCAGACCTGTTGCATCTTGGCTGCTGGTGCTGGCAGGAGCCCAGCACTTCCAATTAAGACATGATGCCAACAGCACGCGCAGCGCTGGCTGTTGTATCGGTGTGTGTGCCAGGCAGAATGAAGGCAGTTAAGTCTTTGCTCTGTGATGCTGTGCTACATAAAGCCTTTCATGGCTGTCAATTTGTCACTTAACTGCAATAAACACCCCACCCCATCTGTAAACTACGAGCAGCCCTTAGCAATCTGTTGGTAAATTAACGAGAAGAGGGGAGCATTCCTGCCTGACGCTGGCGCCTTGCCAGGCTCGAGCGGTGGAAGCAACAGGCCAAAATAAGAACGAAACAACCGGAGGAGATAGTGGAGGGCGAAAGTTAAAATTGGTGCAGAAAGAGATCTTCCTATACTTCAAAGAACTCCATTTTTGCCATCATTATATCAAAAAATTCAAAATAAAAAGGGAAAACAAAGCATCTTAACACCGTAGCTGTGTAAGGATGGTTCAGTTTTCACTCTGAGCAGGGTGCCAGCCTTCATCAGCGATGCTTCTGCTGAGCTAATTTACTAAATAGCCGATGTGAACAACCCCTGGCCCCACTCCACCCGTTTTCCTCACTTCAAAGAAATTTATTAGAGGGAGAGATTTAACTGCACTTAACCTCTAATGATGGCAAACGAGAGGCTGAAGAAAGAAGTTTCTGTGAGATACTGTTTTATTTGATAGTTTCAATATGAAGAAAGGGAGGAGAGCAGCAGGAGGACAGCTCCATATCTGAGAGCAACATTCTGTCGCAAATGACTCCTTCCCCACCTCCTCTGATGATGCACAGCTGTTTCTTCTCTCTTGTTCCTTCTCCTTTACCTTCTTCCTTGTCTCCGACTTCCAGCCATCTCCTTTTCTAGTCAAACTCCCCTCCCCTACCCCCGGCTTGCCTCCCTTCCATAAAAATAGGCCAAGGTAACTTGCCAGCATCTCTCCCCACCCTTCCCCCCTCCCCGGGGGTTTGTGTGATATTTAACTACGGCTACAGTGGCATTTACTAATTTTATATGTGCAGAATTTATGTCAGATTCTTATTCAGCGAGAACAGGGGAGAGGAGCAAAGGTGGCTGGCTCCGTGTCCGCTGTGTATACACTGGTATTATGTGAACTATTCACAACACGTCCACTGACATGAGCGTCGCTATTTTGTCCATAACTCTGCTGCTTTGCGACCAAGGTGCCACAATTAAAGCCTAACCTTAGCATTTGGAGAGGAAGACATGAAGGAGCCAATTTGTTGTTCACCTTGACTTTGATTCAGAACGGTGAATAAAGATCTTTTCTCTCCTCTCAGCAAGCGCTAACAGCCCAGGGGCTGCATCCTGTTGACAGAGGTGTGAGGTCAGTCAGTCAGACAGACCTACTGATACAGTGACACAGATGCAAAGCAAACACACATAACGTTGTGCACATGAACGTTCACAACCGACATCTTCATATGCATGCACATAGGTTTAATATGGTGGTCCTCACTTACTAGATAAGATGTAGTCTTGCGGTATTCCCAACAGACCTGCATCAGTGGAAATCAATCTGGCTGCAAGCATTAGCATTATGGTATAAATAAACTGCATGTTGCCTTGTGAGGGTTTCTTCAAACTGATCACAACTGTTTTGAGGGTGAAGCTCAGGATGCAAAAATGGAGTCCTTGCAAATGAGCATATTTAATAAATATGTTCTTTATTGAGAAACAGGCAGGTCTTGTTTATTGCACGATGCAAAGCTTTACTGAAACTTGCTCTGTCACTAGCTTCTGGCTCAGATTTGTCATTTTCACTAGCAAAGATTTTGAAAATTGTACCATCCTGAAAGCAAATACTATTGTTGACTGAATGAACTGTATACTTTGTCATGTGAGTGAAGGCATCAGACTTGACATAAACATTTAGTCTTGTTGAAAAAGGTAAAAAATTAACACAAATATACCGTAAATGTACTTATTTTTATTCATTAACAAAAAAGTGTAGATTTATTACACTTATTTGTTATTCTTAAAAAAAGAAATGACTGGATCGCACTGCCAGATCAGCCTCATTCATCCGATATCCGATCCAGCTGAATATCAGAGCTGATATCTGATCTGGATATCGGATCGGTGCATCGTGGGGGGAAACACCTCTGGAAATGATACTTCTGTGCCTCCAATTAGAGAAACCCATTACACTGCTTTCACAAATACAAAATGAAGTTTAAATAAACTTTTTGTTTGTTTGTTTTAAAGGGGATTCAATTTGCAATTATCCAGTTTTTTTGTTTTTGTTTTTTTTTAAGAGGATCAACTTATATATTTTTTGGAGTTGTCATCTAATTAAAGATATGCGTTCTATAAAAAACAAACTTGTTATAGTGTAACATGCATTCTCATTTCTTGTTTTATTTTCATGGCATGTCTATGTACAGTACAGACAGTAGATAAATTGTCCTCCTGGGCCTCAGTTCAGTCATCAAGTGAAGCACCTTTTTTTTCCCCCCTTCCCATGAGAAATATAAATATCCATACATCTTCACAAACAAAGCTCCTAAAGCTTTAAACATGCACATTTGTCTTTATTCACTTTATTATAAACTTCATCTATGTGGAGCTTCACTTTAGTCTATATGTATTTCACCTTTTGGGAAAACACATTTCTAGATTTGTCATTATTTCATCATTGCTATCAGTAAAATTGATCAAATCTGCAAATCTTTTTCCTTTTTGGATCTTTGCTACCAAAAGGCTTGCAAGAAGATTTATATTTCTTCTTTGTGTCAAAATAATAACAGCATAAGGAAAGTGTCTCTGATACTTGAATGTTACATATGCACACTCTGTGAATCCTATTCCAAAGAACTCTATTGAACTCCATGAAGCTAAAATTTGCAGTATGAAAATGGCTGGCAACCACTGAGCCACACAGTTTCCAACATGTCAAACTTCTACACTGTTGATCAAGTTCCCCTCAAGTTTCCTCACAAAGTCTCAAAATGGTTTATTTTCTCACATTCTGTTGACAAATGAAATACTTTTTCATTCATTTCCTTCTCTAGTTTCTCATTAATTCATGAAAACTTTAGGCACAGACCTATTTTTTATTGGTGTACATTACGGCACACTTAAAAGTCAGTTTCCAATGATTAAATATGAAGTAATAATAATATAAGACTCATCTAATAAAAGAAGGTGCCTTTTTTTTTTTTTTTTTTTGGTCTGGTTTACGATTTTCTCGAATACTAGGAACCTTTTCCAGAATTTCTAAGAAGAAATTCTGCATAAAAATATCTAAAAGTTTGACCCAGATTTTCTTTTATGTGTCCCATAGTAAGCTCTATTGATGCTGTCTGAAAGTTTCATTGATGTTGTTGTTTTATTTATACATGTACATCAAAGTACTGTATGTGCACTTAAATTATTTTAAACCGTTAATTGTAAATTATCTAATTTAATTGAAAATTGGATTACAAAAATGAATGATAACTTGTTACACAATATGATGATAATCAAAAGATGTCATTAAGATGCTTCTCATCTAAAATTGCTTATTCAAACACAAACACAAAACCCTCTAAGACACACAGCTTTAAAATGAATAAAATCCCACCCTGAACAACAGTTTAGCGCAGAGGTAAAGAGGATGGAGACAGAGTGATAATGACAATAAGAAAAAAAAATGAAAGAGAATGAGGGCAATAGAGACAGACTTCAAGGATGGGGAAAAAGAATGATAAAAGGCAGTGCCTGAAAAGTGGGTTCAGGAGATTGACCTGTGGGGCTTAAAATCAAATTGCAACGGTATTGTATTCCCTCCCATTTCCAGTAGTGCTGGTAAGCTCCTTATTGATGGACGAGAGATGAGACCACCCATACCTGGGGCTCATCCTGCTGTCACCGTGCAGGATGGGCACCGGGAGGAGGGAGAAATCACACATCACATGCGGGTGCCTTTTCTATTTTGCAGCCAAAGCCAAAGCCAAATCCCCAGGGTGGGATCCCGCCTCGTCCCACAACTCAATAAAATAATTAGCTTTCGGTCGGCCCGGCCGTTAATCAAGCTGCTCTAACATATGCAAAGGCGAAAAGAGGAAAAGAAAAAAAAAAAAAAATTCATTTTTTTATCCGTCTTTTCACTTGGCGAGACGCAGCACTTTTATCTGTAAAAGTCGCTGATGTGAGTTCTTTTTTTCCCCCCTTTTCTCCCAGATTTCTCTAAAACATATGGGAGAACCAGATTGCTTTTTAATTTCATGTTTAGTCTACAGGAAGCCAGATTATTGCTGCCCAGACTGAATGGGGAGCGTTCAAAAGTAAATGAAAGAATCAGCACAAACTGTTTCGTTTCAAATAAATCTGCGAGGTGCCGGAGAGAGGATACGTCATGTGAAGATTTAGTTTAAATAAACCCACGCTTCTCTGTCCCCCAAGATTCCTTGATGCGTAATTGTTAGCTGTAAATGAAACATCTGTTTTGGCTGAGGGGTTGCAGGTCAGGAATGCAACAGCAATTAGAGCAAACCTCAAAGAAATCATCAATAAAAAAACAAGAAATCACAAAGGGATTCATATTAGCTTGCTTTTTACAAAATTCTTTTAATTACAAAATATACATGCAACACAAACCATCAAAAAATGATGAAAATGATTTGCATAAAAACCTAAACCTCTATGCAAATGTGTGAAAAGTGATGCAGAGGTGATAGGAGGCTGACAACAAGTGAGATGC
This sequence comes from Atherinomorus stipes, assembly GCA_023101725.1. Taxonomy (NCBI): domain Eukaryota; kingdom Metazoa; phylum Chordata; class Actinopteri; order Atheriniformes; family Atherinidae; genus Atherinomorus; species Atherinomorus stipes. The sequence continues at coordinate 78,626 of JALJCO010009434.1, forward strand.
CTCTTGTCTGTGGAGGTCTTTGCAGCGTGGCACTGTTGAAAATTGCACTAAAATATGGAGCGCTAATTTAAGGCCCGACACATCTCTGTGTCTAATTTTCCGATTGCTACACGTAACAATCAGGAGGTTGCAGATATGTGTTTTACATTCACCGCCACGGGGGATTAATCTGCATTTTCTTCACCTTGTGTATATGAAGGGCGACTGGGCTTAACCTATTATGCAAATAGGCCTTGTTCTATACACACTATACTCAAAAATGTCTTTCAGTTAAAAGCAAAAGGTCAAACATGATATATAACGTTCACTTATGCTGAAATGAACCAATCAGGACTGAAGGCAACAGTTTGGAAATGAGAAGTTGAGAATAAAACCAACTGTTAGACTCTCAATTCATGGGTGTAAAATGCTTCACACTGTCAAACCGAGTATAAACTCAAGGATTACCTTGAAAAACAATTTTATAAATATGCCTGCAAAAGAAAACAAGTCAATGTGCAGCTGTCAGATACATAAGAACACTCCCAGTTTTTTTTTTACCCTTGAGAATCTGAGAGCCCTCATAGGCTTTTTCTTTGCAACTAATACTCAATGCTAAGTAAAAACAACTTCTATACAGTTCAACCCACCAAAACAGAAATACCCCCGCCTCTCCACCTCCCCCTTCTTATTTTTTTCATACTTTTTCTCCATCCGTCTCCAACCCCCGGTCCAAAGCTTACATCTCTAATACATGAGCCCATCGCCAGGCATTGTGGAGGACTCCAACATCAACCAACAAAGTGTTCAATAAAATATGGCTGCATGGCGTTCAAAGCCATGCTAAACGCACCTGACATGGGGAGGGAGAGAGTGGGACGTGCAGCTTTTTTTGGATAAGAAGAAGACAGAGGCTGAGAGAGACTATTGGGAGGAATGCTGGAAGCTGGGTCAGAACTCTTTCACTGTGGTTTGGGCCCCATGCAGGTGCAGCCTGTGTGTGTTCCACTGAGTCTACATGTTTGAACTGTTTGTGAATACAATGCTACTTTTTTTCTTTTTTGGGGGGGGGGGGCATCAGCCAAAACAAATCAGGTCAATTTTAAAGTGCCAATTAATAGTCATACAGGATACAGGAGTCATACATCCTTAAGACCAAGCTCCCAAGACAGTTTGCTCATACTTTGTTAGAGGTGTGCAAAGTTGGCCGTAAAACAAGCAAATGTGTAATAATATGATGTCATTAAGAAAAGGAGGGAAATTCTGAACTGCAGGACTTCTGTTGTCATCAATGTCAATCTTCAACATACACCCCCACCAAAAAAAAAGAGAAAACAACAACAAAATAAAAAATAAAATAAAATAAAAACTGCAAAGCATCTGGGACTAAATAGAAAACCAATACATTACATCATAACTGGTCATATGTATGACCTTAAAAAATCTACTGGGTGTTGCACTGGAGCCGTGGAATTTAATTCCAAAACAAACAGAGGCAAAACCAAAAGGTTAAACCAAACTTGGAGCCCTTCAAACGTCATGTGGGAAAACCAAAGCAATACGAGCGCATCCCTGTATTTGCTTTTCAGCCAAACATGGCTTCTTTTCAGCAAAAGAAAATATGGAATTTCATTTGCTTTGTTCTGCACAGCAGGATTACATGCAGTAACATGAACATGCCACTGAATCCACACTCACGAGTTCTTGTTCAAGCTTGAATGTAAAGCTCAGTATTTCAATCCAAAAAAAAAACAAAAAAACTTTAAGACTTTAAATTGAACACTAAGGGCCTCTTAGTATGAGAGGGGGTATGAGGTGAATACTCAAAGATGCGTGATGGATGGGCTACTCAGTTCATTTATGTACCTGTAAGTCAACTCTGTTCAGTTCTCTGAGTAGGTCTCCAGGTATGAAGCTACTAGGGGTGTAGGAAAATATCCAAATACCGATATATCACACTTAAAGATACATCCCCTGTAGGGGGCGTGTTTTTCCCCTCTCCCCCGTCTCCCTAAATGTTTCCTGTATCTGCAAACAGGTGTGCTGCTCATATGGGTGCACCCCAGTCTGCCCAGTTCTGTTTGTATGGTGTCTACTGTCTGTATAATCTTGGATGGGTTATACTGAAAACAAAATTTCATTGGACTGGGACGCTGGTACAATGACAATAAAGTCTTCTGAATCTGAATCTCTTGCTTGTTTTGTGATATCGTATCAATTAGGGGTGGGGAAACATATTGATTAATCAATGCATCAAAATACTTCCCTGTTCAATCCAATATTGAATCGCAAATCCTCTGAATCGATTCACCTATGGACAAAGGCCAAGTTAAATCATACAACATCAAACTGACAAATATATATATATATATATATATATATATATTTTTTTTTTTTTCCCAGATGTTTTATTATCCCAAAATATGAGTTGGCGTACCACATAGTATGTTTACAAGGGCATTAAAATAAATACAAATCTACAGCAGAGTTCCTACTTCTTACTGAATCAATATCGAAGCATTTAAATCAAAATTGAATCAACTCACAACCCAAAGAATCAAAATCAAGTTGAATTGTGAGATTCTTAACAATACAAAACCCTAGCATCACTATTAAAAAGCACTGTTTTGATATTTTTACTACAAAATCTTGCAAGACCTTATTCCATCAGTATTGGTCCAGCATGTATAAAAGTGGCTGTTATTCTGGAAGAACTTCATTTCCCAGCATTCCTGGGACTGACTTGCTTTGAAGCTGCTCATATGTATAACATGTCTGGTTTTAAGTTGTTGGTTAAGTTACCAAGTTGTCAGAAACATTATGATTAGCCACATGTTGGCTAATACCTGCTAATATCTGATAAATGGCAGCATTGCTGATGTTTAATGTGCCTTTGAAACCTAATTGCTATGATGAAGTGAAGTGTAAATCCACATGTTAGTTAAGTGAATAATTCACACTGTTGTTACAGTCATTGTCATACTGCACTTTATTTAATACAAAGGCATGTAAGCTACAGTTTGCACCGTTTCAATACATGGAACTAATTTTCTCAACACATCCTTGATTCATTTGGTCCAGAATGTGCAACATGTAGACTCTCTGTCCAGCCAGAAACATATGTGTAACTGATGTTTTTAGTCTTCAGTTAAATTAACTCAATCCAAGTAAATAGACCACTCACAAGAAGTTACCAAAATCACTCTGTCCTTTTTAAATCTTTCTGAAAATTATATGTGTATCAGATTAATCGAATTGCATCGAATCATATCATTGGCTGACTATTGTAATATATATCGTGAGTTGAGTATCGTGTATCGTATTGTGAAATTAGTGTCTCGTGACAGCTCTAGAAGCTACCCAGGTAACCCAGTCATACAGAGAGGAGGCCAACAACCATCCAGCTCAGCAGTGTACCTGGTGGAAAACCATGTGGAAGAGATGGGATGAGTGTGATATATCCAGGCTTCATCAAGCTTTGCTTCTTGATATGAAATGAAAAGGCTAAATACAATGGTTTTCACTAAGCATTTCCTTACTGTAGCAGTCAGTACATGCACACTGAAAGACAAAAAAAAAAAAAAGAAGCTTGCAACGCACACTGATTTTGCAAAGTTGTGGGTCTCAGTGCAGACAGTGACTGTGTAGCATCAGTTTGGGCTGGAGACCTACCTTTGCTGCTGTGTACACATCAATAACCAAGATAATGTGACCGATCGACTGTAATTATTGAGGCACTGGTAGGTTGATTTTGTTGCACTTGGACACAGCCATACTTTCCAATTTATTCACTGAAGAGCAAACTAAGTGCAACCGCAGATGTTTTCCATACTTTCATTTCTGCTTTATGACGCCCCACTGCTTTTTAACGCCGCTAGATTCTATGGAATTGAGTGTGTTGCTGTGTGTGTGGGAGAGTGGAGTTTGCTGAGGACCTGAGAGAGACAGCTAGAGCAGAAGAGATTGAGCACAGCAGACTGTGTGGCCAATGATGTCTGCAGATCATCATGTATCATAATTACCCACAGCAGAAATTAGAGCAGGGATGTTGAAATTTCCATCATGTCTGTTTTCTTTGGGCCTCGTGCACCTAATCACCTCAAACGGAATGCGGCTGTCAGTCATCGAATGACTCCTGTCCTCAATCTATAATTTCTGGGTCCCTTGGGTGGCGCTGCAAGCCGGACGGAGTTACGCACACACCTACAGAGAATGAACACACTCGACTGAATTCACACAAAGATATCGTATGCTTTTTGTTTTGCTATATTTCCCTTATATTTACACACACAAACACACATGGATCAGCACGATTAGTTAAGAGGCTGTCAGCGAGTAGCCAAATGAAATAAATACGTAAATAAATAAATAAGTAAAATACAGTACAAGCTGGTGTTCTCATAAATTTTAGATGACAGAGTTATATTGATTGGGCTGTGTGAAACTAAACAAGTTATATCCATAGCCCAGAGCACTGAACATGCACTCTGTAATAATTATTTATGATATATTTGGAGAAGGGGCCAGTGATGTTTTGGCATAATAAGCTGAAGCAGACCGCAGAATGTAATCACCTGGGCTCCCCTTCAATACTGAGCACCAAGGCCAGATAGAAAGCCTGAGCTATAGTAAGACAGACTTTTCATTTTCTTAGGGGCTGAGAAAAATAGTCAAAAATTGTCTTCCCATATGAGTAGTTAGGGGCTCAAATCAAACTGGAGTAGATTCACTATGGATGAGATGAAAAGTGCACTTGTGAATTATAGGGAGTAATCATATGATTGATATAACTCAACGTGAATTTCAATCTGCAGAAGAGATTCTGACTTTTTGTTCTTGGATGCTTCAAAGAGGACGAGATCAAATGTTCACCCAGGCACCATCCACACATAATCTCGACACATTAACGGGAAAATAAAGCTGCAATGTTATCAGAGGGCTTGAAGTTGAATACCAAATGTATGATCACCCTGCTTAGTGTGCTTTGTGTCACCCATCAGCGATACAATCTGCATTGTCAGAGGATGCTACTACGCCTGCAACATCCAAACCTGATTTGAAAAATTGCCAGATCTTATTTTGTGTGCGAGTTGAGGTGCTGATAAGCCCCTGGAAGATGAGACGTGGACCTGTGGGTGACAGGTGAAGCACTTCACATTTAACAAGCTTACACTTCAGTGTGTCTGTACATACAAACAAGGCGTAAGTAGCCTGAAAATCAATGGCCTCTACAAGGGAAAGAGCAGTGCCAACGCCCCCCACCACACACACCCTCCCCTGCATTCCCTCTTGTCTGGCCGGCAAGAGATTACACATCACTAATCCATGTTTAATATCAAGGAACTGCAGCATACAAAAAGGGAGGGACAAAAACACAAGACCCCGAGATTTCCAATTTGGAACAAATCAAAAATTGAACAGTAATGTAACACTAATCAGGAACTGTTGTTTACAGAGCTGTGACCTCTGCCTCCACATGTGAGGATGTTTCCCCGTGTGGCCTTTGTGTGCGTGGATGTTTGTGTGTGCATGTGTGTACATCGGGCTGGACAGTTTTGCTGTGTTTGTTGAGCAGTTTCCACCGTCCAAACACATCACAGATCAATCTAACATGTATGACAGCACAGATGGCGTTTCACTTGTCCGGACACAGCCACAGAAGCGATGCAATTTCCTGGGTTATCCACATTATGTGTGATATCCTAATTACCTCCAACAATGTTTGGGTTACCGAACAGAGAATGTTTTCCACATGTGGTCAGCCTGAACTTGTCTGATCATCATCTCAGCATCAAGTACCACTCATCATTCCAAACATTTCATCTTCTATATGTCTTTTATCTTTATTCTATTTTGATATTAAAGATTTATTAAGGTTTAAAATATGTTTGGAAACATTGTAGCTCAATTGGAAATAGCTAAAAGATGACAAAAAAAAATATATAAATTGCATATTGTTAAAAGTAAACTAAAGAAATATTCAAATCATCATCATTAAATACGTTATGCAGAAACACAAATGCATTTAAGTTAGGGATGCAAGATATAATCGGCCCCCTATCGGTATCGGCTTCAATCGGACATCGGCCACCCCACCGATATTTAATCGATATTGAACCAATATTTAACAGATCGGCCTGCTGTTTCTAAAGTCATAAAACCCCCAAAAACAACTTCTTCAAAAACTTCTTTTTTGCAGACTTTAAAACTTTTAAAGACGAGGGGTGGGAAAAATATTGATACACTGAAATATTACGATATTTTCATGTGCTGATATACTGACATTTGAAAACGCAGTATTGATCTTTTTTTACTAACAAAATCTTGTGATATTTCAATGTTCTGTTATGAAATTTCAAGAGAATTCACAAAATTTTGCAATATTTTCATATGCTGATATCATATTGAAATTTGAAAACACGGTATCAATCTATTTCACTAACGAAATCTCGCGATATTTCATCGTTCTGTTCCAAAATCTCATGGGAATTCGCAAAATATCGTGAGATTTTGTAACAGAACGATGAAATCGTGCGAGATTTTGTAAGTAAAATAGATCAATGTTGCGTTTTTAAATATTGATTTGATATCGGCATATAAAAATATCATGATATTTCATTGTATCAATATTTTTTCCCACCCCTGTTTTTTAAAGTTTCAGAAATGGATAACAAAACGCTATTTGCAATGACTGCTTATTTAATTCAGCTTTAATATTGGTATCGATGTCGGTTATCTGCCACATGAGTTTTAAAATATCGGCATATCATGATATTGGCCAAAATTCCAACAATGTGCATCCCTAGTTAAGTTATTAAAAATAAGTCAAATTCATATGTGAAGACTAGCTTGATTTGAATGGTTTTCCAGCTGATGTCAAGTAGAAGGAGCAGACCATTTCCCAAATTTATATGCACTTAAATCAAAAATAGAGTGTATGGCTTTGTAAATACAATATTCCGCTAAATTATTTTAGGAACATAGGATCTGTATGAATGATGGGTGCCAGTGAAGAGAATTTTTGTAAACACAAACATGCTGCAGGTAAAATCTACAGAAGGACAAAGTGGGCCAACTCACCTGAACATAAATTGTGTGATGATGAGTCCGGATTTGAAGTTTTTGTGTTGAAGAACATCCAAGTGACATGCTAAGTATTACCACCTAGGAAGAAAAGAAGGGGGGAAAAAAACTAATCATGGATTTGTTACCTTGTTTTTTTCTAATTTTCACCTTAACCATGTGTTTTTCACACATGAGACAGGAACAGAAAAGTGAAAGGATCCAGTGAAACTTTGTGCAGTATCTCCAATTTGCAGTGAGTCGTTAGTGTAGCATTTCTGCTGTACTTTCGTTTCTCCCTAAGCATTTATAGTCAGATAACAGTCTCAGGAGGATGGACATGGTTTACATCTGTAATGAAACATTTTCATGTATCGAGACTGATGTTGAGCATCAGTGTGATGGTGTATAAGACTGATGCTTTATTTCTGTTGGGGAAATGAATAAGGAAACTGTGTTCACTGTAAATCTTGTGATGAGACCAAACAACTGGAAAACCAGTTGCCACTTTCCCTTTGAAATCTTTCTATGCAGAGTTTCTTTGTGTGAAGACAGCCACTGGATCTGACTTAGTGGAGTGGAAACACTTTCAGTGGATTAATAATGACATGCAGAAGCAACATTGGAAACTACTGAAATCAAAACAGAAAATCTTTAATTGATCAGAAAGGCTGGAGAACAATTGGTCAAGATTTACGAGAAAGTCTGGCTCCCTGGAAGGAAAATACATGGTACTTCAGTTTTACTATAATTTTTCCCCCCCAAAGTTTCCATTGTCTGCCGTGCACTTAGTCAACAAACTTCCCATCATATCAATTCATTCGAGATTTGCTTTACCTCATTTGAATTTTAACTGATGCCCATTCAATCATGTCATCTTGTTGAACCTGCCCTACAGTTCTGGTTGGAGAATTTGCACCACTTTTCTCAGTAAAACAAGCTTTAGAGGTCTTATAACAGCAGTACACAGAAACATCGATGAAAATGAGATTTTATTATGCAAATTCAATTAATTTAAAACTTCTGTTGCATTTGGTAGGAAATGCAGCAAATTACTTCTCATGGCAGCCTTCGAGGAAAGAGCACATTCATTCACCAGACACAAAGGCTTCATATGGGAAGATACAAATGAAAATGAATGTGAGGCAGAAGCACATAAATTGGAGGCAACCATAAATCTGTTGAGCCCCTTAATCCAGACCCCTTAAACTACAGGTTGGGCCAAACCTATTTCTGAAACTTGACTCCCAACATGTGAAGTTACATGTGTAATTATCGTAAAAGGCTGGTATGTGGATGAACCCCAGCTGTAGAGCCCTGCAAAAGGATTAAAACGTATATTTGTGATAATCTGCTACTGCAAGTGTAAGACATACTGCCATTAAAGCACATACATGCACGTTCATGTCATAAATACAGTCACTACTGCTGCTGACAATTAAACATTTAAGGTTTTAGCAAATACACACCAAAAATTGAAAATATAATAATATATTGAGTTAGTTCTTAAGATTGTTGGCCACGTTTTAAATTAGTTACAGCAGAATGATGCAACTCACCCAAAACAAAACAGAGTCCATGTCAGTCATGAAGCTCCTTAATGTGTTTTTAATTCAAGAATACTACCGAAGACACCTTTTAAGAATATCTGTTTGGAATATTTATATTCATCAGTTATGCTGTTTAGAGGAAAACACAAATTTAATAAGCCAGTTTATGCTAGGCCACACACACATACACACTCACACATACTCAGAGGGGGAGGTCTTGCAGAAGTCAGTGTATCAACACCAAATGATCAAAGAGTTTGACTTCCCAAGTGGGCACACTTCTTTGTGTGTGTGTGTGCGTGTATGTGCTATTTATATGAGTGTGTGATGATGGGCAAGACTTCAGTACTGCCAAGCTCAGCAGAACCTCCTCTAGCAACATACACACCTTCCAGAGTCAACCAGAGTTCAGTCTGTGGGCAGAAGAAACAAACAGACTTGACCCAAAAAAAACAAAACAGTTTCATTTTTACACTTTGATGTTATTGTGTTTGTGACATCTGTCTCCGCCTGCCATCATAGCAGCAAAAACTAAAAAGCCTAAATTATCGACTTGAACTGAAAACCTTGGTGAGATTTCCTCTGTTAATTAATTCCATGTCTCCCATTCTCATAAACTCAGTTTCTAACACGTGCATGTGTGCTGCACATATAAAAGGGGGGAGGGGGACAGGTAAATTTTAAAAAACAACTCTGAAAGGTTGTTGATAGGAAGGCATCTAGAGAACGAGGAGTGGAGGGGGTTGAACGTATAAGAGTATTCTTTTCACTCCACCTCTCCTATGGTTTTAATTGCAAGGTGCAAAAGTGAAGTGGCTGCGCTACACGATAGTGTTAGAGGAAACAGGGGTGTCAATGAGTGACGAGGGAGGAGGAGGAGGATGTGTGGGAGCGAAGAGGGGCTGACGGGCAAGACAGCACAGGGGCAGAGGGGTAGATCTGCGATGGGAGGCGTGGTGGACCCGGGTCGTGAGCATGTGCGGAGGTGACAGACAGGAAAGCGGGTCCCCAAGGTGCTCTCGGAGGAGCGATAGATAAAGATTCTCCAGGGAAATTTCTCTCATTAGTCCTCAGACACAGTTCAGTAATTCAGCCGTGTCAGGTTACTGTTTGTCATGAGATGGGAATGAATAAAAAAAAAAAAAAGACGAAATTAATAAATAAATGGGTGTAAGAAATTATTCAAAAAGCATCACTTGCCTTAAAAGGAAGAAAACACATCTGATTTGAAACTCCTGTCATCTATTGTCTTCAGCCCTTCCAAGAAAGGCAATTATGTGCAACAGCGAAGTCTGCGTGAGATACTCATCGTCCCACTCAGCTGATAAGTCAACTTTAATGACTGAATGAACTTCTTCTGTCTCAGTGGGGTATTTCAAACCTGATGGCGGCAATATCGTTTGTCACCAAAGCGGCCTGCAGCAAGATAAATGCACCATTTGTCCATGTGCTGCTGTGTTTACCATTCAGGGGGAATGTTGAGGTGAATTCAGCCAGTGCGAACAAAGAGAGAGCTTCGATGGTGACACCAGAGTGAGGAGAAAAAAAAAACACCCCGGGTCTAACTGCCCAACATATTAATCTTGCCACCAAAACAGCCTGCAGTTATCTCCTCTGTCCAAGAGCTTCTCCAGGAACAAAAGGAGCTCTTCCTCAAACAGAGTTGCAAGTTTTGGACGTTTTTATTACACAGTTAGCCGCATCAATTTTGAGCAACAAAAGGAGCTCCCGCTTGCGTGTCACCTCGGGGACAAAGCCAAACCAAGACAAATGAATTCCTCGGCATGTGATTGTTTAAAACAGGGAGGGGGAGAAAGAATGCGCACCCTTCCCGCCGTCACCACCTCCGCCACCTCCACCAAACGACGTCTTGACACAACAGCACAGATACAACAAATGTGCCCTTTTGGAGGCAGGGACACACTGGTGTGACAGTCGGGAGGCCACCTAACGTATGAGGAAAATTCAGTCCTTGTATCCAGTTCATTATAGTTTCAGCATCGTAATCAATAATCACAGACGTCCGCCTGCCACTTCCTCATTCTCTTTCTCCACTTCTATCTGGGAATTAATGAATAATAGAAACATCATGAAATTCATCTTCCATATTATAAAACCTGGGAGGACTATTAGTCTGAGGGAAGATGCCGGTTGCTGTTGGCCTTTGTCACCCTCTGCAGCTTTGCGTAAGTCTCTTGCCGTCTGCATGGCTAAGCAAAGAGGCCGAGTCCTTTTACTCCATTGTCAGATGGAAATGGAAGTCTGTTTCTCTCCGTAATTGCTCCTGTGTGTCTGTATCATCTATACGAAGCAGAAAAAGGGAGACAGCACAAGCGTGAGAGGCCTGCTTGCCCCTCGCTGTGATACTATCAACCTCAACAGTCTATTATACCTGCCTCTCCTCATCTCACTCATTATCCTCATGGGTTAAAGGTCAGACCGTACCCATCCCAAATGGTCATTTAACTCTCCTTAACACAACAAAGAATGCAGATGACATCGCCGTTGCATAGAAAGGTTATGTGCGCGCAACCCACAGAGGTCTCCGATGGCTCGCTCGTTGCATATTTAAGAAAAAAAAGTGGAGAAATAAGCGCTTCAGTCTTGGCCCTCAGCCCCGTTCTGCTGGAATGACCGGTGGTTCGCCTCTCACCGTGTGCAGGGAGAATAACAGTTCAGCACTGCGGTGACCTTGGAGATATCCTGGGCGAGTGGTGTTTTAACACAAGCACAGCTCCCGCTTTCAGGATGCCTTTTTATTATTAATACTGTGAGAAATTAGGAGCGGGAGGTGAGAGACTGCGGGTTTGGTTTATGGATACTTGAGCGACCAGCAGCACGGACCGGCCATAGGAGCAGGAGAAGGCTGAGTCGTGAAATAACTCTGAAACCACATAAACTTTACGGAGTACTGAATAACAGAGGGACTGTTCTATGCGCAGGGCCACACAGCAACAACATTAGGATTAACAAGGGTTCATTTTAAAAACATTTTATCCTTCTTTTGGGATCAGCCCACAACTAATATATCACATCCTTCCTTTCCAAATTCCTGTGCCAACATCAGGTTTAATGCCTGTAAATGGAATTTCTTGTACAGGCGAAAACAGTGATGTTCTTCAAGCATCGTGCATAACCTCTGGACTCCATAACCCCACAAAACAGAATTATTACACCCCAAGTAGTCGGGTTGGAGTCGGTCATGCGCTGCAGAAAGTCCTGCCTCTGTTCGTGATGGTACATTGATCAAATGTATGTCCTCAGGCACAGATGGGCTGGCCAAGCAGAAGCAGCTAGAGCTTATAAAACACTTTTAACCAAACTTCAGGGCAAACCAAGCTGAGGATAAGCATGTTTCTGAGGAGGGGGTTCTGCTGGTGAGACTGTGATATTGAGCTGGAGGGAAGCTGTGTCACAGCGCCTTGAGACATAGCGAAAAAATAAGCAAAGGGCTTAAAAGTGGGACAAATGCACCAACACAACAAGTTTATTCAGGACATCACAAAGTCAGCAGAAAGTCATCCAAATTAGTCTGGAAAATGAACAACAAGTTAATCTTCCTACTGGCTGGTGGGCACACTGCAGTAATCAAACACGGGCGATTATGACTTGCATAACAAACCCAACGCAAAATATACAGAGTGGATGAGGAAACACACAAGAGTGCTATGAAAGAGAGACAAAGACACAACACTGTAAGAGATTATGACTTCTCCCCCCAATTTAAATTTGAACTCGTTGAATAAAGCTATTTATAGAAGTGGCTTTGGAGCTTCTCTGAGAATTATGTAAATTCAAATAACATATTCTTTATATCAGAGTGAAAATAATGAAGGCCCTATAATGTGCTTCTTGTAACAATGAACACATTTGAGGAAATTTTCTTCAGAGTCCGATCTTGCCGAACAATGCCTTGTTCATGGACAATTAAAACAAGCAGCAGTGGGCTTCTGCTGGGACGCAGCAATGAGCATAAATGTCCTTTATGGGGCGTGCAAATTGTCCCTTCTCCACAACGGTTGAGCAGAGTCGACCTTAAGCAAGAAAAATCATACACATGCTCCTCTTTGTCTCTTCTTGCATACCGTGTCTCCCTTTTCCTCAGCAGGCATGCTATGTTCTTCTGTAAAAGCTGATGGGATCAAATTTGGTCAGTTTTTTATCTCTAGCCTGGTTTAACTTTGTTCTTCCCTCTCAGTCTTATGGCATGTTACACAGCAAACTTACTGCAGATGCTTATCAAATCAATAGACAAATCGGAGAAGTAGAACAAATGGAAAAGCTCAGGAGAACATTAACTAATCTCAGTTTAACCAGCATGCTAATATCTGGCCTTTGTATGATCTTTTCTTTTCCTCATGGGTTGAATAAGTTGGTGGAACTTAAATAAATCAACCTTGTCCTGAAGTTTCATGCATTTAATCTTGGACTCTGGATCATAAAAAGGAAAAAAAAAAAATACTGGAATGACAAATCCCTTTAAGAATTAAATGATCAATGAAGTTTGGCACATAAAAAATGATTGCAAGATTCAGGTGACAACCCATAAACCAAACAGTCAAGAGAGGATTTAAGAATGGGAACCAAATAAAGCGCAGGAGATGGGGAGAGTGACATCAACAAAAAGCTTTCTGAACATGGCCAGGATGCAATCAGTCTGCGAGGAAGCGGCATGTTTGAAAAAACAACTCCGGTTAAAGAGCGGATGGACTTTGCCGCAAATATTCTGCAACGCAAGTCTGAAAGCGGCTTATGAATCATCTTTCTGGAAAATGTGCTTCAAAATGAAAGATGAAGAAATTCATTGTAAGGAGCACACAAATAAATAGCGATATAGCAGGATCTATTAGGATAGCAGTGGTGGTTTCATGCAACTGAGTTGCTTTTCTGTATGTAACTGGGGCAAATGAGTCTATGACAATTGCTCACAACACTAACAGAAAAAGCGACAACTGCTGACAAATTGTTCCATAATCTATATTATAGTGAAAAAAAATGACAGTATAAGATATAAAGTGAAATATCTTCACATATTGATTTAATTAAAACAATACAACAAAAAAGCACTAGTGAAATATAAAATATGTAGTTCTGGGGGGGGGGGGGGGGGTAAACATTTCTATTTCAAACTTTTTATAAAAAAATTTAAATAAGTAAGACTTCAGTCTGTTCCTCTTTAATACCTTCCAGCTTGGAGAAGACCCTTTCACATGCCACAGAAGTAGCTGGAATATATAGGCAAGCTTGTGAATATTAGGATGAACTGTTGTCCTTAAGATCCAGTATTTTAATGGCTCTTTTCCTCTGGAGAGGCCAAATACAGCTGAAACTCCACGACTTTTCACAACACTAACAGAAAAACTTGAGTAGAAGGTGGGGAAACCCATTGGATGCAATTTGTCTTAAGACAAGGTCATTTCATTTGGATAGCACATTTCGATCTGGACAATTCAAAGTGCTTTAGGGCACATTCAGAAAGCATAGTCCGCCAGTCTCGGTCTATTTGGGGACTCAACTCGGCTGGGGGTGGGGGTGGTCTTCTGGACTGAGATCGCATTCACGTTGCACCATAGCCAAATGTTCCCTATCTCTCCAGAGGTGGCGTTGCATTCGGATTTACCGTAGGCGAGGACAAGACATACAACAAAGAAGAAGGCTCTCACAATTTCTGTTTCCGCCACAAAACATTATTTTTGTGCGTACTTACGAGGAGCTGGGATAAGCTTTCGTCAGACCCAATATTGATTAAAGCTTTTACGTGTCACTCCACGTCTGACCACGAGCCATCTTTATAAGTACTGCAGTCCCACACGTGTTTGTTGTCGTGGTGTTTACCCACAATGCCCAACGTTTTACCCACAATGCCAAGCAATTTGTAGTCCACTTCCTGTATTTGGTCCACTTGAAACGGACCGAGACCTGCGTTTGCAGGCTGGCCGAGTCCGCTAGTTTCTTCCGGATCAGAGTCCGTTTAAGCATTCACAACAAATAAAGCGGACTTTCTGAGCAAACGGACTCTGATTCAAATCAAAAAAGCTTTGTGAATGCGTCCATCCATACAATATCAAAAGAAAGTGGGGGTGCAGAAGAAGCACTAAAATAAAAGAGACACTTCTTTAAAAACTTATATTAGGCCACTGTGAGCATATTTCTCTTACTCTATTCGAGTAAAATTTATTTTGCTCTTTTCCCTTTGAAAGATAAATGTGGTTTAACAATTTGTAAGTATTTGTCTCTTTTTCTGAGAGTGTTGTGATCTTTTTCTGTTAGTGTTGTGAGAAACTGCATAAAATACACCACAGAAACAAGCAACAGTGACTGTAAATGGAAAAAGACAACACAAGCAAATAAAGTGCATATTTTATGACGATGGATACATTTTCTGACTGCTTGAAATGACTCAGTGCAAACTGGATTCAGATGTAAATGCTTTTCATTCAGTGATTAGTCAAAACTGTAAAAAAGAACCCAACTATCTCCATTTATGCTGCCCTGATATACTGCTGAGCTGTTTTTTTACTAACTTAGGTATTTATCATCCAGAAAAGTATTGTTCATCAAGTTATATCGCTTATTTTTTTCAAATAAATTTATCATAGGACTTGTTCTTTCTGACAAGGCTTTGTACAATCTTTTCATGTGTGAATATGCACACAATAAAGACGAAACTGTGAACAGCACAGCACCAACTAAAAGGTTGTACACACATATTCATTCAATCATAATGGGCTCGTGTGTCCAAACTTTTCCACTGGTACTGTATTTCAAATAATTAATGCAAAAATGTTATATCTAATCAGATATTCATTTGCAATGGCATTTTTGCAGAGCTTACACAGCTCCTCCACTCAGTAACAGCTGCAGCTGCTCCATAAAACTGACTTAACATTGTTTTAATTGTTCCAAAAGCTTCACACTGGAGTCACATTTTGACATTTAAGGGCCATTTTTGGAGACAGCACAATGCAGGCTATTTTGTGTCCGTCTTGTGTGAGTGAGAGACTGCAGAGTTAACATAAGTCTGTCTCAGCCATCAAAATGTGAACAATTAAAACTATGCCACTCGTCATCTGTGCTTGTCCAGTCGGCTGCTGCTCTCAGTTAGCCTGGCCACTTTTAACTATGGTGTATTTCACCAAGAAATGAGCATTCAAATCCCGCTGAGATAACGGAAAAAAATACATTGCAACAAAAGGAACGCGTGGCCTGACATTTCAAGAGTAAAACAGTGTTACAAACTTTAAACAAGCAGCACTTGTAAAGCGCTGATGAACAGCAGAGTGCTTAAACTCCGGTGATGAACAGCAGCAGGTCTGACTGCAGGAATCAACTAGTCAGACGGTAGAAGAAACTGAAATGACAATAAAATTCAGTACATTTAGCTGTGTTGTACAAAAAAACCCCAATAAATAAACCCCAGACAAACCACCAGATTTGATTGATTATTTTAGATTTTATGTGGTGCTTTTATTTCCAGAACCAAATTCTGAGTGAAATATATTTGTTAAGGCAAAAATTTATGGCTCTTTAATGATCTTTTATTATCTTCCATGATGTCAAAAGTGGTACAAATGGTAGCAGCTATTGCAGCATTGTATAAATCCTATTCGCTACTGCTTTCATGTACTGTATGTAACGCTCTTTTTTTTCCGTTATAAAAAACATACAGTTTTCCCTTCACTCTCTGAGGAGGCCAAGTGACCCCCCAAAGGCCCTCGCAGCCATCACTCCCTCTCAAATGCTACTTAATTAACAAAAGCACAGTTTAGGCTTCTGCTAAACAGCCAGATACTGTAATCAAACTGAGAGATCTGACAGGCTGTGAAACAAGCCGCTAAGCAAAGGAAACCATTTACTCGCGCGGAAATGGAGTACAGGAAAAAAATAATTACGTTCAGCCTGACCAGTCGGGTGTGTGTGTGTGCAAGTGTTGTGTGTGATAAAGAGGCGGGTTGGAGAAGAGAAACACTTGGGTCAAATCAATTGTTGGCTGCTTGGTAGAGAAAGAAATGAAAAGGAGAAAAGACAGTCATGCTGACCAACAGGCAAAGAAAGAAAAGGGGAGGAAATAAAGAGGGCGACCTTTTCTTCTGGCCCCTTCATAAACGTTGCTAAATTGCTCCTATTGACAATCAACACTTGAAAAGGTTATAGGGGGACACTCAGAAGCATTCTTTTATAAGCTTCACAGCTACACACCTTTCTTTTTCTTTCCTGCCCTGCTTTTATATCGCTCATGAGAGAGAATGAAAAAGGAAAAAGGAGTGGCAAAAAATATAATATGGCAATTTAGCTAAGTAATTACAGCATTTTATTCTCAACTACCAACCACCTACCCGCGGCTCCGTTGGCAGAAAAAGCTAATAATTCAATTTCTCGGTGACAGTAATTGTCAGTCGGTGTACCTAAAGGTCATATCAGTCACCCGAGAGAGAGGGAAGGGAGAGCCCGGTGACACAATCGCACAAGAGCAATTTAACATCAGAGCTAATGGGAGGAGTGGAGCCGTGATAGACGGAGGGAATGAAAGAGAGGTGGAGAGCAGAGGAGCTTGATCTGATGACAGAGCAGCTCACGTGATGTTTTGTTGGTCAGAGGACAAAAGTGAAGTATGAAGCACTTTTGAAGTAGCTTTTGTGCTTGCCATTTTTTAACGCTGTTCAAATCTAACACAAAGATTATTGAGCAAAAAAATGTTGAAGTTATGCTTGAAAAACAAGGAAAAAAACAAATTGTAAAAATTCAGTTTGTTTCATACAAAATAATAAGCTCTCATATTTATAGAGGTTTAAAAAGCATGTTTTTTCCTTCATAATAAAAACAGCTCTCTTTTCTGGGTTCTTTTTCCTTATTTTTCTTACCAATAAAGCTAAAAGTTGATGCCTCATAAAGCAAGGAGTGAAGACTGTGGGAGAGGTAGCAAGAGGGCAGCCTAGCCTCTGAAGTAATTGACTAATACAGTAGCTGGTATTAAAGTCATTGAGTGCCAAAAGGGAGCAGGCAGCCGCTTGACCCTGAGCCACTTTGGACTAATCTAGCATTCAATCCAGCGTGTAATGACTGCTAGAGCTGTCAATCCTCTGGGCTCTCTTTCTGTCTCACACACACAAGCGTATGAGCGCACACTCACACAGGCTCTCCCAAAAGTACACCATAAGCAAGCACGTATACGTAAGCGAGTCTCTTTTTCTCTTCTCCTTGAACATCGTAAGGAGAGTTCGCTGGTTGAAAAGGGTTTCAGGGGATAAACCTAAGGATTTGGGGCTATTCGGACCATCAAAAGCGACCACGCAATGGGGAAATAGTCTTTTCTTGAAGGCCCGGGTAGATCTATACTGCCTGCAACTTTACCAATGAGTGTTCTTTACAAATGACTGTGAGCTTGAGTTTAGGAGTAGAAGTTTCCACAGGAAGCATGCAATGAGCAATTAGCTTAACCTCATCACCTGGTTTAGTGTTGGTGATCAATAGCTTTAATCCACGTTGGGAAATGTCCATGAGGATTGCAAAGCAGACATAATGGATGAAAAAGGAGGCGAGAGGACTTGGAAATTAAAGTCATCAATTATGTCAGCACGTTGGTTCTTTGCCACCTAGATTGCTGGATAGTGCAGGTATCAGTGCTATGATGACTTTTAGCTGTTATCCAGTCGAGGAAAATTGGATCTCTGCATATTTAGCATGCTTTTTTGTAGTGGAAAGTAGCAACTTTTCTGCTGAGCTTTAAAAGTTTTTTAAAAAAACATTTTCAGTTTATTACAGCATGTCTACACTGTAATACATCAAATATCTGCCGTGACTTGCCCATGGTTATAAGTAAATTCTGATTTGTGTCAAAATAGAAATAAAACATTCTGAACATAAATTCATTAATATTACAGGAACGTTAAAAAAAAAAAAAGGTTTCTACAATGAAATTGAAAAAAGGCTTTCACTTTTTTACAAAAAGTTGAAAGGGTAGTCAATGCAGATTTAAATATTGTATCATTATTGATCTACAAACCTTATCAGTGACCATTAAGCTCCACTAGGCAGCCAACTACATGCAAGTCTGAGAGATTAAATAACTAATGTCTAATACCGCTTTCCCACAGGCCAAAAAACCTGTTTAAACCCGCGAACAATTGGCTTTCAGTTGCAGTGGGAAAGGTTTACCAACCCGCATCAAACGACTTGGATTAAAATAGCCTTCAAACGGCTCAGCTCTGACCGCCTTGCAGTGGGAACAGACCCAGGTTGAGCTGCAACTTTAAGTGCTGACGTAGGGTGTAACCTGCGTTGTGACTTTGCACCAGTGGTACGTCTCTTATAACGTACCTTAACAGCTCTGCTTCGCCCACAAATTCACATCGCCTACGTTCCATCTACGATCGAAAACCACCTGCTGATTTTTGTCCATATTTAAGACGGACAAAAGTGCAGCAAGAAAGCACATTGACCCCAGCCTGAGAGACTACAGCAGGAGAGTAGCAGGAAAACGGACAACTATGAACCTCAATGAACAGCCATCAGTGGAAAACTTTCATTCTTCTCTTTCTCACTACATAAATTCAGAATTGGCAGTTTCCTGATAATCCTGTTGCCTTAAATCAGAACTTTTTAACTTCAATGTGCCCTGACATGTCAAGAGAAGAAGGGAGCTGAATTTCATGGAAACCCTTTAAAGTGTTAAGCATAAGGGTGGACTTATCATGGTTTGGGCTTGTGTAACAGCCGCAACAAAGGGAAGCATGGATCCAATTAAATATCAGCTCAAACTAACAAAACTCTCATGCAAGAGTATGTGATCTCAGTAGACTCATTACAGTTTCCAGGTAAAGGTTATACAGTATATATACATTGATAAAGATAAGCTGAAGATGGAAAAAAATGGCCTCATATACTGTGGCTTAGAGAACTTTTAGAGAACACACATAGGGATTCAGATTTCCTTCAGAGCCACGAAAGTTTGCATAACAGACTTTGAAAAATAGTAGATCCAAGACAACCTGCAATTTTCACAGAAATTCATTTATAAAAAAAAAAAAGCACAGTGAAGAGACTCTTAGCCAGAGCCGAAAGCTGTGACTCCACCCGTGCAAGAATCCCCTAACTAGTGCATTTTAATATAAACAAGTATCTACAAGTTTTTGCCTCTTTAAAATCGGTAATTACAGTATAAAGTCAGTAAGCGTTTAAAGGGATGCATAGCAAAGTCCACTATATTGCCAAAAGCATTCACTCACCTGCCTTGATTCACATATGAGCTTAAGTGACATCCCATTTCTAATCCATAGGGTTCAATATGACGTTGGTCCACCGTTTGCAGCTAGAACAGCTCCAATTCTCTGGGAAGGCTCTCCACAAGGTTTAGGAATGTGTTTATGGGAATCTTTGACCATTCTTCCAGAAGCGCATTTGTGAGGTCACACTTAGGGCTGGACGATTATGGAAAAAATTATAATCACGATTATTTTGACTGATATTGAAATCACGATTAATATACACGATTATTCATTGATTCTATAGAAAGTGTTTATTGAACCACATAACTTAACTTGAAATATGACTTTTAAAAAAATTACACCGAAAATAAATTAGAAACAAGTAAAGGAGTAAAATAAGAATACTATTCAATATAATAATGGCAATAAAAAATGAATACTAAGTCTACATACATTCCTTTTCTATACTCCCTGCAGTTTGCTTCCTATAACTCCACCAGTCTGTTCACTTCACGATTAATTGTTTTTCTTCGATTACAGTGTTTTTGTGATTGTGAAAAGGCAAAATTGAAATCACAATTAAAATTCGATTAATTGTCCAGCCCTAGTCACACTGATGTTGGACGAGAAGGCCTGGCTCTCAGTCTCCACTCTAATACACCTCAAAGGTGTTCTATCAGGTTGAGGTCAGGACTCTGTGCAGGCCAGTCAAGTTCATCCACACCAGACTCTACCATCCATGTCTTTATGGACCTGCTTTGTGCACTGGTGCACAGTCATGTTGGAAGAGGAAGGGGCCAGCCCCAAACTGTTCCCACAAAGTTGGGAGCATGGAATTGTCCAAATGTCTTGGTGTGCTGAAGCATTCAGTTTCTTTCACTGGAACTAAGGGGCCAAGCCCAGCTCCTGAAAAGCAGCCCCACACCATAATCCTCCCTCCACCAAACTTTACACTTGGTACAATGCAGTCAGACAAGTGCTGTTCTCCTGGCAATCGCTGAACCCAGACTCCTCCATCAGATTGCCAGATGGAGAAGTCGGATTCTTTACTCCACTGCTCTACAGTCGAGTGGCGGCTGCTTGACACCACTGCATCCCACGCTTTGCATTGCACTTGGTGATGTATGGCTTGGATGTAGCTGCTCCATCATGGAAACCCATTCCATGAAGCTCTCTGCGCACTGTTCTTGAGCTGATCTGAGAGCCACATGAAGTTCGGAGGTCTGTAGTGATTGACCCTGCAGAAAGTTAGCGACCTCTGTGCCGTATGCGCTTCAGCATCCGCTGATCCTTCTCTGTCAGTTTATGTGGCCTATCACTTCGTGGCTGAGTTGCTGTCGTTCCCAAACACATCCATTTTCTTATAATATGGCTTACAGTTGACCTGTGGAATATTTTGGAATGAGGAAATTTCACAACTGGATTTGTTGCACAAGTGGCATCCTATCACAGTTCCACACTGGAATTCACTGAGTTCCTGAGAGCGACGCATTCTTTCACAAGTTTGTAAAAATAGTCTGCATGGCTATCTGCTTCATTTTAAACACCTGTGGCCATGAAAGTGATCGAAACACCTGATTGCCATAATTTGGATGGGTGAGCAAATACTTTTGGCAAAACAGTGTATCTAAAAATTCAACAAAATCATTTTGCATTTTCACTGCTATTCAGACCAATTAGTGGAAAAGTTTGCCTTTTTTATTGCTTGACTGCAAACCTGAATTGATTAGAAACCAGTTTCCGTCACTCTCAATCCTGCTATAAGAGTTTTTTTTTTAACCGGATGAACACACAATAAAAAATAAACCTGTGGATAAGACAGTTAATGAACACTCATGCTGCACCGTGCAGACATGAGGAGCCTGTCAACCATCCAGATGCTCTCTGCAGTGTCTGCAGCCTATCATCACACAAGTGATACCTGTCACACTACCTGAGCAGCAGCTTGAAAAAGCGAGAGAGGAAGGAAAGCCAAAGAAACAGAAGTACTTCACAACACTGTCATTGCCATTCATAATACGCATTGACGTATAAAGAGGGCCATTAGGGGCCCCAACCTGGGAGCCATTAAATCATTTTAAATCGTTGTAACATCCCATTAGTGTCAGTGATGGGACCACATAATAGTCTGTTTTAGAGGGATAAGCACATGACGCTCCATTTGGACTGAGTCACTCGGGTCCTCTTTCCTCCTCCGCTGTCCTGGTCCCCAGATTCTCACCTCCATCCCGAAGACAGTGAAGGGTCACCAGTGGTTTGGACTGCCAAGCCTGACACTGGGGACCTGGGGAGCTTTCTAGCCTGTTAGCTGCAGCTGCTTTGTATCTCATGTATGAGAAGGTAACTGAATAAGGAAGCACAGCAATACCACCCTATGAATTAAGCATGATGCAGGTGGCTGTAATAGGCCCATTATGCTGCCTTTAGCTGTGTCAATGGAAAACAGGAGACTCAAAACTTGGTTTGCTTTGTCTCTGGGGACAAAATCTGTGCCTGTTTGTGCCTTGAGTGTCTAATCATAGGGTGTGTTCACTAAAACATGATCATTCAATGAGGATAAGTCAAAGGTCATTCTGTTTGGGCCTTGGAACTTGTTCAGTCTTGTTGTTTGGTAGCCTTTTAAATCCTGTGTCACAGCAGCAGGAATCTAGGAGAATGATTTGAATCTAACCATAGTATACATATAGTTGCTCTAGTTGAATATGTTGCCTTGTTTATTCCAGCTTAAGATCATCTAAATATATCAGGATGTTTTTTTGGAACAGCTGACTAAAAAGAGACACATGCTACTATCTTTTCTCACCCTGACTGTAAGTCACTGTATTCAGGTATCAGCCAGGACTCCCTCTTTCAGACTTATTACTGGGACAAAGGCACATCATCCCTGTGTTTGCCTCCCTGCAGTGGGTTCCTATGAGATATCCTATTGATTTTAAAATCACACTGCTCACCTCTAAAGCTTGGCCTTGCCCTTAAATACACCTCAGACTCACTGACCGAGTGTGTGCTGTTCTGACCATTGAAATCCACAAATGGTGACCTATTAACCATTTCCAAATATTAATTTCTGTCGTAAAGCACGGTTACTGAACTTCGTCATGTTCTTTCTGTCTTGACTTTCAAATTCATCCTTAAAACTTCTGTTTTAAGAAAGCCTTTGGTAATGTCTCACATTTTGTCATAAAAATTTTAACTTTTTCTTATTTCAATTAAATTTATACCTAAATGCCAATGATAACAGTAAAAAAGGGGCATAAAATAGTGGGTTTTTTTCTTTTTCAGAAACAAGGGTTGCTAATGTGACGGTGTGGGGTCCTGTCACTATGCCTCCGATTGGTGATGCGTCCTGGCTACCTGGTCACAGGAATATTCCTTTGGCTGACTGGTAAGCATGCATGACTTCTTACCTGGGAGTCTGTGGGATTGAATCCTGCCCAGGTATTCTTTGTGTACCTTGCCACATTACAGTAGGGAGCAATATGACAGAAACCTGGTACTATTAGCATGGTAAACAGTCTGTCCTTAAAAAATTTAGAGAAAAAATGATATCCATCAGAGATAGAGATATTATAAATAAATTGATGTATGTGGCCCTTTAGTTGATCCATCGTCTGATCTTTATAGAATTATCAGGAATAGTCTTTGTGGTGGCTGTCAAGAAGCCACTCTTCAGAAAGAAAAACAGAAAAAAAAAGGTAGGGATGTTAAATGACACAAAAACTGGGATGAAAATCAGCAGCAACAGGTCTTACGAAGAGATGAATCGTCCCCAGAGCCCAGACCTCAACATTCCTGAAGCAGTGTGGGATCATCTTGACAGAGACTGGTTCAAAAGGCAGCCAACATCCAAAGAAACTCTTTGGAAAGTCCTTCAAGAAGCCTGGAGAAGTCATCCTTAAGACTACTTAAAGAAAGTTCAATAAAGCAGAGGGTTCAGGCTGTACTAAATTTATGTTTGCACATGTTTCGCTAAATGGCTGCAGCTTTCCCCTTTTCCTTGAAATATGTAAATAAATTAGAAGTGGTACCCAGAAAACATGCTAATATTACTTTTTTCATAAAGAAAAACAAAACAAAACCAGATTTTGCTGAAAAATTTGGAATATAGAACTTGAAAATGATTCCAACTCTGTAATATCTAAATAACCCATGTGTTGCCAACATTTATAACAGTAAAATCTTTCTTTTCTTTACATTATGATAAATTTAAGGGAATATCAACACAAGCAGACAAGCAGAATCAGTGATCAAACAGAAAAGTTTTTTTTCTGCTCAGTACGATCACAGCTCGTAGATCAGCGATGGGAACCACTAACAAAACAAGTCAAATCTGAAAATATGTCAGGGTTTTGTAAGCCCTGAGAAAATCTCTGTTTGAAATATGCATCTCCTCACTTCTCTCTCTATTTTTCTCTGCTGGATGATAAATAGCCCGTTCGGCAGACCCTTGGTGTGCCCTCACACTTCTTAAAGGAACAAAGCCATGATGAATGGATCAATGCCAGCGGTTCAGGAAAACAGCTCTTCCGACCGATAAAAAAGATTTGCCAATGACAATTGGGGGACAGCGTTGACCCAGAGAGTGGGTCTTTGGGGTACGGCCCCCCCAGAGGGGTCCTAGTGATGGAGCTAGGATCACCATTAGGGGGAAGATTAAGTGGCCCCAGCTTCCTTCTCTCACTTAATTATACATGCAAGCCCCTTCTGTACGGCCCGCTGCAGCACCTCAGAAAAAGGCAGAGTACTCCTTTGTCTCAGCCACCGGCCGCCACTTTGATTGCTTATTGGCTGTCTCTACTGACAACCGCGGGGCACAGATACAACTCCCATTGGCCGGGGTGTCAGGAAAGCAGAGAGAAGGATAAAATAAGGAGAGAAGAGTAAGAGAGAGTTGGATAAGACAGCAGGGGAAGATGTGTGTATTTAGTTTTCATTACAGCAGGAGCTTGAAGAAGATGGGGGAGGAAAAAAAAATGTCCTTGTCAGAGGGAGAGTCTCTGGAGGTGCTGGGAGGCGTGCCGGTGCCATCCACTGACACTCAGCTGACAAATATGAATAGAGCAGTTCATGCTTGAAAACAATGGCTTATGAATAATCAAGAGGACACATGAATACTTCTAATAAACAAAAACACACCACCAGGGGCTGGAATGGACAGAGGAGACGAGACAGGAAGCCTCTGATGTATGCTAACAACATGCATAGGTTCATGGGGGTAGTTCCTTTTGCTCCAATGACTCACTAGCTTGTATCCAAACTGCCTTAATTCTAAAATCCCCCCAAAAAACATTTACTACAAAGCAGTGACCTAATTTCTTTGAGACAACATCGCAGACAAGGCATGTAGATAAAGAACATAAATAAATCCCAATGATAAGTCCTAACTCAAGTCTTACACTGTAGCATGTTGACAAGAAACAACCCTTCATTAAGTTGCAGTGGAAAAATATTTTTCTCCAAGTTTTTCTTTTTTTTTTAATGGAACAGTGAGCATACTTTTAGATCAGGTTGTGCAAAGGACAGTGTCAATAATTAATCCTGGAGGCAACTCAGCTTCAGTGTACTCATCATGTTTTAAGAACATAACTGGAGCCGGCATTAATATGTAATGTTACTGCGAAGATGCTTCTCACCATCTAAGTTTTCTTGGTGAAAAAGGAAGAAATCAACATTTATGTCCTGAGGCAACCTTGATTCAAACTCAGGCTGCTGCCATCAAATGTGGGAGCATTTAGCTTGGATTACATAGTGTTAGTGGGTTAATAGCTAATCAATACATGGTATACAGTCTGGGTCAGGTCCCGGTGGTCTAATCTGCCTAATCACATACAGGAGACAGCTGGGGGAATGTTGAAGATGTAAAGAAGAAATAAAGCTGGGGAAAACTTCTGCTTTTTTTAGAAATGGCACTTATCATAAAAGCGACCAGTAACTGGTGCTGACATGTTATTTCAGCACACATTAGCAGAAACTGCTTTTAGGAGCAAAATCAATAATCAGCCAACTGTTTACTATTCAAGCAGACCGTGTCAAAGCTCGGGGCGGAATGAGAGGAATGCTCTCGGTTCAGACTAAGAGGAAAGTTTATAGAGGAAGTTCTTAGCCTGTTTTCACTTATTAGTATTTTTGGTATCTGCGTGGAAGTGGAGCAGCTCTTTAATGTTGAGAGGTTAACGAAGGCATGTCATTTCCAGAACATAAAATTCTATGCAATTCTGCATTAACATTTATGCCCATAAGCTATCTATTATTAATTATAATTTGAGAATGATGAGCTGAAAGTGACATTAATGGCAGGAACAAGATTGATTTACTTGGAGTCGACTTAGAACTTAGATGGACGCATATGCGTGGGCACACACACACACATGCATCACAAAAATGTGTCCATCACTTTAGAGGACATTGCATTGATTGACATTCATTTCCTGGAAGCGGATAGTAACTCTGGCCATACTTTTCTAACCTTATCTTAACTAAGTCTTCACAACTGAAGTAACATTAATTTTATTATAAATTGTAAATGAAAATACAAAGAATCTTGAAGCATATAGAAAATTTATGGGCATAACCGTTTCTATAATTCATATGATGATTATCACATTACAGCGTATAAATGATGCTGCTTTAATCATAATTCATACCCAGCACAGAGTGTCTCTGGTTTATTTAATATGCATTACAATCATAAATCAAAGTAAGCAATGTTAATCTGGCCACGCTGCAGGACTAATCAGTGTCTGCATTCTATCATCAAACACAAATACATGTTCCTGTCTTAACCAGAGCCACAGAGGCACAAGTGAAATCAATAGGAGAAAATCAATTAGAATGTGTTTGCATGTATGGATTGACACCTTGAATCATCAGTGCTATTGATCCCCTCCACTGTGATCTTCATAAAACCCATTTGTTCCACCTAAAGTTTGCATATCAAGCCAATAAGTTGTTCTTTCTTTTCGTGTTCAGGTTTGCATAAACAATAATGGATAAAGAATAAATCGGAGAACTTGCAGAGGAAAATGTGCAGGAGAAAAGTAACTTGCAGAAGATTTTAATAAGAGTTTTGGATACAAGTATAGGAACAGGAAAACGGCTAATCATTTCACTCTAAAACAAAACAAAAATAAAAAAAAAAACCCTTGATGAACATCTTTGTGACTGAACTGATTGCTGTTAATTATAAATTATGCAGTCATTGTGGGCCCACAAAAGAAGACATCCCCACTCAGCAGTCAGATGTAATTACCAAAGTCAGGCGCACTCCACTGCGTGTGATCCATTCCTGACAGGCAACGCTGACTGATGACCTTCCTCAGTGAAGACTCCTTGGGTAGCTGGGACACACCCATCCGCAACCCTCCCCCCTTGCTCTTTCTTTCCAAACTTCTCCCTGTTTTAAACATCTTTATATCTGCTTAGACCCCACGTGACCCTTGGAACAAAGCTATTTACTATTTGAATCATCGAGCTGCCATTGCTTGTCTTGCCTATCATTCACAATCAGGGGTTTATTCCTTCTTGCAGCTATGTAGGGCAAAGAAATATGACTCCCCATCAGCGGGTGGCAGAAGGGGTTGGGCTCTGGAATAAGGAGGAAAGGGAGGAGAGGGCTAATTTGACACAGCTCGCTTGGCTTGCCATAATTGCTCCGTCACTGTCAGTCCTTGAGAGGCCTCCTCGCCGTACAATTTGGACGCAATTACCGGCCGTTTACCAGTGGCCGTTATGCCCCCACCACCCCCTCCCGAAAACCCCGCCTGTTCTCCCGTTTGGCCGGTGGCTAGGATGTGCCATGCCTCATCAAACGCGGATGCGGCCCATTAATGAACACTGTTAGCATTTCTCTTAAACTTCTCCTGCCTCTAATAAACATGCAGTGTTCCATGAAGGAGCATTGCCATCCTCGTGACATGATATTTATTGTCTCTGCTGGTGGGAGGGAGCAAAGACGGGAGGACAGAGGTGAGGGAGGGGAGGGTGGTTCGAAGTGAAGAGAGATATATCAGCAGTGAGTAGGGGGAAGGAGGGAGGGGAGGAGTACAAAGACAGATGAAGAGGGAACATCTCTCTCTGCCATCACACCGTTAGTGGCCAACACTGTGTGGACGCCGCACTCCTTTAGGCTGAACTAGTTTTAATTCTTACAATAAAATCAACAATATTGTAATAATAAAACTTTGATGTTTGATATCATTTCATCCTGTGTAGAGTTACTGGCACTAGTCATCATCCTCACAGCTACATCGCTGAGACAACAGAGTTATACAGAGAATAAATTGTTCAGATACAAACAAAACTACGTACAGTCATGCTCCAAATTATTCATACCCTCCAATTAAAGACGGAAAACAATCAGTTGCCAGTAAAGTAAGTTGAAATTGACAAAAGTAGTAATAATTAAAAAATGAATGAAAGTCATAACACTGAATTTGAATTGTTGTTCAAAAGAAATATTTTAAAAAAACATACATAAAATAAAATAAGCCAACAAGCATGATGGGGCTCTACAGCTAAGATTTTGTTGAGCAACATTCTGGGGCATTCGCTGCAATCAGGTGTTTTTTGTAATGTTCAAAAAGACTTTTACACCTGTTGACAGGTATTTTGGTCCACATTTCACAGGAAAGGTGTTCTAATATGTCTGGGCCACTATTGTTTGTTTGTTTTTTTTTTATTATCATCACTTTCTACCACAATTAAAAAACAAAATTATATTTCACTAAATTATAATTTTCTAAATTTTCATTTATTATTAGATTATTTTTTTATTATTATTATTGTGAATTTAGACTTTTATTAAACTGGATGGTGTGAATAATTTTGAGCATGACTTAAATTTTTCTGGTATACTGTAGTTTTAAGCAGTTATCAGAGCTAGAGCACACCACACTTTATGAGGTTAAGAACAGCAAACTTAAACACATGAAGGTTAATCCCCAAACAAGGTAAACACTAATAAATTCCACTGCAAAAAGAATATCCAGGCTGTATTTGATATGAAAGACTTATTTACATATAATGAACTTAATTATTTTGGTTTGGAGATGAAATCTTATGCTTTTTAATCATATCAACTTAAAAATCCCACTCTCTAATTTGAAATAAGTTTTTACTAATAAATTTATAAAAGTAAATTTATCAAGGTGTTCAGCTTCAGCAAAGGGGGTGAGGCTATTTTTAAAACAACATATCTGAACCAAAAAAGCTCATGGGAAATGTAGATTCAGCAGGAATTTAACCTTTTTTTATTGTTATACTATAAATTTGAGTTATGTGCTTCACTGTCTTTGGTATGTTCACATTCAGAGGAAGTCGAGAAATTTTGTTCAGTTTGGATTAAAGTTGGCACCATGAGTGTGAAGGAAAGTAAGGAGATAAAGTCACCTGCATAATGTGCATACTAAATGATGTGTGACACAGAACCAACATATCTTATTCACTTTATGTTGTTGCTCAGTCACAAACTCATATTAAAGGTACAGTATGTAAGAATTACTGACATCTAGTGGTAAAGATGGGTATTTGAAAGAAAAGATGTTTTCTTTCAAATGACTTTATATTCCAAGCACTGTTGTGAATGTATGGTGGCTGTTAGTGGCCAAAATTCTCCCAGACATAAAGATGTTTTCATCTGTGAGTGGATCCAGTGGTCTCAGGTGTAGCTATGACTGAACTATGAGTAACTATTTTTAATGTCTTTTAAGGCATTACTGATCCCAAACAGTGCTCTAACTCCCATTAAACAAAGGTGGCACAACAGCTTTAAAGTTCAGAGGGTTCTTACCTCACACACATTGTTTTGTCCATTCAGGGACATCATAGTAAAAATGGTGGAACAAATATGGCAGCCTCCATATGTGCACCCCCCAGCAAGTAGATATAAATGACTCATTCTAAGAAAATAAACATATAACAGCTTTCTAGTGCAGCGATTACACATCAATAGAAACACAGTTTTGATCACTTTTTTCTGCCATTGACCTTTGATTTTTTACATACTGTACCTTTAAGTACGAATTTGGCTTGGTAACTATAATGTATTGGTGATGGTAAAATTAAAATGTTTGTACTTAAACAGGAATTTACTGTAACTTGAGAAAAATTGGGGAAAAAAATGCAATTCGATTACAGTAGCTTATTCCAAAATAAAAAATTGAGCTCTAACAGAGGAAGAAAAATATTACAGCCTTTGTTATGATTTATAATTTTACTTTGGTTTCATGGTTTCAACCATATCATAAATCTAATTTGAGAAAACCTAGATGTAACAGATAAGATGTAACAAATTACAGTATTTTTTAAAAAGAAGATTCAAAGCATCTTGTTTTTCAATGTACTTTCTTCTGTCTCCTGCTCTGTTACCACCTGAGAATAAAGCAAAAAGAAGGAGTGAGACACTGAGAGAACAAGTGGTAAACAGCAGGCGGCACACCTGTGGTGACCTAATGGTGTTCCTGTCCTCTAAAGACCCTCTCACTTCCTCATCTGGCCCTGGGGTGGCCCCATGTGTAACGGAGCGAGTCACTGCCACCGAACAAGAGGCGGTAAGGTCATCGTTTATCATTGAGCTCCATTTTCAACATACTCAAAACCATCAGATGAAGGCGGTTACCATGGCCACATACACACAGAGGACTGACAGATACATATATGTGCTTTAGTGCACATGGAAAACTAAAAAAAAAAGATGATCAAGCATCAGTTGTGTTGCATCTCAGGGGACATGAGTCCACCGTCACCTAACCCCCTCGTTTGTTCACCTCTGAGACCTGTGGAAATTAATGAAGCCCAGTGCAACTACAGTCAAAGGCACAAAATGGCTGCTCATTAATAGCCTGCTGTCAGAGAGGCCATTATGACTCGGGTATTAGAAGTCAGTGATGCTTTTTTCCCGAGGCCTCTGGTGATAAACAAAAATGATTGGGAAAAATGACTGAATTAGCTGAAAAACGGTCAATAGCAGCAGCATTTTTGATGTCAGCATGTTTTTGTAGTGACTTTCTTAGTCTATTTTGCATAGCTTTAAATTCAGCATGAAAACAGCACGAGGCTTTGCTCAATGCAAAGAACTACAAAAGTGAACATAAAACAAAGGGATGCAAACTCACTCGGAATAACACATGCAGAAAACTCGTGGCATAAATAACCCTGGCAACAAAGTGAGACTTTTCATGTCTCGGTGGAGATAGGAGCTGGCATTGTACTAAGTGTTTAGTTGCTCACCAAATAAACTCATTAATTTGCTTAATTATGAAACCGCCTATCAATTCCCCCCTCCCTGGGAAATGTTCAGTGAGGCTACACAACGACATAACACATTTGGAGGCTATGTTCTCACTATCACATAATAAACAAACAGAAAATACACCAGGGCCTGATTAAAGGCCGTTTCACTACAGAGCGCCAGAGCGACTGAGAGAGGCGACGGTGTTTGTTTCTCTGCTCACAGATGAAATTGTTTCAGCTTGTTTTTGACAGCTACAGACACACCAGCTATTATTGTTGGGGGGAGAGAAAAGCTGGTTGTAATAATTAATGGACAGCGCTAACCTGAATAAATTAATGCTTCTGCCGCATGTGTGTACGAATGTGTGTGTTTGTGAAACGCTACACGTTCAAATGAGCTTTGTTCACGCTGATTAATTTTTTGTGTCTTGTAATGTTTATATCCTTGCACGTGTGCACGTGTATGAGTGAATATTTGTCAGAATAATAAAAGAAATGCATACTGTATTGTGATGCCGAAGCCGTTTGGTGCCTTTTAGTGCCCCATAATTTTTGTCTCATGAATACATATTAAAAGTTTTACAGCCCTTTTTCATTCTTTTTTTCATTTTACATTCTAATTATTAAGAAATAAGGGTTAAGTTGAGAGCACCAATGTTTCTGTCGGCAGATGTTACTACAATAACACTGAAGTCTGACTCTCACATTCAACATTTTTTAATTCCCTGAGCAATATGTGTTTTGTAAGTTGTTCGTGTACAAAATCACTAAAAGATTTAAAAAAAAAAAACATTGCTGTCAAATAATCAAAACACACTCAAAATTTTATGCATCAGTATTTAAAGCTAGTGCAACATCCTTCATGTTGAAACCGAATATGTAACTTACCCAAATCACACCCATCATATGATCAGCCAATCCCCCCCACGTAAGGCCATTTACTTTGTGCTCCACTTAGAACTAGCTTATCCCTTCAGCTCAGAGTGCTGGTGCAGCTGCACATTTGGCCCTGATTTTGACAAAATTAGAAGTGATGGCAGGAAGGACACACTCGCACATATACTGTTATGTATATGCACACATGAGTAGTCTGCGCACACTTAACATTAGTTATCGGTATATGTAAGAAATGCACATTCACAGGCATTCATATGAGTGTGTGCGTGCATGTGGAGGGAAGGGCAGGAGGCCCTCATCAGAGAGGGTAAATCCCATTATTTGGCCCTCATCCCAGAGAGAACTGAGTGTCAAGTAGAATGCATGTGGTAAGCACAATGAAATTACAGCTGCTGGGAGGCAGAGCACAGCTAATGCACCCCTATTGTGTCGTTGAGTGCATCTAAATAAGCAGGGGTAAAAGGCAGCCTGCGCCAGGGCTGCCAGGGTTGCAGGGTGTGTGAGTGTGTATATTGAACAAAATGGAAGCCTGTGATGGAGGGCTGTATTTAGGCCAAATGATGGGGAACTTGTGGGGACCACCTGATGCAGCTTTGTTGAATCTCAGTTCATGAGGTTTGTACGTTCTGGTGGTGTTTATGTGTGTGCAAGGCTGGAGTATTTTTCCTGTCCTACTTAAAAGGAAATGACTCATTGTCGCTGTGTACCAGGAACTCAAAGGTGGCACCAGATAAATGGACCAAAAGTGGTATTTTTATGTGTAATACACCTGTGGATGGTTTCTTCTTTGGACAGTACAGAACTAAACCCAAGCCTCAAAATACCGTCTTCTCGGAATACATTAGAGGAAAACCTCAGGATAACAAAAAACACACTGGTCCACAATTCCATTTTCTTTTTCTATTGTTACACACTCAATTCAAAGTTGTGTGAAAGAGTACAAACAAATGAGAGGAAGGAATTACCAATGATGCATCCAATTAACTGGATGAAATTGCAGCTGCTGCAGAATCTATTTCTTAAATCATCTTTAAAATTTTGTTGTTTCATGGAAGGAGGCCTCAAATTCAAATGCAACCGTTCTGCAATCTGATTCTGCTCACTTTTTTGTTTTGGCTCTTAAAATGGTCTCTAACTTATGGCTAAACCCTTTTTATCTGTCAGAAAGGCAATAATGTGTGTCTCACTGAAATTCTTCCTCATTCGACTCAGCTGATCGCACAAGATCCACGCTGCATGGAGAAGAATAACGTCTGGCATGGTCAGAGATTTACTAATACTTGTACAGTAATATGAAGAACTACTTACCAACAACTTGTGGTCTTAACTCTAATGAAGGAATAAGACTAAAATACATTTTTTAAAAATATCATTAATCTACATTCTGCAAACATGATGTACATCTTTTTCCATGTTTTTTTTTTTTAACCATAAAACACATCCTATGATCCTCCACCACTGCTGTTTGTCATAGCTGCATCTTTATGTTTGATGAGTGCTTTCTCAGATTTCACCTGATTTGTTGTCAGTGGATTGGGATTGTAGTCATTCCTGAACATCTTATTGGCAGATTTTGCCAATTTGGTGCCCCCTAAAGACAGCTAACTCGCTATCATCTTACATCCTGTCTCTTCTCTGAGTTCTCTCCAGCACGTCAAAGTCATTCCAATGTTGACTCTAGCCTCATTTTATACTTCATCACTTTCACTCTTTTACTCACTTCCTTCCACAATGTCCTTTTTGTGTCTATGCTCAATCACACATTTTCAAAATAGCCTATATGTTGATATCCAGTTGTGTGCTTGTGGCGCAGTGTCGTAAAGCAAGACACAACTGTCTTATGACTCCCAGGGCTGAGGGGAAAAAAAGTTGTGATGTTCGGTGTCTCAGCTCCAGGATGCTGCAAAGCAATGACAACTCCAGGAATGTATGTAATGAATATCAGTGTGCCATCAAGATAAGCCAGAATCACAGAGTTCTAGGGTTGGAAAGTTTGGTAGTGTTGCTTTAAAGTAAAACTTTCTTTTTATTTCAACCTGGACCTTATTTCTAGGAGTTTAAACATGCATTTACTCACCGGTAAAATTTCTGTATTAGTTTGACCCCTTCCAAAGATATTACATTGAACCACCCCTCTGCGTACATTCAGTATAATGGCAGAGACAGGGCACCCTCTCTGTAAGGCATTATCTGCAGCAAAACTCCTTCATTTTACAGATACTTTAAAGGTGCCATGACATCAAATTGAACTTTTCTGGGGTTTGGGGGGTATAATATGCACTGATGAGGCCATGTGCATGTCCAGAGTGAGAATCAAAGTTCCTGTTCATCGTCTGTCAGCTTTGTCTCTCTGCTCAGAAATGGTTGAATCAGACAGCAGGCTATCATTCTACGTAGTTCTATCATTCTACATAATTCAATTGCTCCAATTAGAGCACACTATCAAGTAGACAGCCCCCCCCCCCCCCTCCTCTCTCCTAACAGTCTATGCGCCCTCCACTTCCCCGCTCCCCCTCCCTGTCTGATTCAGCTGCATGTGTGTAACTGAGTAGTAACTTCTGTGCAGTCAGGTCTGGGTTTTCAAACAAATGGATTTAAAAGAAAACTTCTGCAGCAACACTGAGGGAGGCGACCACAACCTTGTCATTACCTGTAAGTTTATTTATTTTCTAAATGCTGTCTTGTCTGATAAACGTAGCTCACTGTCTAAAGTGCCCATGTTGCTAGCAGTTAGCCTTTAGCAAACTCTGACCGCAGCTTGACCTAGATTCTCTAAATAAGGTCATAGCGGGATAAGGTGTAGCCAATCAAAATGAAGTTAACTTGGTCTCCAGGTAAAGCTGCATATCATTACTGCATCTAAGTCTTTTACTGAGGAAATGAGGTCTGGCGTTTCAAAACAATACCCCGCTGTAAAAGATGCTGTTTTTTTCTTTGGAGTATTTACTACATATGCAGTAATGCCAACAACATAAATTAGTTTTTACTGCTGTCATCACTCCTTTAAGTAAAATGAACAAACAAACAAGTACTATTGTCCTGTAAGTTCAGAATTAACTCTCCGTTAGTTATTGGGAGGTTTTCTCAACAGTTTCCAGGCCACGCATGCCCCGACGGGCTCGCACTGCAGAACAGCTAAGAGAGCAGCTCACTACCCAGACACCACCAAACTGAAAACTTTGAACATCTGAACTCACAGGACAATGTTACTCTTCATTTGTTCATTCTACTTACAGTATTGGTGAAATGAAAGAGTTTTGCCGTAGATAATGCCTCATATGGAGGCTGCCCAGTCTCTGCTATTATACTGGATGTAGCTACGCCAAAAGGCAGCTCAACGTAATATCTTCCAAAGGACTCAAAGTGATACAGCAATTTTACCGGTGAACAATTTACTCAGAGTAAATGCATGTATAAACTCCTAGAAATAAGGTCCAGGTTGAGAAAAAAAAAAAGTTATCCTTTAAGATGCATCCAGCAACCCAGGGAATACACTGTGTGATGACTGGAGAACATAATGTCAAACTATGCTCCCTCTGCTATGTTAAGACAGTGTCCGTTGGTGACATATATAAGCATTAGTCAGACTCACTAAGTTCACTTCATAACTACCACTGGAGTACGAAGTGTATGTATATGTGGAATCCAAAACACATCCAAATGTGTTGAAAGGCAGAAGAAGACGGAAACAGACGAGAGAGTTTCTCTTGAAGCAGTCTTACACTGTGCCAAAGCAAGAAACAATACTTAGAGACATTTATCATTGCAGCTATGTGGCTGTACACAGTCATAGACAGTCGAATGTGATGTAACATGTCTTCAGATAGGAATCGTAAAATTATACTTAATCAGCATCGAAAAGCCAAATTAGGTACCAAAACATAACATTTTAATATCATTACACTCCAGCTAATCAAGGTCTACTAAACTTGCTTAGAGAGGCCTTTTGATTGTCTGTTTGGGGTAACAGCAAAAACTTTCTTGGCAGACAAAACTATCAACTTGTTGCACCCTGGTACCGGATTCAATATGACATTAACACAACTCTAACCTTTTTGTTTGTTTGTTTTTTTAAGAGAAGGAGGTTCAATCAACATATCTGTCTGAATATCACATTTTTTAAATTCAACATATGTGAATACAAGCCAACATGCATATTTTACTGAGCTTTAAGGAGTCAGGAGCATTGTACTGGCTCCCTACTTGTTGGTTTTCCTACTGTGGAAATTTGACTAAATGTTTCCCATATTTCCATGCCAGAAATCAAGTCATTAGACTGGACAAGTTTAAAGCTTTGAACCATGTTAAACGGCTTCAAAATACAAATGCTGGTCTCTACATATGAAAACTGTAATTGCTTAACAAATTCTGTTGTGAAGATTCAAATTTAACTTTAGAGTCCACAGAGTGGAGATATTTTGGTAAACAGCCAAAATATTAATAAACTGTATGAAAGTTGAAATATTTCTGGACCTAATCATCGTCCTCTTTCAACGCAGTAACAAGATATATCAACTGCTGGAAGAAAATAAGTGAAAGAAAAACAGGGGATAAAAGTAAAACACTAAAACTGTCAGCAGAAGATGCAAAGCAGAGATCCGGATCTATCCGTTATGAATGAGACATGTTTGAAAAGTCCAAGCTGAATCCGAACAGCGAGTTGGAGAAGGCCAATCACTTACCTTCACATGCTTTGCAATGCTTTACCCTCTCGCAACCCCGCTCCCCCTCTCCCTTCCCCTCAGCGCAGGCTCGGCTCATCAACAAAAGCCTTTGTACAGTCAACAGTGCTGTTTTTATTCATGTAACATTTATCCTCAGAGCTGTCCATCAGCCGAGGCGAGGACGGTTGATCTAAAACAGAGCCTTACACTCATGACAGGAGGATAGAGCCGTAACTCTAGAATACTAACCTGTGCTGTTATTTGGCCCACAGAGAGCGAGAGAAAGAGGGGAAAGAGAGAGAGATACACAACCTAATAACAACTACAAACACAGACATACCTTTGCTCCAGCTCTATAAAACAGCCGACTTCAGTGGGATTGCTCCAGCTTCCATGGGCCCAATCAAACTTGTGTTATTTAGACTTCAAACCTGGCCTCCGCAGAGAGACAGGGAGTGAGCTAGGTGTGTGTCTCTTGTTAATAGCTGCTAGCATGATTCGGTTAAGCTGCTTATTTCTGACATAAATAATGCATCCAGACAGATGCGCTTGACTTTTGTTGAATATGAATCGTTTGCATGATTGACATCGAGGTTTGTTGAGCACCGAGTTGATTCTACAGTCTCACCTTTGGAAATAGGCCTGTCTCATTTAATATCCCCTATGTTAACATAATTATGACAACCAGCACTGATTCACGCGTGTGTCTGTGTAATATCCATGACAAAATTAGGCTACTATTTTTTGAAGGGGGGTGGGGGTGGGAAAGCAGCGGGATAGATTTTAGGGGAGTATCAAAGGCAGCTAGATTGTCTGCCTGTTTAGCAGCTTAGCCAAATCAAATCAGAAATAAGAGGACTATCTTTACTTTAATTCTGGATACTTTCACAAGACACCCTACTTACCCACCCACAATCTCTGCCCCCTCTTAGCCTTCCTTTTTACAGTCATTGATTCCAATCAATCAACGTTAATTAAGCGGGCACCTATACACATATATGTCATATGCTAATAGGGTAATGATATGGGCATTTAGTTGGTGCTTTAATCTAATGCTACTGGCAGCTAACACATAATGATGCTCTCTACCCACCCAGCCAGCCATGGGAATATTTAGAGGAGATTGCTGAGAGAACATGAACACACATACACACACACAGAGGGAGAAATTGGTGCTTCACACCATCTCAGCATACTAAATCTTATTTACAAGCTGTAACGCAGATACAGTAGTGGAGAAACCACAGGTCTAATGGTGTCAACAGGATGTAATCCGAAACAAAATCTGAATTTGAGTCAGTCTCACTCACAAAAAGATAAGAAATAAAAAGGAACATGGCTCATCAGAAAACAGATAGATACTGTGTTAGGTGCTGAGGATAAATATGCACATCAACAAAACAGCTCTTAGAAAAGATGGAAGTAAAAAGGGACACTTACAGTATATAGCTTCAATTCAGTAAACATGTCAGCCGTGGCTTTCTTTCATTGTCATTAGACAGTACAGAGAGGCAAAAAGTCAAAAGTTGGGATTGAAACATGACGTCATACAGTAAGTACACAGTATGCGCATAACCCCGCTGAGCCGGCAGGATGCCTCAGGCTGATGTACTTCTTCCATGACAACAGTGTAAAGAGCTTCAGGAGGGATGGGAACCTGAATCTGATCCAGCAGGAAGCACTTCACTGACTGCGCTGACTTGTTATGACTGAGTGGGGCCGGGAAGACTATTTGACGTACAAGAGTTCAGATTTACTTCGATTAAAAACGAGCACTTCATTTCGAATGTTCACTGCGGTGACGCGAAATGTTCTGAATGATTTAGAAAGGCCTATTTTCGTAATATAACACAAAGATTCACAGCCATTTGTTCCAGCTGGACTGGACAGCCTCATGTCCAAACCAAAATCCAAATCCAGGCAGATTTTGGTAGAAAGTTATTTTGAATGCAAAATTAATGACCTTAATTGAAGGGTTGTGGGAAGAAAAGACCTTAGGCTACTAGAAAATTTATTCTAACTCTTCAAATACTACTACTTTATGCCTAAATGTGAATTACTGTTCTTATTATGAACAGAATGAACAAGAAAAAAAAGTTTTTAGACTTTTAAGAGCCATAGAAACTCTGTCCATGCAAGAACAGGGCCTTTGTTGTTGATAACAACCTACATCTAATATCCTGCACCTCTCTGTTGTGCAATATGCAGAAAGAACTTCAGGTAAACTCAGTGGTGTTTGTAAGAGACTTCTCTCTCCTGCTCCCAAGTGATAATTATTTGATCTTGTTTAGTTCATTATTCATCTTGAGGGAGCTGCTTGTGACTTGTGGATAAATGCCATATGAAAGGCATTGTGCGCCGAGGATGCATCCTCACTTTTATCCTGGCTCCCACAACAGATCAATTAGTAAAACTAAACAGTAAATTATTAATCACATTGCTTTGTGTCCCCGTTCCATCAGCAGAAGAAAACAGTTCATTAGAGAGACAGGCAAGCAGGGAGTAGGGGGGGGGGACTGCAGCATGATTGAGAGGGGCTTTAAACCGAGCTGATGCTGTATGAACATATGAAGAAAAAAGAGGGGAGAATTATTAAGCGTGTCCATCATTCCAGGTAACTTCCAAATCGCTCCCATCCCCCCCCCCCCCTCTGCTCCCTCCTAAAATGATGTGCGCTCATAAAATGGGGTCAAGCAGTGGAGGAGTTCAATGTCACAGCCATCATATATGTTGCCCGTTGGGGTGCGTGTGATTAAAATAACACACAGGGATGTTTCATGTCATGGTGAGCAATCAGACCATATTTGCAAAAATATTCAGATCAGATGAATTTTAATGAGGTGTACACTCGAGGGGGATACCACTGCCAGAGCGCTGGGGATAGAAGGTGGGGGGGGGAAAGAGTCTGTCCTCTTATTTGCCAGGAGATAGCAAGGTACATAAACTTTTTTCCCTCCTCAATCCCTCTAT
Organism: Atherinomorus stipes; assembly: GCA_023101725.1. Taxonomy (NCBI): domain Eukaryota; kingdom Metazoa; phylum Chordata; class Actinopteri; order Atheriniformes; family Atherinidae; genus Atherinomorus; species Atherinomorus stipes. The sequence continues at coordinate 118,181 of JALJCO010009434.1, forward strand.
ATGAAAAAAAGGAAGCAGATCCAAATTCAGGGGTCCACTCAGTGTTCAGATTGCTCTGCTGTTCTGAGTTGGGCAATTTGAATAAATTATTCCAGAAAGGAAAAAAAAAAATAGCTCAGTGGGGTTCATTTTGTGAGAAATTATATTTTTGCAGGAAAGGTTAATTTTGAAGGGAGCTTGAATGACTGGGAACTAGGGGGAGGTGGGGTACAGAGGGAGTGGAGGGGGAGGGGGGGGAGGAGGACAGAAAGAAACAGAAGACAGAAAGGAAAATGGGCGGGCGGGTGGAGGTGGTGAATGGGGGTCTGCACGAGGAGCACTGGGCGTCAAGAAGAGTAGCGGCGAGAAAGAGAGGGATAGAGGGAGGGAGCAAGGGAGGCAGTTATTAAAAGCGATTGCATTGCCTCCCGGATGTCTCAGGAGAGCAGAATCAGTGGAGATGTTAAACCTTGCTTGACACCCCAGTTGGATAATTGTGGGTGTGGGAGCTAATCAGCGGAAGATGTCTCCTCAATTTAAATCTTGTCAGTTAGTGAAGATTAGGCCCTCCTGTCCCGGCCACCATTAGCTTTGTTGCATGTCAATGCGCCGGTGAGGGTGTCCGCCTGGTCCGGCAGCAAGGGTAAAAAGGCGAACGTGATGGAAACCAGCTGATTTATTCCAGCTAAGGGGGGGGGGGGGGGGGGGACATATGAAGGAAAACGGGAATTTATGCAGCCTTTTTGAAAAGGCATTTGTTACTAGTGACCTAACGGGGGGTGGGAGGGGGTACCCTGTGGAATTAGAAGTGTAGTGAAAGGATGTGCTCCAGATTTTTCTGTATGAAAAACATTGGCGTGGTTGTTGCACATGATGCAGACAAACTGGAGACCTTGCATGGGAAGAAAGTGCGTATTTGCTCATTACACATTAAACATTGGAGGAATTTAATTTCAGTAATGCACAGATCAAATAAAATCATATGTACTCTACAACCACTATACCCTTGTACATATGCTCTATGTTACGTTAAAATGTTAAGTTATGGGATAAATGTAGGCTAAAGGAAATCATTGGATCCTGATGTTAAGGCTATTAAATGACTAATAATCTGTGACAGTGTGATCTCATTAATAAAAATGTAGGGGTATAATTTTAACCCTGGTTAAAAGGAATGGGGGAGGAGGTGGCTAATTCAAAAGTGCACTGTAGTGAATTTTACAGCTCAAGTCTGGCTGGCTGCAGGCCATGGCTTTGCATTCCCCCCATGGTAAATATTTGTAACAGATTTTTTTCCTAGAGCACAATGGGCCCTTTCACTAAAGCAGGTCCCGTAACCTCAGAGCAATAGCAGGGTCAGGGCAAATAAACAAGCCGGTCGTGCCAAACTGAGCAGCTCCAGCGATTCCTGGGCCAGGCCCTGCTACATACCAGGGCCCTCCGCTCTCTCTCCTCCTGAGTGCTGACAGATGTTTTGAGCTCAGCTCAAAAGGAAAGGGTAGACCAAGAGAGAGAAAACAAGGGTGCTTTCCTCTTTCTGGCTTGCTTTTTTCCCACATTTCCACTTCTTTTTCTTCTCATCTTACCTCAATCCAAATGCGTCTGACTTCCCAGAAAAGCTTCCAACACCTACAATACAAATCAAGGAAAAGAGGGGAATCATAACCAACTGCCTCTGTGTTGCATGAGTGTGATCTATAATATGAGTGGCATCTGTGTAATATGTAAACCGGCTTGTAATTAATAGCTTAGACATTCCTGTAATTTGTACAGTAATTTACCACACACACATATCTTACAGTATAAAATTGTAAATGGTCTTTACGGGAAGTGGCTGTAATTTTCATTTCAGGTCATTTTTTAAGAAAATGTTCAACTTCTATAAGAGTTTAAATGTTTGGAAAACCCATATTTGCCATTCATCAGGAGCAAAGTGGTGATGTGCAGTTTGCCTGTATAAGTTAAGGTGTGGGCACACAGTAAACGTGTACTTCCAATTAATCCACTCATAAAACTATGCAACAGTGTCAACAGATTTTCTGCATTTAGTGATGGAGTGGGATGCCAAGGTATGTCTGCTGTTGGGACATTAATGTGCTTTTTTTTTTACATAAACATCTCTGGTAACTTTCAGCGTGAGCTGAAGTTTCATTTCACGATGGCTATTTCTAATAATGAAATCACAATTGAGAGAACTTTTTTAGAAAATCAATTCAGTTTTCATTTAAATGAACTATGAATATGAAGAAAGCTAGCCTAGCTAGCAATAATATGCTGGATGCTGACGTTTTAGCATCAGTTTTTATAGATAACTTTTTGTAAGATAATGTAACATTTAATAGAGCGTCATTTATGTTTACATGAGAGTCAGAGTAAACAGCCCGCTGGATTATCTGCAGGAACATCGCTAAAACCAACCGCAGAAAAATTACTGGGCATTCTCCTTAAGCGGATCGCAGGGCAATAAAACTATTCAATTGCCAAGCTAGCAAGAACTGCTTCTTCACTTTACCTTTTTTTTAGTTCAATTTATTCTCAACTTGAAACTTGCTGCCACCATGTGGTCAGGAGTAGCTACTGAGTAACCAAACAAATTATCTAAAGCTAATTATTACTGTAATGACTTGTACCTTTTTAAATACTTAAACCAAACAAATAAATATATTAACTTAAAGATACAAGATCACTGTCTAGGTATAAAAAGTGATGATGAATGAAGTTTATTTTTCCTTTCTACACATTAGGTTCTAGGCAAGCCAGTTGAAATCGCAAAGCAAATTTGTAATGTGAAGTTTACTTAACATGAAAAGAGAAAAACTGACTGCTTTATTGGCATGTAAGAAATATCTTTCCATCAGTAGATGAAAATCAGTCAAAATTTGGTGGATAAAAAGTTAGTATTTTACAGTATGAGCCTCTTGACAATATAGTATATTCAGGTGTAGCTTCAAAACCTTTTTTGCACCCTGAAAAAGTCATAAAACTTAGTCAACTACAGGTTTTCACTATTTTTATGCATTAAAATCCCACATGTACAGAAATCATATAACTTCTGTGTCACAGATTGAAGACATGGATTAGCTAATGGCAACCATAAATACAGAATTTTGTTGCCAACATTTTTAAGATTACATATATATAACTGAAAAAAAGTCACTAGTCTTTTTGATTGATGCTTAAACTACTTTGGTGATGTAATCTTTTGCCACACACATATCTATAGAAAACACAAGCAATCATTTGTTCCGCCGTTAAAGAGACCACAGAGGGCAGGATTTATTTATATCTCAAGAGTCATAAAATAAATCCAGAGTTGAACCCTGATTTCTAAAGGCTCTGGCATTGTTTTACTCTAAAATGCAGGCCAGGCTTTTTATTTTAAACATTAGCTCGAAAATTACATAAGCAGTGAAACAGAAAATGTGTATTTACACAAAATTTGGTTAAAACATCGTTAAAAGAGTAAACTTATCCTTAAGTTTGAGGGTTTTTTTCTGTTTTGCTTGAAGAATTATCTTGAGGATAAACCAAAACGTTGGACAAAATGTAAAAAAGTGGAGTGAGTTGTAAAATGGGAAAACTGGTGAACAACAGTTTCCTGTCTTCACAAGCTAAGAAACTTTGAGTCAAAGAACTCAGCAGGATGTTGCCAAATTATTTGGGACACAAATCTCCTAAATAATTAATAGTTTGCATTTTATACATTTAAAAAGCTGTGATTAATTTTAAGGTATTGTGAGATGAATCATTGTAAAATCATCCATGTAGATAACTGCATGTCTCTATTAATGCGCACCCACTCAGATATTCTTGTGGACCACATCTGTTGAGCTGAAGCTGGGGCAGAATCAGAGAGGGAGCTACCACGAAGCGCAACAAGTTCAAGGTTCTGCTAAGGCCTGAGGCGACAGACGGTAAACAGTTGTTACTGGCTGTTTTTTTTTCTTATTCATCTTTCTTTTTTCCCCTCATAGCTCAGACAAAGCCTCGCTTTGTGAGAAACAACAGCTACAGCTGGGCTGAGCGGAGTGAGACATCGATCCATAAGTGCGTTCCTTTACACCCCTCTGAGCGCTCATCTGGCAGTCAGCAGGAGCATCAGCGCATGCCAGAGCTGGGCACCGCGCACTGCAAGAAATATCATTTAATCTGCTGCAGAGCCTTCAGACCTTAGATTTTTTTTAAAAGAAGAGGTTTAACAAAGTATTTGTCAGCAGTAAGAGGCGTATCGCAGCCTGGACTACTTTTATAACAAGTATAGAATAAACAAATTTCGAGGCTCCTTGTGAGACATTATGTTTGCTGCTGTTTGGCTGCTGTTTGGCTGCTTATGGCGCTTATTTTCCAGTCATTGCACCCTCATAATAATATTAAAAACTCCTGTAAATGACACATAAAAACAGCATATTTATGCATACATTAAAAACACTTATTAACTCAGTATTCTCATGAAATGACGTTGGCCATGAAGGGTCCACTTAAAAAGTATCAAAGCGAAGAGAGGAGACAAGAGACTGGCGTTTAATCTGATCTATGTTCTAATAGTTGGAGAGACATTAATTATTGATAAGGCTGGCAATTGATTGGTTAATAAGATAATGTAATTGAGAAATGAAAATCATCAGAGTTGAGTGCGCGTGTGTGCTGGCTCCAATGTGAACCACAAGGGGGGGGGTTGTAGAAGTTGAAGGGGGGCAGTCTTAGGGGATCGCCCCTACATAGGCTTCCATCATTACTGCCACGCTATAAAAGCAGAGTGGTGATTAAAAGGACTTGATTGATTTGAATCTCATTGGGATAAGCTGTCCTCTTCCCATCACTGGGCTCCGTTTGGAAAAGAAAAGGTGTGTGTGTATGTGTGAATATATAAATCCATTCAGTGTGTGTTGGTCCAGAACTTCTAAGGTAATAATTAAGCAAATGTGTTTGTAAATTACTGCATATTTATAGCTTGAAAGACGTGGGTTGGTGTGAGAATTAGCAGCAAAAATAAATGAAAATGCACATATTTATTTATTAATATACATTCTTTTGCATTTGACGTATATTCATACATGTAAAGGAATGTGAATTATATAAATGTAAAAAGGTGTGTTTGGATTAGCAGCAGTAAAACATGTGCGTGCATGTGTGCGACTGTGTATCCATGTCGTCAAGAGGTGGCCCCACTCCCCCAGTTTTCACTTGCCTTTTGTCTGCACCCTTTACTGTACTCTGCAGCTCAAACACACACACAGACACACACTCAGCTATAACCCACCCGGAGAGACGGAGACAGACCCTGCCGCCTGACACAAAAGCTATTGATTTTACTATCTGCTGCAATGAATGATCTTCCTCAGCCAATTTCTGAATTTAGAAATGAGTTCAATACTAATAATGACAGTGGAAGGATTCTTTAAAATGTTAGAGTTGAGAGGGGGGAAATTGGGAGAGGAAAAAAAAAAGGAAGGGGAGACAGTGAAAGGAGAAGTGGAGGGAAGTGAAGATTTGTGTGTGTTTGGCTTTGGAAAAAGAGAGGATATGATTTCTGGCTATGAGTGAGATTAAATAAAGATGACACCAATGATTTTAACAGTCTAAATTACTACATTCAACCCTCAAATACAATTACTCTTGTTTGGCTTTTTCTCAATGGGCTGAATATTGGATAAGTTAGTGTTAAGATTAGTCCTTTTTTTTTTCCTTTTGATTTTTAACAACTTTTACACGAACAGGTTTCATCTACCTATTTCCACGCACCGCTCTTCTGCTTTTTATGATGCAATTTTCAAGATACAGCATTTTTTTGCGAGCTTGCTCCTTTTATCCATTCACATATTTCATGCGCCATAAAGACAGTTTCGATTTTGCGTCACAGAAATCTTCCATAAAATAAAAAAACAGGCACATAAATATTTAACATGGACTCTGTTTGGATGGGGAAAACTATTTATGTCAAATTAAACTACAGATAAGCCGGGCTGCTCGACAGAGGCACTCAGCAGACAGGAACATGGCTTCTAATATTAAATTTGTGAGTGCACATTATTTTTCTCAGTTATTCGGAAAACTGCCATAAAACATCATGGATAACCGTGTTAAACCCTGCATATGGTGAGCGGAAAAAGTTGCATAAGACAGATTTGTGAATGTAAATGAAAGAAAATGATTAATTTAAATAAATAAATAAATGTGATTATTACTATATATTTGTTTGTGTGTGTTAACATTTACACAAGTGGACCTCAGGATCTCCTTCCAGTCTTCTTGTCTTTATTTGGGCAGACAGTCAGCGGCTTGGTGGGGTGATGTGTGTTAATCAGAAGCCCCGTGCCCCGTTGAGGTGTTAATTCAACCCCCGTGTTACAGAGAGGTGTAGATTAATAGATAAGGGAGGTCTGAGCGAGGGTCAACGTGATACGGCCCTGACTGTGTTCGCCCGCTTGTCAGACACCTGCCTGGATTAAGCCGCTGGCTTCTCTCTCCGTTGTGTGCAGGTGAGAGGTCAGCCATTTACCCAGTTCATCAGGCTCTCGCTCGCTTTTTCAAGGTGGGGTGGATCTGCATAAAGGCTCTGGCGTCCGCACGCTTCGCAGGGCTCGTCTGCACAGGGGGTCTCGCATGCCGAGGGAGAGGAGCGAAGAGTCGACGCGGGATCTGCCGCAGAGGATTACAGTAAATATACTTTAAGACGGGAGGAGATGAAGAATGGTTACAATGCTGAGAAAGCGGTGGATTTTTATTTTATTTATTCAGTTTTTTCAAAAAAGATCTGATTCCAGCTGCAAAGCAACATAAACCTTAACAGGATTTTACATTTTTAGTTTTATCATGCTGGAGTTTATTCTTTTGAGGAATGTTCTTAGAGGACAGGAAGATCCTCAGCAAACAGGGGGGAAAAAATAATAAAAAAAAGGAAGAGAACAGGGATAAAACGGGTTGGGGGAAGGAGGAAAAATGCATGAAACATGAAACTCTGCAAATTTGACTTATAACAAGCAAAATTACACCCTGCTGTCATTTAAATTATGGCTGCCCTCTATAAAGGTGTCTTTTAGGTGCATTAATTGAATTCGGCACTATTTCCCAATAATAATCTGTAAAGTTCAGCCGTCCATCCTTCATGAGATCCCTGCCGCGTACCACAGGAGTATCTATTTCAGTGGCTTAATTTATTTTCATGATTCGCCGATAATGACGGCCATGCAGGCTGTACATCAGAATTAACCTTCATTTCACTGAGGTATATTACGATGACAGTCCCCGACACATTTCACCTACACAAAGGGCATTCTCTCCCTCTCTCTCTGTCTCCCTCTTACTCTCACTTTCTCCCCCCTTGCCTCCCGTCGCTGCCCCTGCTGTATAATCATCCTCGGCAGACCAAGATTGTTTGATAGCCGATTAATTTTCATAGGAAATCAAGTGGCCAGCTCTTCCTCACCCCCCCTCACCCCCCTTTTCCCCACCCTCCAAACACATGCAGACGCCTCTCTTCAACAATGGCGAACAGCCCTTGTGCTTGGTGACTTTTTCTGTCAATTAGGTGTTTTATTTAATCTCATCTCACTTTTTCCCTCTAATAAATTGCACCCCCACCCCCGACCACCCGTTTCTGATATCTCCTGCGTGGTTAATTTATTTTGGACGATGCCGACGCAACAAAAGTGCTGTAAATTAATCAGGGGACATCAAGCGAAAGGGGGTCCGTCGCTCGCTCTCTGTCTCTAATTTCTATGCAAACCATTAAGTGTCAGATATAGATTCCACCATTTGCTATGGTCGCAGTCAAAAGATTTCATTAGGGACCTGACGTCACATTTTGAAGGCAGCGCCGGATCATTTCTGTCCTATTTTCTCCCTCATGAGCTCTTTGTTCTTCGCCCCTGTGTAGGATCCAGCCACTAAAAAGGCCCCTATGCAAATGACAATAATAGATTTCGCTAAGCACCGCCGCAACGGCATGATAGCCTATTTAGAGAGAAACCAAAGAAACATTCAATTTGTGGCATTAACCAGGGCACATGCAAAGGTTGCCAAAAAAGTGATTAAGAAATTACAGAATTGCTCCTCTCTGCTTGAAGTTCTTTCTTTCATTTTGCCTCCCTTTTCTCATTGACATGGCATCTGTAATGAGGAAGGTTGGTAATTAGAATATTCTGGAGAGGTGAGCCCTGCTGGAGCTGGCAGCCAGAAGACTGATCTCTTTCTCTCCCTGTCTTTTCTGTAGTCTTTCTCTTCTCTGTCATAAGGTTTTGGACACGGAACAGACACAAAAACAGCTGTCTGACGACTGGACTCTACAGATGTCTCACACTCTTTGTGTGTGTGTGTCTGCACAGAGCTCCTCTTCCAGCAAATAAATACAATCAATCTCCCATTTACATACAAATAGGCTTCTCCCCTTCATCCTAATAATCTGCACAGCATCCTCAGAGAGGGAAAATAATATTCACTACCGTTGCAATTTCATATTTACCATTAGATGGCTTTATCGATTGTTTTTCCTTTTTTTCCCCCTCTGCTTAAAATTTTCTCCACTTCATTTTATTATGGGATATTGAAGGCATGTAGGGCTGACATGGCACATACGCTTCATTATTTCCTGCCCAGGGACGATTATGGTTATTGACACTGTCACGTTGTTCCCCTTGTCATCTGTTATCGCTGCAAGATGCAGGAAGCTGAAAGCAGGAAGTGGAGTAAGGGGGATATTACCCCCCTACACGGGGGTTCTGAACATCATCATGGTCACTTAATGGGTGTAAACTACAGGGGCGCCAAACGCGGGTGAGGCTGCATGTCTGTAATGCAGCGGTGTCATGTCAATGATGGGGGGGACCAGGCAGGGCCCTGACTGAGTGTCAATCTCACTTCGGACAAACAACGCCAGGGGCATCCAGCAGATCCATCATAGACAGAGATAGGAAATTATCAGCCAAATTAAAAGTTATTTCAGAAAAAATCCAGATAAAATCTGAGAGAATTATGATTCTATGAGTACCCTTTAGGTGGTTTACTTGCTGTTTCTATATCAACGAGTTTTCAACACTTTGACACTTCAGTGGCTGTCAAAGATTCTGTTAAGTTTCTAAATACAAACAAGAGAGGTGAAATCACACCCTGACGTGTGTTTGAGGCAAGTGGAAAAACATTGCTGCATCATACACCCTGCAAATAAAGCAACTGCTGTTAACATGTTGGGTAATGAGCAATTTAGCTGCCACGCGGCTATTCTTGAGGACCGCTATCAATAGCGACATCTGTTAGCCAAGTTGATCGTCTCACTCAACTTGTCACTTAATTAACTTGTCACTCGTTAGCAATGATTACTTTCACAAACAGGACTCCCACACTCGGCTGAATCATGTAATTTCTTATTTTCCTGAGCATTAGAGGCAACACTGAAGGCACCACGTTGCCATTCAGCCATGTTAATTAGGTCTTAATGACCATTATTGACTCATTAAGAGACATTTGGGGATTGTGTGGCGCTGTGCTGACATCAAAGAAATCAAATGTCATTCTGTCAATAACTTCTCCCCTGCTTGACTGAATAATTAGCCTGTATATTTTTACATTAAAGCCATAATTGAGAGCTGCATCCACCTGCCATGCCTCTTACAAATATTGTCAAGGTGTAGCAGAGAGCTCACAAAGCTTTTTCTACAGCGTGAGTAAACAATGGAAAAGTTTGGGGCTCTGCAAAACAAAGCCTCCGGTCTGTCAGCTCTTTTCTAGGAACTGCCTTAGCTTAAAAACCGATTGTGCAATCATGAGTTTCTTTGGGAGATGAAAAGCGGTCTGATCAGAATCTAAGTCGTCCCAGCATGAGCGTCTTCTAAAGCAAAGAGACAGCGCTGAGAGCTCATCAACAGGCGCTGACAAAATGGTGCGATTAAGATGAATTGGAATCTGACAAAATGTTTGTCTGAGGTGTAAACACACAAGTCAACAGTTCTGAGGATGTAACAAGGAAACAGCAGACAGATCACAGCATTTAACAGCTTGTCATAATCAAACCAGATCATTAAAAATGTAGAAATTCCACAAGAGATTAGGCTGCTGTAGAGAAAAATTAGACTTTCAAGTTGATAAGGAGAGAAAAACATATTTTTGAGGCCAGATTTTGGTTCTTTCTGTGGGAAAAAGGTAACAAACATCATTTGGATTTTCACATATACTCAATAACTAGTAAATAAAAAAAAACACTTCTGTTATTTGTTGCTTCTTTTTTTTTGCATAAAAAAACCTCAATGAGGCATTTTTAAACAACTACTAAGGTACTAAATACTGCATTTTGCATAATTTAACTTAGAGCATATAATGATGTCATTGTTGAAAGACGATTTAATGTACCTTTTCACCCCCAAACCATCAAAAATCTAATTAACAAAAACTGCCATTCTGCTGCAAAATGCATTTGTTCTTTGAACTCCCCATTTCAGCAAAAAAAGGAGAAAAAAATACACACACACACATCATATATACACATATATGTATGTGTGTCATGTATATATATATATATATTTATATATATATGCTACATATATTTTTAAAAAGTTATATCTAATTAAAATGATAACTGTATTCTCATTTTTCAAACTCTCATATCCTGAGGGCCAATTGGGATGAGTGCTCCCCCTCCTCCTCCTCCCATGCAGCTGCAGCTTCACCCTCTCCATCAGTCCGTCTCCTCTCTCCATCTCTCCTTCCCTCTGTCTTTCCCTCACTCCACTGTGGCTCAGTGAACTGCTCCTACAGCAATATCCCATCATTACCATCTCCCCAGCTGAGCTTCAGCCAGCCATTATCATGCGGCATTATTAATCTTCTTGTCTTATCAACTTGCAAATCACAAACCATTGAGCCTTATGGCGCGGTTTGGGCTGCGCCGTTATTCATTTTGTAGGTCCACCTAGCCCGCGAGTCTCTCTAATCACCTGACGATTGCCGCTCGCCCACTATTGCCCTGCCCTTCTTCCCTCGGCTCCTCACTTCGTCGCCGCACTCACGCTTTCACTTGAAGGTTGGTTGACACTTTCCCTCTAAATATTTGGGGAGCTCTGTCCAACTGGTTTGTCAAGAATCCCTTTTTTTTTACTGATTTCATCCATTTATCTTTAAGTAAACTCTTTCTGGTTTGAAACGTCATCATATTCAAATCATAATCTCTTATTCTCCATCACAAAAAAAAGTGAAGCTTACAGAAACCCGCTTTGAGCGTCGCTGCTTTCAGGAGTCAACAGCGAGTTGGACTAATTCTATTAATGGGCCAGCATTAACATCAGTGTGTCTCGAACTGACCTCATCTCCCTGACACATACATCCACGCCGTTTCTGTCATCTCCCCCTTGCTCATATTAGTATTCCAGTGCTGAGCAGAAAGGCGAAGAGAGGGAAAGTTTCTTTAAAGACACCCCATTGACCCCTGATTCTTGCTCTCACTTGAGTTTGCTTTTCTCCAGGGCTAAAATATTCACCCTGGAAATGTGGTGTGGCTGTCTATGCAACTTGACAAAAAAAAAAAAAAAAAGGAAAGAATATAAGGAGTCTGCTAGGAACGTGCGCTCCTCTTCTCTCTGTGTGTGTGCATATCTGAATTTGCATTTCCTTTGAAAACTTTGCATGATAAATCACCATTTTCCCCCCATAGCTCATTAAGCACTATACAACAGGTACTAGGCATGAAATATTTAGCAGAAGACAAAGTGTTTCATGTGCTCCTATGGACCCAGCTATTACCCAGGCCTTTCACATAACATCCGCCAAAAACAGCCCACCCTTTGATCTTCATTAATATCATTTGGTTAAATATTTCAAATACACTTTCATATGTTTGATTAACATCTTTCAGAATTATTCAGTAAAACAGAAATTAGCTCTGAATGTTCAAGAGCTAATGATGAAATTGCGATTACCCTCCCATCACTACCAGGCCAATGGCGTTCAAGAAAGAGTGGTAATTTTCTATTTGATCAGTAATATATGGCAATGCATACTGGACAGTCCATGAAACTTCACGAATCAACTCCCCCCTCGCATTCAAATATGTGCTTATAAGCCCTGGGTATTAATATTCGTGATGGGTGTATTTTAGAGCACATTTCAGAGGACTGCGTGCTCGACATTGTAATTTCCAAGCTTATCTAATCAATTCTGCAAGCTCCATCGGCCTCATATCAGGCCTTGTGAGAGAAATCAGCTCAGTAGCACCTTCAGAACGCTTATAAATAATGAAAAACAGCATTTAAAAAGAAAGAAGTGCTTAAGGAAAAAAAATGTTGATTAGAAAAGTGCCTTTTATCCATGACTTCAAATCTTTCACATTCCGAAGATGCGAAGGACTCCGGGCAAACTGCGACGAATGAAGTACCCCTATCTGACCAAGGAGAGAGAAAAAAAAGTATTAATTTTTAAGATAAAAAGTGCTGACAGCACAAAATGAGCCAGGTGGTATTTGGATATGAGCGGTGGAGATGAGATGAGAGCCAAGATGATCGCTTTCATCTTGTGTATGGAGCTGTCCTTGAAAACTTCTGTGAACTCTGTGCTGGAGAGCAGCATGTTGCTCGTCTCGGCCTTTCAGACATTTACTCTTCTCTGTTTGCAGACTTTGACATGTCGAAGGTAGAGTTTGATGAGGTCGGTGTGGCATCATTTAGGAGTTGCGCTTTACTGTATGTGGGGAAAGTAACTTGAACACAGGGAGATGAAGGAAACAAAAAAAAGAGAAAACTTTTACATGGTTAATGTATTGTGTCCTATTTTGTCGCACTGGTGCTGTGCAGGGGTAGGTGGAAGGTATGCAGGTGAGAAAATACAGACTTTTTATGCCCATCTATAAATTAGGAGTGGTGGGTTGATGAGCAGTGAAGGAGAGTCGTGTCTTAGCTCACAGACGGAGTGGAAGAGAAAGAGAGTGCGCTACGATAGCAGCAAGATGATACATTACACACATCCACATGCCCACAATGATACACTGAGGTCTTGATGACAGTTATCCTGTTAGGCTGCAATGGAATAGACTGCTGGGCAACACACGTGCGCAAGCACGCACACACACAGCTGGCAGGCACTGAGGCCCTAGTGCATCTCCTCCGGTGAGGATTTGCATTCTGCTCCTGGCAGGTCGACCGACAAATTGCCCAGGCAGCCGCGGGAGACGGAGGCTCTGGCTGAGGGGAGAGACGCTGCGCAGAAAGTGTCTCATCCGTCTGATACTCTCTGTGGAGCCACTCCTGCAACTCACCTCACTTCCAGCGGCTGACAGAAGCACACGAGGACTGTCTTTTGGAGACCGGAAGGCCTGGCGGCCATGGACGGACCTTTCCTCCCTGGGGCCAGGAGGGGCTCGGAGGCCAGTGTCCCCCCCAGAGCTCGCCTTAGGCCAGCAGCCCTGGGGCTATCGTTCCCAAATCAGCCCCCGTTTTCCCAATCAAAGATACCAACTGGGGGGAAAACTGGCCCAAAGTGCTGCTTAGTGGGTTGAATAATTCACCACCCAAAATGTCGTCAGACAGATGGACTATCCACAGAAATTAGTCGGGGAAAAAGAAGCGCAGCATTTGTCCTGACCGCACTGATTTTAAAAACAGTTACTTAAAAGCACATTTCAATCTTTAATAAACGGATGAATTGAACAGCAAAGAAATGGGTTAAAAGATCAGCAAATGGGAAGAAGTTAAGGATCAAAGAGAATCTCTTTTCCCGTTCTCTTATTTTCACATGATTAATGTTTGAGGTCAGTTCCGTAGCCTTATTAACACACTCAAGTTAAATAAGGATGATGTAAAGAAACTCATGTTGAAACCACTAGTAATAGAATTAACTGGGATTTTTTTTCTTTTTCTTTTCTTTTTTGCAGTAATGCACTTTTATTAAAACATGAACGGAGAAGCAAAAAAAAGTGCACCAAAATTAGCAGTGATTGGCACTGTAGAGCAACTAAGTACAGTTCACCTGCTACAGTATGTGCATGAACAATCACACACTTATTCTGAGGTGTTGAGGCTAGTTAGGGGGTGTAATTGTTTCCTGTTTAACCCGGTACGACCTCTTTGATGTGCTTCTTGAGTTCTGAACCAAATTTGTTTTTGATGTTTTCTCCTGGGTGCTCCTGCTTGAGAATTGATGTTTACAACTTAAGTGGTCTAACATGCATGCAAGCCAGACTGGGTCAACCCCACCCAAAGGACCACTCAACAGGATCAGTACAGTTAGAAAAAAAAAATAGTGAGTGGGTATTATGAAGGGAATAAGGGAGAGAGGGAAAGGAATGTATAGGCAACCATCAGTATTCATCCACAGAGGTACCAGTCTCTGGGGCTCACTGGACCCGAGTGTGTTTGTGTTCGGTAGATATAGTACATTCTCAGCCTCCCCCTTGTGTTTGTTGCCACGCTGCCCTCTCTCCCTTTCCTTAATGAGGCTGGACGCGTGGCTGCCTCAGCACCTGCCGTGGGTGGCCACGGGGTTAATCCCGCCTGGCTTCCTCCCTGGCTTCGTCCTCCGTCTCGTTCTCCCTGCGCTATGCCTCTGGGCTGCTGACGGCAGCAGGCGCTGCACGAGAGGCCGACGAGGAAGGAGGGGAGGTGACAGGAGGCGCAGATATCCTGGGGTCCCCCTCACCCACCCGCCCTCCTCCCGGCGCGGCAGAATGAGTTGTACCAGTCGCTGCTGGATACCTGACAACCGGACGCCTTCATAAATTACCAAATGAAGATTGATCGTGCGCTTCCTGGTTTTTTTTCACCCTTTTTTTCTATTGCATCACCAAACAGAGGAAAACTTAAGCAGGTAGATGAGCTCACATGTTCTTCCATCCAGACAGACAGAGAGACAAGTGACATATGAAGAAATCCATAAACACACAAACTGGAGTCTCACCTGCTCTGGCTTGTTGTCAGGCATGTGATCTGGCTGCTTCATGCTCTAACAGTTAGATAAAACAGTCAGTCAAGTGGGTAGTCACCTGGTCAGTCACTCGAACTGGTGATGCAGACTCCATTACAGGTCCTGTCAGCAATGCCACAGGCAGCTGTATTATTTATGGAGGGGCAAAACATCCAAGAAAACTGCCAGAAAGGGTGTGTGTGCCCTCAAAAATGCCTCGCACTCCATCTCACCAGGACACGCACACATGCACAAACACACCATGGCTAAAGTTAAAATGTATACTTTCCGCATGACTGACCTTAACATCGATGCTGTGCTGGGTGTACAGCGTTTGCACCCTTCTCACCCAAGTGGATAAAAGGGTGGATTTGAGTGGAAGGATGGGAGCCGTTCACCTGAGATTGATGCCTCTCTATCTGACGCGCAAAGATCATCTACATCAAGCTGCCCCGCCCGTCAGTGTCCTGCACGTTCAGATGATAAAACCATCTGCATCAGCAGAACATCCAGAACACACACACGCACACACACAAGTTAATCGACTTGTGAAATCATCATCAGAACAATGTCTCTCATTCCCCCTCTCTCTCTCTTTATCACACACACTTGCTTTCCCTCCCATATCTCACATCCCTTTTTTTTCCCCCTCTCCAGGAAGAGTAACCTTGCCTTGTAAGTTGCTTACTCAACAGACCTTGTTATGGCGTGGCAGCTTTACCATTCCCGCCTTCGCTGAAAGGTCAGCACTGTCGCAGTCGATCTCATTTCAATGAGGGTCTGCCCCGTTATGATCGGGCCATTATCATAAGCTGATTCACAAATTGGCGTGGTAAGAGATGATGGGATGTGGGCAATGAGGTGCTCAGTGGATGAATGCATGATAGAGGCTAGTGAGGGAACAATCAGCAAATAACTATAAATACATATTCCATACACCAAAACTAACCTCTGTTTGAGCTGAGCTTTCTGACACTACCCATTTCCAGTCTCCTCCATCCTCTCAGCATGGACTGTACGGATAAATTGGCAGCTTTCCAATGAGAGATGAAAAAG
Source organism: Atherinomorus stipes (assembly GCA_023101725.1). Taxonomy (NCBI): domain Eukaryota; kingdom Metazoa; phylum Chordata; class Actinopteri; order Atheriniformes; family Atherinidae; genus Atherinomorus; species Atherinomorus stipes. The sequence continues at coordinate 134,093 of JALJCO010009434.1, forward strand.
AGAAGAGTGTAACCTCCTAACTTCCTCCTTAAAAGAGCCTTTTACATGTGCAGACACACTAGAATGACTTGAGGGCCTGTCAGAAAGCTGAGAAAAGCGCTGAGGAGAGGAGGAAGAGAGGAAAGAAAAGTCAAATAAATCTGACTGATACTCCCCTCCACCGGTTGGCCAAAATGCCAGATGCAATGTAAATCATGATGCGCTGACTGTCCATCCCGGCCGAGCTGACATTACCCCCACCAGCTGTCTCCGCTTTACGACTTGGCCAATCATCTCATCGAGAGGCACGGGCGCAAAAGATTGATGTTTATTCAGAACCGGCCGACATATTTCAGTTACACAACCAGCAAAAAGAGACACTTAAACATTAGGCCAACCCCGCTAAATGAACCCCGGATAATTTAATGTGCTGTGCAGAGGGGACGCAAAGGAGATGGGAAAGATTTCAAGCGTGTCAATTTATCTCTTTTCCTATCTGTAATGGTGACCAGGAAAGTTTAGAGAGGGTCAAGTTCACGGGTCCCACTGACTCCACATGCCTTAACATTCTTCTTAAATATTAATATTGTGCACATTTGATTTCCACACAGTTGCTCTAATATGCCATAAAGGGCACCCATTCATTCTGTATGTGTGGGGTCCAACTCCTGAGGTGTGCACTATTACAGAAAATCTCACCACTTGTGTCTGGCAGAAAGTCAATACGGCCTTCTTACAGTTTGCCTCCTTCAGAAAAAGCAGCTTTTCTGCAACCAGACTGTGGAATTTATAATGTCATGCTGTAATACGCTTTATTATTACAACTATTAAGCTGAAGTCAGAGGTCAGGTTCAAATGTGCAAAATAGGAAGAACAAGGAAGCCAAACAGAGACAGGCAGTGACAAAAAAAAGGGCTAATTCTCTTGGCTTTCTTTCCCAAGTGGCATACATAAGCAACAGTGTAAGTACTGTAATGTGCCCCAGTTTTGACCCTTGAAAGCGGACTGACTTCACCCAGCCGTCAAGACAACGAAACCTCATTTATATTTCCACAGGTGAGCAGTTAAAAATGTTCCAATAGCTAGGGTCTGCCTGTAATGAATTAGTGGCTGCTGTCACTTCCCCAAAACAACACTCACTCCTGCATAATCCAACCTCTGAGTGAGGAGGCAAAAGCATAAGAAAAAAATAAAAAATCTATAGATATGTATAAATAAAGTCCACAAAGCCAGAGTGGTTCGGCGTGGAAATAACGGCAAGTTTGAATAATCCTGGAGAGCGGCTGGCCAATAAATTTCTGAGCAGAGGTTAATTTAGTGAGGGGAAACCTCGCTGCAATTACCTTGTTCAATGCCTCCCCCCCACATGCCCTCAGGGCCCCGTCTGAAATGTCAACCAGGAGGAGGGATGGAGGGCTGGAGGTTTGGCTAGATGGAGACTCACCTCAGGATGCAGTCATAGAAAAAACAAGGTGATCAGGGTAGGCTACATGCTAACAACAATTAAGTCTCAGTGTCTCAAACTGGGAAAATTACCCACGTTTTTATTTAACCTTTTGTAAGAAAAATGCAGAAACACGGAAGGATGGTGAGAAAATATGTAAATAAATTAATTTCTCAAATGGTTTAGCTAATATGATTTTAATGACAGCAGGAGAGGGGGGAAAATACGAATACTGAAAGCATAATCATGTTAGTGATGCATACTGAACAACCACTTTCTGCTGTTTTAAATGGCATACATTTGTTTTGGTACCATGACAGGAGATGTCACGCAGTTAGTGACTTACCCTGGGTCCTATTTCATGTGATTTTATGGATCAGTGACAGAATGACTCCCCACTTCCTTCATCATCCAGCTCGCTTGCCTGCCAATACACAGGGCTCCATCTTTATCACACACCCATAAGCTGTGGGTCTGGCTTGCTATATCTACTGCTGAGATCTGGGATGTCTGTAATTACTGCTCTATCTTCATCTACTCAAATCAGCCTGATCCAAATCTTTATTTCCCCGAGGCCCCAGCCAGGCTCCTAGCTAGCTCTTACCTCCCAGGAAGGCACAGCCAATGCCTGTGCTTTTTAATCAGACCTCGATTCAAGCTGTTCCAGCAGAGAGGAAAAAGATGGTCAAGCTGTGCCAGTGGCTTTTAGAAGGTGAAAGGGTCCACAAAGTTTTGCCCAAATATAAACACTGACAGTGAGTTAATTCAAACGTTGCACAGTGTGTTAGTCAGCTGGGCAGCTGGGATTAATATTTTTTTATATATATAATTGTCTCGTGGCACATAGTTGCCTGACTTTCCCATCTGGACTTTGTTGTTTGAGTTTTCAAGTCATTAGTGAGCTCTGGTGCCCTGTAATATCACACAGCAGTAATGGCACCACAGAAATTTTGCAGAACTGACATCTAATTTCATTAAGGACCTCAGCTTTAGAGGGAGAAATGCTTTTATTGGCTACTGCTCTGACATATATTTAATACACAAGTTGAAATAAACATGCTACCCATGTTTCAGAGTCAGTGCATTAAAATAATAATAATAAAAAAACATCAAGAACCAAAAGAGGAGGAAGCTCATTTGCACTTCAGAGCTCGACTTGGCAATCTCTGCAGGCCTTTGCTTATTTGCTCATTGCCTCCCCGCCCTTCTGCATTAAATGGTAACAAACCCAAACGGCGGGAAGTCCAAAGGCCCCGCATTAGAATTTATAAACAGTTTAAAAGAGTCATAGAGTAAGCAAAGGCATTTACACAAACATCATCAATATTTCACATTCATAAAACATCCGCTCTTATGTGCAGTTAAATCCTCATCTCGACTTAAATGGGGTTTTAGCCTGATCCAGCGAGCTAATTGATTGTGGCTGTTTGTAATAACTGAAGGAGTGGGATGCAAAATGCATCCCCCATCCTCCCACAGGCGCTCCTCTAAGAGAGAGAGAGAGAGAAAAAAGCATATTCACTGAGGCTTTTAATAGTAAATGTACAAATATAATCAGCCCATTTGATCAGCCATCAAAGTATTAGTGGTGCGTTCAATGAACACGTCAATCTGAGGCCTTTCTGTGTCAAAGAAATTATTTGTAAATCGAAGAAAAGATGAGATGTATAAAAACTGTACTTTGTGAGTTGCTTTAGACAAAAAGTAGGTTTTCAATTTGTGTATTGCAGAGATAAAACAGATGTTCTAAAGAAAGACAGATTCCAACTACACGTATGGACAACGCAAAACTTTCTTTGTTTTATCGAATAATGTCTTGGGAGAAGATCGTGAAATATATCTAATTTATAAAAATAACAGGCTAGCATTTATCGGACACAAAAAGGAGACAAAAAGCACATGTACCTTAGTGAATATGTGCCAAATAAATTAGACAGGCGGTTTGAGCTTACCCAAAGGTCTAATTAAGTACACAAATTCAAAGAACATAATGTATGAGGAGGTTAGGTTAATGCTGCACAAAGCAGGATTTCGCCCACTGGTATGGGCCCAGAGTGCGCACCATCCTGAAGGAGCTTTTGAAGTGAGCATTGTAGCCAAGGCCCCTGTTACAAATTACCTCCTCGCTGCTCTGACTGCCCAAAAACACACACTCTCCAGACACACACATGCTCAAGTACATGCATGCATGTAACCAGACAGACTCTGAGTAATATTGAGGATAGAAGGGCGAAAACAACAAGAGGAGAGGAGAGATGAGAGGGAATAATGGAAAAAGTGGGTCCTCTCTCCTCAGTATGCCATGGAGGACACCCATTTGTTTTTTTGTTTTTTTCTATCCTGCATAAAATGGTAAATAGGCAGCCCATGTAAGCAGAGAGGACACTCTTGTGTATATGGGGCCATGTTTGCCTCTTCTTCTCAACAGATCTCTTATATCTTAGATATGCAGACAACCAAATACGTGGCTCTGCAGAGGAAAAAAAAAAACGCTTTCCATCTTTTAACACAGCACAGGTGTCACAGCAGAGAAGAAAAAAGAAAAAAAAAAAGACCCATGAAATCCTTCTCCTCCTCCTGCGCCTTTATTCCTCCTCTCTCAGGTGGATCGCTCATTAAAAGATTGCCATACAGCAGGTGTTCGGTCACAGAGCATTGAAAAACAGGGTGCTTGAAGTGGCAGAAATCACAAAGTGGATCGAATGTAGTTTTATGTGTAGAGGATAAAAACACACACACGCAAACATGACTTCAGCAAGAAAATTGCATTCAAGCACATGCAAACACACTCAGGCTGGGGGTGAACAGATGCTGGGAGCAGCTCCCTGAAGATCTGACTAACAGTATCAGTACTCTGGTCCTGAGTGGGCTGTTTGGGTGGGCCTGCTGTGGATTACTAACACACTCCTGTGTAAACAGTGAAAGCAGGTTTAATAACCGCTCAAGTTTGCCATTTTCTCAGTTTCAGACTCATTAGAATTAGCAGCTTAAAATAAAGTTCTTGGTGATGATCTTTCTAGTTTGGGACAGCTCTTTCTGGGATTTTCTCACACTCCACTTGGCAGAAATAAAATTCAGTCAAGCTGGATGGAGAGCATCTGTGCAAGTCATTTACATTTTTTTTTTTTTTTTTTTTAGTTTCAAAGCCACTTTGATTTTTGGGGACATAAAGGTTTAACTGCTGCAACCTTTTCAAGATTACTTCCCTCTACACAAGTGGTTACCAACATATGGCCCCTGCTCATGGGGCACCAAAGCTCACAAAGGTGTGTGAGGTCCTAAGCCAACAGAGGTTTTCTAAATGAGATTTGTACCTGTACAGAATATTACCACAGTTTGTGGATTAGCAAAAGCCTGTGTGTGGGTGAAGTACATCAAACATTGCTGTCACACAGGGAGGCTCATCCGTTGTCACATGGATGTGTATAGGGGTGTGTTATGGAATCACACGACATATAAGAATACATGAAATAACTCTACAAGTCTGTACAAATAGCTGGTTGCTGTGTTTTCGATTGAAATGACTCGCCTCATTTTTACCCTGTACGTATGAGACCAATAAGCAGAAGCAGGATCCTGAAACTACTGTAACACCAAGCAAAGACAATCATCCACAAACTGGGATAAAGTGAAAAAAAAATGTCAGCTTTGTCAGGAAGTTTTTTTAAACCAATGATTATGCATACTACACTCTAACCCTGCCTTTACACCGGATCTGTGAGCGCAGCGCCGCACAGTGCAATTGCTTTGCTCCAACCTCCATGGCGCAAGCATTTACACCATGCACTGAGCGCCTGCATGCGCAGCAGCTGTTGCTAGATCTGTGACATTACGGAATCATGGGAGGGATTGCAAGATCACCTGCGATTCTCATCCAAATGAGTAATTTTGTCCGCATGTTTGTGTCTCATCGTTTCTTATTTCTCCAAAACTTTGTGTCCACAAACATTGACTTGTTCAGATTTTTCAGCAGTTAAAAACTGCACTGTGGCTTTTGTTTAGATAGTTACCGGATGTTTTACACTGAATCCTGTGTGTGACCTCTTGTCTGGTCCGATCTGAACTACTGAAATTTAGTAGGTGCATTTTCCGCCAAAAACAGAACTGGCTCGTGTCTTTAGCGCAGCGGCGCGACATGTCAGAGCGATGACGGACCGCTCACACACTATGGCGTGCTCGATGTAAATCAAACCATTGACTACAACGGGCACGATTCAGGGCACAATTAGGCGTGCATGGTGCAGCGCTGTGTTCACAGACCCTATGTAAAGCCGGGGTAAGAGTTAATTGGTTGTTCTTCTAGTCAATCTAGTTGCTTTTCGAAGGATTTGTATTTGTATTGGTCACTTTTACCAAAATATTTGTTAATCTAACCCAGTGGTTCTCAAACTTTTTTTGCGGAGCCCCCCTTTCATCGGAAATAACAATGTCAAGCCCCCCCATCCCACCACCACTACCACATGTATCCAAACATTTACCATGAAATACATGAAAAAATGCACTGCATTTGGTGTGCGGGACAATGCCTATTGAGTCGTAATCATTTTTTCATTAGTACTTTGAAGAATATGCCCATTTCTTGTTAGAAAAACAAAAACTAGGCCTGGCTGGGCCCCCTGACAGAGCCCTGAGCCCCCCCTGGGGGGCCCGCCCCCCAGTTTGAGAACCACTGATCTAACCAAACAAAAGATTGGTCGGACACGCAACCAGATTTGTGAAATTCAACCAATATTTTGGTTGTTTTAACCAATCGTTTTTTAGGTGTTTATTTGATTTTTTTGCCTCCCTAATGAATTTTAAGAAAAAATATAAATGCATACAAATGTTTTAATAACCAGTGGTAATGGTACAAAAGTTCTCATGTCTGTCTAAAATTTCACATTCATTAAAGCATTTTTTTCAACATTTTTTAGACATTTTTATCGAGCCATTTTACTGTTTTCCCTCTGTCCCCAGAACAGGTTTTAGATACGCAGTGGTTTATCTTTCAACTAAAAAATGATAAAATTGTGCAGTTTTTTTTGTTTAAATTCCTTAAAATACAATAAAATTTGATATTTCTCGTCATATTTGACATAAATGTCTAATCCATTAAATTTTTACATAAATATGTCTGTCCCTCAGTATTGCAGTCATTACCACCACGTTAAAAATTTTTAGATCAATGAAGTTTATTTTAAATCTGATTCTTTAATTGTTTGGGTCAGTTTGTGCTGCCACTCAAGCACATGCTGGGACATTTTAAATACTGGAACAGCATGTTTTTTCCTTATTTATACTGACAAGTTACATGATATTTCATTACGTGTCATTACCAAACAGCTTGTAGTTTATAGATATGTTAAGATTTTTGTGCAAAAACCTCAGCTTCATATAAAAACATACAGCTCTATCAAGCTAAAAGATTATTTATGCTAACTCTACCATTTAAGCACAGTAAGCTAAAGACTGTAAAATGTCATTATCACCATGTCATTACCATCACGCTTGTAGTGACGTTTCTATGGGATATCTGACTAAAACACCCATTTTAAAAATAAAATCTTAAATTAATGTTTGTCAACATATCTACATGTTGACTCGCAAAAGGATGAGGAGTGGTAGGTGTGGCAAGGTACTGTGACATTTGATTTTTTAGTGACATTTGATTTTTGAGAAAAAGAAAACTCAAAAGGGCTCGAAATCAAATAAAAGCCCTTTTAGGGTGTAATCAAAGGAATCCTGACGTATTGGCTATCTACTCAACGTGCCTAAGTAACATGGGAAATCTTAACTCACTCACCTTCAAGTCATTTCAACTTTTTTGGGACGAATAATTCATGGGACATTCAAGGAATACGAGTGTGGTTTCCCAGTCCTTGCCACACAAAAATATCCCCACAGCACAATGCTACTAACACCCTGCTTGATTGTTGGGAAGTCAATGAGAACAGCAGCCTTTTAGTAAGAAATAGCTTCTGTATCATCACTTTATCATCGCGGTTGGAGTGATGAAGTGTCACACTGATGGCTGTCCTTTAATGGTTTGGGCACCTGATCAGGGATTTTTACCTTAAATTGTCGAAGTCGAGCAGCTTTATATATTTAAAAATGATAACTGCTGAGCATTTAGGATCTTTGGATGCTTTTGAAGTTCTCATTTCCTGAAGCAGGATAAACTAGAGCTCAATTAAGCATGGCATAGCAGGGGGTGCGAACACTTGTGTAATTAGACACGGGAGTAATTTATCTTTGAAAACTTCACAAAACAATCTAAAGACTTTGTTGGTTTTCACGTTCCACATGGTTGTGAGTCGACTGTTCCAATGTGAAACAGCTCTGAAAAAGGAGAATTGAGAAGGTCCCCAAATGTATTCTCCAGAAACGGTCAAACAGTAAGGAAATCTGAATGAATCAAGAAAAGCAGAACTAGAGACAGAAAGTGGCAACAGAGGCGCTATGCAGAGACACCAATCTTTTCACACCATGGAAGTCAGAGGATGCTGCAACCATGGTGCTCTCACCATGTTATGATAATCCAATAAACCGTGTAGAAAGGCAAGTCAATAGTTGTAATTTCCCCTCTTCTGCTCAACCTTCACGTAAATGCTGCTGTCTGGCTCCATAGGGGGGCCGGAGTGCAGCGTGCACGACTCTGCGCTGTGCCGCAGAGATAATAGCAAATGTGTTTGCAGGGGATGCTATTTTTACGCAGGAATGCCAGATCCCATTCCTTCAGCACATTTCGGTTTCTTTTTACTCTCAGACTGATTATTTCCCTGCCTGTCTGCCCTTCTATCCCTCCTTCCCGCCTGATTCAATTAATATTCAGCCAAAGTGAGTACGAAAGTACAAAAATCAATTCATCATGCTCCAGAATAAAGTCTGCTCTTCTTTTGTGATTTTGCAACGGTGCTTGACACATGCCCTTTAGATTGCAGAGACCCTGTCCTGCATCGCGCTCTGCTTTTTGTCTTCCTTCAGTCCCAGGAAGAATGTTGTCTTGTTTTTGCTCTGTCAGGGCTCTGACATTCCAGAAATGTGTATGTGTTTGTGCAGGCATCCCATGAAAGTGAGTGTGTACGCTTGTATACAGGGACCACTTGTTATTCCCAGGGTTGGAGCTCACTGAGGCCCGTGTCTCTGTGTGTTTACAGCTCTGGGGGCTTGTTGCCTCCCGACTACAAGAAAGCCTGATGAATAAATAACATCCTACTCTCTCTAGCTCACCCTCTCTGAGGCCTTGAAGTTTGTGCGTGTCTGTGTTTGTGTGTGCGCTTGCGTCTTATTGTGTGTACACACATGCTCATCGCTGCTTTTGCGAGTTTGTGTGCAGCATGTGTACACTACTTCTTGTTTATGGCCATGTGTTTATTAGGTGTGTGTGTGTGTGTGTTTGTGTCTTTGGCATCTCTCTATGGACCACGCTCACCTTCATCTGGCTGATTCCTGGCCCCTCTTGGCAGCAAGCCCTCAGAGAGGGATTGTATGGGACAAACACACGGATGGAGGGGAAAACATTCTCTTTATCCCAGACATCAGTAGGAATATGCAGAAGCCTATGAGTTTGCATGGCGGCATGTGTGTATGTGCCCATTTCTGTGTTAGTCAAAGATTGCGAGGGAAAAAGAGACATCTAGAGAAAAAGAATGCATTAACCAGTGTTATTTTTCCTCCTAAGAGACACTACCACAAGGCTCCAACTTATTTCCAAAGCACTTTCATTATGACCTCCAATTAAACTCCCCAAGAACGCACTCAAACCAAATGCCATTTATTTATCCCAACTGGACCAATCTGCATATACACAGACAGAATTTTATCGCCTTGGTGAAAAGCAATGACTGTTAATGCACCAACTAACAAATAAGGACCTCTGTGTAAGTAATGTTTAAGTGATTTCTGCAGTGGCCATAAAAGAGTCTCTTGTTAGTACAATGGCGGCTCAATATTCATTTGTCTCTTGCGGCTGCTTATGAAACGTGAGCAGGCGGGGGAAGTGGTTTTATTTACATGGCATTATGTTACATCAAGTGGTTGCACTCAATTAGGGAAGCCATCACAATGGTTTTAAGTCTCTAATACAGTGTGCTGAAAGGGACCATGACTTGCTAATAGGGTGTAATTCCTTTTGTATCTGTATCCATGTGCAGCAGTAGGGAGGGAAAGGAGTGTGGTGGGTGGGTGGGGGGGGAGTCAAATCCGTATCATCAGTAAAAACAATGCATCAATTAAGCAATTAGCGAGGAACAAACTGGGCAGCTCTCCAAACCCTCCCAATAAGGCACTGTGCCAAGGGGGCTTGTAATGTTCATTATACCCACATCACAGAAATGGAAAGGGAGAGAGAGTAAAAGAGAGAGGCTTGTCTTTTCATTTGTAAAGTCGAGGCATTTGTCTGCCAGCATGGAGACGTTTTGTTCCGCCAGATGTGCTTTTTAGTGAGGCCACATGGTAGGTCAAAGCTGGGGAGAAGGTGTACGAGCGTGTCTTGTGTATGGGGTGGCACCGAACGGCCTCTTGGCTGCCATCTGATTAATTAAGACTTGAAAGGGGCCCAGTGGCAGCAGGGTTTTAATTGTGGTAATTGGGGTTAATAAGGTGCCATTACATGCGCTGATCACAAGTATTGTTTCAACCAGACGGGCAAATTGAGCAGGGTTAAACACTGATGGTGGAAAGGATGGGAGGAAAAGGGGAAAGAGGCAGCGAGGGGGGAGGAAAGAGGAGGGAGACTTGGCAGAGATTCATGCCACTCGTTCCTGCATGTTAACACCATGTATCCCCTGTTGGGTATCAGGCTGCTAATATACTAGAGATTAGTAGTGAATCAGCAACCCTTATGTTGTTTTAAGTACAAGGTTTCTGTCATTTTTAATGACTTTTAATATGCAAATCAATTACCTTGCGAATAAGAGGCAACTGAAAATCTTAAATTTTTTATTTTGTTAGCATCAGCAAAAGATTTTTTTTTACTTATTATGAGACATAAGATCAACAAAATAAGCTATCAGTTACAGTATATTGTTGGGGATTTCTGAGCACCAAAAAGTCTCAGAAAGGTGAAGTTAGCCAATTTGCATGTTCCACGCAAAAAATCAGAACCAGTCCTAGCTTCTTTCAAGGTGTGGCTGTGCAGCTATTTCAGGGATTAAAGCAGAAAAATTTTGTTTGACTGAAATTTTTTGCCCAGGCCAGCTGTTATTTCCCGGCTATGTATATGCCAGCCGCACCACGCTTAAAGAACGACCCTGTCTGCCATTAGGTCACTTTCCAAAATTTCTAAGTAAATCAGTAAAATGCTGCATCAGCCCTTCGGTTCCCATATGCAACATTTAAGTTGTAAGGAGGCTTTATTTTACTACACTATTGAAATACCCAGGACTAACAGCATTTTGACAGAAGAGTAAGATCTGACAGGTTTTGTCAGTTTGCTGTAAGGTCATTCAGTACCGTCCTGTTTACTAGCTGGGCAAGCGACACACCTGAATTTTCTGCCAGGTATCAATAAAGTATTCCTTTTTCCTTTCCATCTATCTAAAATGTTTTTGAACTATTTCACTGATCTTTGTTTTTACTCAGTTTTTAATGTATTCCTACAAATAAATTAACATCTATAAATCTTTTCAATGCAAGTTTTATTACTCTTATAATACCGAATAAATCAGAAGAAATAAGTCTAATTGTGCCAGCTGTGCCATGAAAGAGGCCTTGACATATCAGCACAGAACTTTTGTAAATTTAGTCACATCCGGGTCTTTTCGGTGAAAACAAAGGTCGCCAACATTTAAATCTAATGGACTATAGTGTGACTATAGTATACTGATCCTCATCAGTTTGTCTTTCATTTTTGAAGATCTTCCTTTAAATATACTTTATGTTTGGCTGCTATCAACATTATTATTCTATAGAGAAGAAGGGAGGATTTTTAAAGCTACAGAAAAGACAATAAAAACAATAGTTACATGATGACTGGCTTGATGAGACTTCTGACTAGTAAATTAAAGACATGACTTTGTAATAGTAACAGCTGATAGTATTAAAGCATGTTAGTTTAGAAAGTACATGCAGATGAAACCAGATAGATCACAAGATCAGGTCTGCACCGCTCGCTGCAATGAGGAGCTCCACAAACGCTGCAACGTTACTGCAGTACAGGCTTCTCTACCGCGCTGCCGAAATCAGGAAAAAAACGCAGAGTGGTAACAGCTGTAGTAACACGGAGACAATGTTGAACTTTCATCACATTCACATAACTCTAACCTCAACAGTACATCATTTAATGATGTTAATAAGCAGCAAACAGACACTCACCAAAGCTGCTGTCTGACGACGTTACCAGCGATCCATTTAGAGTTTGAAAAGTTAATCCACAGATAACATCGGCCCTGCAGCTTCATTAATTCCACCCAGGCTAACATTCTCAGGTGTTTTAAACAACAGGTTTCGTAGTCCAACAGTCCTGACTTCGTTTTAAAATGTCAAGACCCGTCAAAACACGTCATTCCATAGGTTGCACTGACCCGCACTTTTCTGTTTTTTTGATATGCTAATGTTATGGCTTTACCAGGTTTCATTGGTTGAGAGCAGCATCATGTTAATGACACTAATTAAAAAAGTGTACGTGGAACCGCAACAAAATCAAGTTGATCTATTCTTGTCCTCTCATTTTCCAACTGACGTAAATCTGTCGCAGTGACGGAAAACTTAAATCCCTGAGCTATTTTGAATGTACTGTAAGGAACAAATAACATTAAACCCTTGTAACAGCTAAGAGGAGAAGTCAGCATGGGCTAACCATTAGCTGTTAGCTGATAAAGCTGACAAGAGTACCTTCCTGCAGTTACAATGGCCGACAAGGGCACCACCATATATCCAATCCATACCGGAAGTCTCAAGCTGAAGTTAGTTAAACACCGCCAAGAGCATCTATCTGCGGCTTGCAACCCAGATGTGTGAGGTGTAGTCGGGTGGTTAGGGTTAGGGTTAGATTTTAGTAAGTTACATGAAAAGAAACTTCCGCTAAGGACTTCTGGCGTGGATTGGATATATATGGCGAAGCCCTTGTTGGCCATCGTGACTGCAGTTGGGTTCCTCTCAAAACTAAACACAAGCTGTCATTGGGTAGGGAAGACGGCCAAAGCACAATCACCATATTCACAGGCCAATTTAAGGTCATATGTAGTTATTTTCATTGCAATAACACAGATCCTGTATTATTTTTGAGGCAATCAACAACTGCTGGGGAAGAACTTTAGTTTCTTGATTTTCAGTTCCATTGTTAGCAATATAACCAGCCCTTGTTATTTCTTTGGGAAAGTGCCAGCTTAATACAATCGCAAAATATTCTGGTACCACTGTAGCCTACCTTAACTCTATAGCCCCCCATGACACACCTGGTCATGGACAATGAAAGCACAACACAGATACGGTCAAGCAACACCACAAAGAAGATATCTCTTTCAATACTCCATTTTGCAGCAATTACAGTCATTGCAGGAATCTCCCATTAGCATTTCCACACACTTTACTCGACATTCACCCACACATTCACAGCATAGAGCTCAGGTTTACCAAGTGAATAGAATAACACGTGCTTGTAAAAAATAATTCAATTTGCATTCTCTTTCCTCTTTGTTCAGTGGCTGACATAAGGTCACAAAAATCCATGGGCTATTTTAGCTGTCTACTAATGACAAATGCGTGCAATATAAACAAGTTATCTAGAGAAAATCCCTGTTTTCTCTCTCATGACAGGTGTCTACTTCTCTCTCTGATTTAGCAATTTCTACTGAGTCCTTTTAAGTGGTTGAAGCCAAATTTCACAATCAGTCTCTTAGACTGGTTCCTGTGGCCTCTTGAAAACTAACACACTAGAATAAACTGTTTAGGGGTCTGCCAATCATTTACACTGCAGGAACCAGAAGGACTAAGTTCAGCTGAGCCTATGATATTTGATGGAGGAGCGACAGATATGTTCTACAAATAGGGTTTAACTTCATCTCAACTTTTTTACTCCTATTAGAAAGTCGTGTACATCAAGAATCCCTGTCAGGAAACAATGAACTGCATTATACCCCCTCCCTCCGTGGGAAGTGCTTTTGTGTGTCCCGGTGATTTGAGCTAACTTGGCAAAGCTCTGTGGAGTGTGTCTTCTTCACCTGCTGACAGCAAGCATAAAGAATGGAGAGAGAGAGGCAATGATAGGGACAGAGAAGGAGTGAGATAGACAAAAAAAAAAAGAAAGAAAGCAAAAAAGACAGATCATCCCTGGTGGTGCTGTGCTGCTCCATGGTCTACCTTTCTGTCAGTGGAGAGACAGAAGAACGCCGGGCCAATTAATCAAAGTCAGATGTGGCTGGATGCCTGGAGTCACTCATGATCCCCGTTCTGCTCCTCCACAACACACACACAAACATGCCGCACACACTCTTCATCTCTATTTCTGTCTGTGTCTGCCTTAAAGGTGGAGAGCGTCTCAAGAACGCTCTCATGTTAAAGCAAAGACACATGCACATCCCACCAAGCTTCTACCCTCCAGCACATGCGGACAGTATCTCCACTGCATGACAGACAAATATTTTATTACAGCCCTTCTGGGAACCCTCAGTGCATGCTGTTCTTATATCGACCATAAACTGAAGCATTAACCTTCAAATAGGCCTTTAAAGAAGCGAGGATCGGCACAAGGTCCTCATATTTAAGGATTTTACTCATCTCTATATTGTGGTAGACATCTGGTCTCACACGCACACATAAAGAGGGCTCAAACGAACACGTTCACACCAGCCCATACTTGTCAAGTAAGAGTGAAGCCATCCTGCCAGGTGAGAGTTGAGTCTAGTCTTTAGGATAGGATGTAACACAGAAAGAACCCCATTCCCCTGCGACCTAAAAATGCACAGATCATCTCCCTCACTTCTTCTTAAATTTGTCAAAGTGACACTTTTGCTCAAAAGCGAGTTTAAGAAACAGACGATTTATGGTGGAGGCACAGTGTCGTCTCTTGATGTCTCATCAAACGAAGCACTCACCTCCACACTTTTTTTTCCCCCTTTGTGCGATTTTCCTTTGCAGGGTAACAAAAAGATAATTTTTCAGGCAGAAAAAAAAACCTGAAAACAGTTTCTCTTAACATATGATAGATTAGAATCAGATTTACGTTTTACTTCTTTTTTTTTTTTTGTTTTATTGGCATCATTAACTGACTGCAGTTGCTACAGATTCACCTGGTGGCATCTTTTCTGCTTTGACCGGAGTCTCTGTTCCTCTATGGGCCACATTGACTATTAAGTCGTCTCATGTGAAAAGATTTTAATTGGTGACTCTTGTATACATTTGAACAATACAGTTTTTCAGGGTAATCAAAGGGTTTGTCACAAATGGAGTTTAGAATTTTTTAAATTGAAGCAGAATAAGTTTTCTTATATTGACTAGTTACAGCACTTTGAGAACAATTTACTGGACTTGATTAATGCTTGACTGAGTTAGAGTTACAGATGATTGACTTAGTTTTGATGCCTACCAACTCAACCGGGTTTGGTTGTTGGAAGCTCCTGTACAAGTGTTGTCTTTTTTCAGCTCTCCAAGCCCAAGCCATTTATTACATGATGTACCTTTTTCTTTAAGCCTTGTTTGGCTAAATTACTGCATCAAAAAAAGCCAAAAATAGTCATTCAAAAATCGCAATCATCCCACTGCAGTAATGGAAGGCATATAGTCTTATGACATAAGGCCTATGTTTTTTTTTTGATGGTTTTGTTTTTTTTAAGTCAGAAAACCCAGACCCTGCCAAGTTAAGAGTTTTGTTTATTTTCGGAAGAAAAAAGGATCAATAAAGGTGGGGCTTGTAACCTGCTTCAAACAATCATACCCCTTGGCTATACCAAGACTTTACCTAAAATGCAAAGACTCCTACCACTGCCATCTTGACATGTTGCATGTGTTGTCACTGCCGGAAAATACAAAAATTGGCAAAGCGCGGCCTCGCCACAAATGATTGACAGCTGACGTACTCTGGGCTAAACGCTAACTGAGCTAATTTAAAACGAACAGGGCCTAACGAAGATTAGCCCCCTAAGCGGCGGGGTAAAGGGAATACACGCTTAGATTTGCCATTAGCTGACTAAAAACCGCTGTATGTGTAATTTCAAGATTAAATAACATCTAAACGGATGAGTTATAAAAAAAAAAAAAAATCAGCCCCCTCACAGTTGACATGAAGGTAAACTTGACCTATTAAACCTAAAACAATTTTTTGAACCACGCTGTAAATAGCCTATTTCTGCGGTGAAGTTGGCTTTTTTAACATGGGAGTCTATGGGGATTTGCTATGTGTTGCAGCCAGCCCCTAGCGGATGAAGGAAGAACTACAAATATTACATTTTTCGGGTAACTTCATAGTTGGCCACCAGAGGTTGGCGCTTGCTAAAACGCAACCATTCAGATATTTGTTTGTGGGTAGGCAATTACTGTAGTTTTGGGTTTTGGATTCAGTCATGTCCGCCAATAATGCCCAAGCGAGGGCTTTCAAGAACACAAAATACAGTTCATCTTGAGGCTTCAGACTGATAGACCAGGAGGTGGTTGTAGTCAAGACCACACCACCAAGACCAAGACATTATCGAGAGCAGGGACCGAGACCAAGACATTACCCAGTCTTGCACTACATCTTGAGCCTGGATCAGACTACACGAATTTAGCCTAATTTTGGCCCAATAGAGATGTCGCAGACAGTCGCTCACTGTCGTGTCCGAGTCTGCATTGTCGGATGGCAGAACATCGCGTCTTCGCTCCTTGTACTGTGACATAATCAGCAATTGGCGATTTGGCCTCTGCGACGCTTCACGCCCATGACACAGAAAGACTAACGTGTCAGAATCTTTTGGGTTTGTCCGCCTAGTGTGACATGTCCTGCGATGTATTTCTAAATATCGACCAATAGAAGGACAATGACAATGCACAAGCAATGCGGAGCAATCATATTGCCCCTTCAATGTGCCCCTCGCCTCCACCAATAATCAGAGACCGCTCAGTAGCTCACATACAAAAACAACAATGGCGAAAAGGGGGAGAGACATAGCTGCTCTCAGGTGCAGCAGTGGAACGGAGGAGAGATTTGTGGAGCTGTGGCATCAGTTTCCGTGCCTCTTTGATGATACTGTCCTC
The DNA here is from genome assembly GCA_023101725.1 of Atherinomorus stipes. NCBI lineage: Eukaryota > Metazoa > Chordata > Actinopteri > Atheriniformes > Atherinidae > Atherinomorus > Atherinomorus stipes. The sequence goes on from JALJCO010009434.1 coordinate 150,663, forward strand.
TACCTATCACTCAGGGACAAGTCCACCATTTTCTTTTCTTATTTAGTTTTTTTGGCTTTTCGCAGCAGAGAACAGCCACCATCACCCAAAATGCTTCTTTGTCCGCCTAGTGTGACATGTCCTGCGATGTATTTCTAAATATCGACCAATAGAAGGACAATGACGGGGTGGTGATTAGCTCAGTTGGTTGAGCAGCCGCCCCATGTACAGAGGCTACAGCTCCTCAGCGCAGTCGGCCCTGGTTCGATTCCCGGTCCAGGTCCTTTTGTTGCATTCCCTCCCCCCTCTCTCTGCCCCTTTCCTGTCGCCACCCACTGTCAAAAAAAGGCCACCAATACCCAAAAAAACAATAAAAAAAAAAAAAAGAAGGACAATGACAATGCACAAGCAATGCGGAGCAATTATATTGCCCCTTCAATGTGCCCCCCCCCTCGTCTTGTGGTATCGGCGATGATCACACGGTTGTCGTGTTTGGTGCCATTCTTGCAGTGTGACCACTCGCGAATTAATAGAAACCGTCCAATTTTATGACACAATGTCTGTTAATCTGACATAGCGACCGTCGTGAACGATGAAAAATCTCGTGTAGCCTGATTCAGGCATTGGTCTCGGAAATGTCTTGGTCTTCTCTCGGTTCCTGGTCTCGGTAATGTCTTGGTCTTGGTACTTTAACACTACCAGGAGGTGGCACCACCTTTGCTATTGCTAAGCAATCTACATTGAAGATGCTTGGTAATTAAATAGATTTACATTTCGAATCAATACTTTTCATACTTCAGAAAATAGAATAGGGGAAATCGTCTAGAAACACAAAAGTTTTTAACACCCTGTTTTCTTTTTTAACATTACCTAAAGACCCAAAAAAGTATTTAAAAAAAAAAGAAAAAAGAGAATACCTCATTTGACTTTTTAAGAATTAGGTATCTCACACATTGTACTCATGTTTAGGTGAAATCATAATGCTTCCCAAGCTAAAATTGTATGATCCAAACTTGGATCTTCAGAATTGTTAAAAGGAAAACTCAACTCCAGTTCCTACTGTAAATCATTCTCAGCCACAAGTTTGATCACAGGTATGGCTGTTTATTACCTGACTTTCTTACTTTACTTATTTTGATCAGATTTTTGTCATGTCTGTGTTATCAATTATGGACATAGAGGACATGAAAATAATTGCTAATAGCACTTTACAGTTCAGGAGATACAACATATGTAAACTTCTCTTTCACTTCCTAACTCCTGCTCCTCCTTTTTCACTTCCCTCTTTTTTTTCCACACCCCCCTTCACCCCTCAATGTAGGATCCAGATGAAGCTCTAATGGAGTCTACGGGGAGTCAGCATTTACCACATCTGAGGCAAACAGGCAGGTCTCTCTTGCTTTCTGTACCACTGAGGGCCTCACTCTCATTCCCCTCATGCTCCTCTCTATTACCAGCATCTCCAACGGCTTCTTCTGCAGAAAGCCCTCGTTGCTCCATCGTCCGCCCCACTGAGCCATGCTCACCAGCCCGAGTTTTCTACAGCTCCTCTTTGATGCGTGCCAATGTTCAACAGCTGCCTTCTTTTGTCAAGACACTTCTGAGACAACTGATTTAGACAAAGATAACAGCTCACGCCAGGCTGTTGGAAACTCCTTTCCTATGTGACTACAAAAAAAAAGGAGGGAAAAAATTGGAAAAAGCTTGAGGAAAAGTCCCTCACCAGCTGTGACAGCATTCCACAATCCTCCACAACAGAGCTGCTGGTGTGTACATGTGTGTTCTTTCCACAGCATCTATATCAATACAGTTGACTCTTGTCCATGGGGTAGGGGGAAGGAAGGCATGCAACTTTTCTTCACTCATTCAGCAAGTGCTGTAAAACAATGGCAAATGAATCTGACACCATCCTACTCTAGATAGAGTGGGGCTGTGCAAAACAGACAATGACCTTTAAAAGACAATATGCTAATAAATAGCCGTGGCGAGGGCCTCGGCACTCCACACAAAGGGACCTTGGGAAACCGGCAGAGTTTTAATCAGGTGCAGCTCTTTTAAAAAGAGCCCGTGGCCACATAATTGATCCCAAAAGGTATGTCCCCGCACAGAACCTTGGGATGCCGTTCCATTGCTATAAAGAACTAATAGCACTCTTTGTTTTGCTCTCCGGGAGGATGGGGAGATTTAAAACTGTTGTATATTCTTGCGCTACAAAGGCCACAAATGGTAACCATTTTAATGATGAAAATGTTTTGATGTCTTACCTACTGAATATGGAAGGAGGACGGGTATGTGTTTTGCCCCTGTAGTGACAATGCATTGGCAAACAGCATGTGCGAGATAAAAAGGCAAAGTGATTAAAAAAAGGAAAAGTCACTGGATCAGTGTTATTAGTGATTCAGCTGGAGAGAATTGTGTATGTGCATCTGTGTGCAAAAAAGTGCCCTCCTTGGCTAAATCTGCTGCTGCTGTAGCCATTTTGCCTGAAGTGGTGAGAATAAGGCACTGTATTAGAATTCCATCAGCATTTCTGTCACTTCCTTTGCAGAGTGTGCTCAGATGCACACACACAGACACACACGGTGTCTTTAAAGGCTGCAGTGCAAGCATGCAATGTTGTTCCACAGGTTAAAAGGAAAAGCCAACTCCTAGATTAGTGAAAACACACAAACACGACTAAAAAGCCCTGAGAAAGGACAAGAGTTAGCCCTAAAACAACCCATTTCATCCTTCCCTTATGAAAGCTGCCATTGATTTAGCGATAAAGATGAGATAAATGAGCGTGGAGCCTGCCAGTGGTTTCAGCAGCTGCCAGAAGACCGTTCCCGGCTGCAGTTAGTCAAAGCTTTTGTCTGCCACCGCAATGTAAACATGTGAACCCTTGGCAGGGGAAAACACATCTTAGCTAAACTGTGGTTTACACTGATTACAGACTTGCAGATGTTGCAGATTCTGTCAGGGGGAAAAAAAAACATTGCATGAGGAGGGATCCTCAAACTTCCAGTTGTCAGGTGAAACCGCAGCAGCCTGCTGCTGGCTCTGCTGAAAAGTGAGCTCAAACATAAAGCTGTGATCTGTTGTTTGGAGTAAAAGCACAATTTCTATGCTCAGTTTAACAGTTTTGAGATGTAACTCCAGACAGAGGTTGTTCTTAAATTTGCTGTTTTGATATTGTGTGCAATAGTGGAACTGAACGAACCTTCCTCATCCAACTATTGTGCAAGTAGGGGAAAAAAGATTATGCACTGTGGTTTTAAATGTCTCCCCTCTACTGAGGAAGTGATCTCTGGAAAGCAAATCAGGTAATTACATTATGCTTTCGAGTGCCTTGTGGAGATCATCTTTCCCAGCTGGATAAACGCATCACACGCAGCACAAACATCAACTTAAATGTGAAATATTACACCGATTAAAAGCATGATACCTCAATGGATTCCTTGCAAGTTCAGCATAAACATAGAGACTAAAGCAGCACAAGAACTCAAAAATATTTTTTCATTGCCACTCTGACTGTTACCACTAAAGCCAACAGTGGGAGACAGAGTCCAAAAGTCAACTTTTCGATTTGGAATAGCAGCTGAATCAAATCAAATTACTTTCTCTAAGAAAAGCAAAGAGTCGGGCATGCTCGCAGCCTAATTCATCCAACTTGAACAAGAGATGTAAAGCCTAATGAATATCACAAACCAAACATTTTGTACCAGGTTGACGACTAAATGTTTCCTTAATTGTCAAAGGATTAATGGACAATACAGTCTCTCTCACAGTTTTTTAAATTACTAACGCCTCCTTTAATTGTCAGATTGAAAATCCAAGGACAGATTCTTTTTACAATGCCTCCATCACACTAACATAGCGCCTTGCCTCCAAACTATCCCATAAAATCCCATTGCTGCACTTAATTGTTCAATATGAAGCCAAAGCATCTGAGGTAATTCAAATGTCTTTCTCCGATGAATATGTGCAATTGTCCTCTTTCCCTATTCTAATTTAATGCCATTTGGGGAAGGTGATTGGCTCCGTGTTGCCATTGCTGCCAACTGGGGTCAGCCTAACCATCAAGCGCAGTAATTGAGTAGTTAGTGGCAATTTTCTCCCCTAATTTCCATCTGCGAAATCCGGGCCTGGCATGGCAAATAGCACATTACACAGGCGCGATTGTGGCAAAGTGTAATAACATCATTTCCACAGTTTGAAAACTTCCCCTGAACAAATGAGAATCAGTGCCATACATGTCATTTAGAGAAAAAGCCTCCTTCCTCCCACACTCATCCTTGATCTCACACGCACAAACATGCAAGGAAACGCACAGCGAGGCCGAAACACCATGCAGAATAAAGAATGTGGTGACGTCCCATTAACATATAGATAATTAGGTGCTCCAACCGTGGCCCTGCCTTCAGCACCCTAATCCCCCTGACAAAGCCTCTGAGTAGCTCTATCGGCAAACACCATGTTGACGCAGCTCTTAGGAGGCCATCTTGTTTGGCTTATTCACCATGACAAGCTTCTATCAGGGCAAGATGAAGGAGGCGATGATTTATGAGGGTGTAATCCATAACCAATGTCAGTCCTTGTGTATTTTCGGCGAGAAAAAGCCGGGGGTGGAGTTGTAAACTAATGGACCTGCAGGTTTGAGCACTTTTGGCTGAGAGATTTATGACGACCGTAAAGCTACGTCAGGGACAAAGACGAGTGGAAATATGAGTCACACAACTGATGGCTAGGTTATCACAGGGAATTTTACACAATGCCAAACACACAGGCACACACAAGCGCACGCTAAGGGGGTTATATTAGCATTTTATCATGTGGACATGCAGGCTTTATTCAAATTCTAATGATCTTACTTCAGAGACGGAATAAATTAAGAAATTGTTATTTAGAGGAATACATTTAAGTGCTGTGGACTCAAGACATGATTTTCTCTGCAACATAAATTCAATTTTATAACTCTAGAAGGAAAGACTCCCTGCTTTCCACTCATCCCTTCAGTTCGCTCTCTTTTTTAAACATTTTGTAATTACTTTGACGCACGACATCAAAAGCCAAGTAATAATAGTTGTAATTTAATCTATTCACACAAGTCATTTTCATAAACTCCTGCCTCTCTCTGCTTAATGTGCATTTCATTCATTATTGATCATGCCCTGATGATGTGGTAATGACAACGGCATTGTTTCTCAACCACTGCCATCATTTTTTCCCCCTTTTTCTTAAACATAGACCTTGTGATTCAGGGTTTTCATTACAGGCAGCACACCAGGCATCTGGATTATCAAGGGCAAACAAAAGATAATTAACAGGAAGAAGGGATGCAGACCCAGAGTACCACCAGCACTCCCATCACCTCTACCCATCTTTCCACAATATGGCCCTGAGCCTTCGAGTATGGGATGCAGCTCCCCTTCAGTCAGACAGTATCATTACTGAACACTATTTTTTCCTCCTTTGAATCCATCTCTCCATCTCCTGTCGTCTTACTGCTTCTATTCTGTCTGAAAGGAGATCAAGATTGGACAGGATCCTCCTCCAGGTCAGAGTTACTTGAAATGGAGAATAACTGGGACTGAAAAGCTGAAAACATACCACGAAGACTTCACTGCAGAATACAGTATGTTTCAGTAAATGACCTTATTAGATTTATATCTTCAAAATTAACTGGAAGACAAAAGTTGGATTTTTTTTTTTTAATACAAGTGAAAGTTATGTATCTCACATGGGAGGGAAAAAAAATTTTAAAAAAAGAAAAGATTTGCATGCTTGTATTCACCCTCCCTCATCAGTGACGTCATACTGGTGTGATCATACAATAGTATCCCGTCAGCTCCTGCTGTAAGATACGTTCTTTACTGTATGCAAGCAGTCGCAGATGCCGTCCAGCTTGTCCGTCGGCTTCACAAGCGACCTGTCTTGCTGTCTGCTCGGCCCAATCGCTCCATCCTGTCACATAACCGTAGACCCACAGTAGTCTGTGACTGACTACTTCCAGTGAAAGCCAAGGATTTTTATTAAGGAGTAGGGACAGCATTCATTTTTTAAAACCTCCTCAATAAAATATCATACGGTCGCTCCACATTCCTCAGAATTATAATGACATGAATATTTAAATTTAAATGCATTCAGAGCACGCCGGTTTTCTCTTCTTCACTACGGCATCAGATCTCATTTTCTACTTAAGCTCCTCCATCATGTTTATGCATATCCACATGCATGATACATATCTCTCTCTCTCTCTCTCTCTTTTTTTTTAAAGCTCCTTAATGCAGGCCTGATAATTTTGCTTGACTTTAATGGGGAATGACTCCTCATTGGCAAGCTTTTCTCTTTAAGACAAAAATAAAAAAATATGATCAAATGCCCCTTTCATGTGGAACAGAGGCTGTTTTTGAAACTTCCTACTCCCTCTTTCTCTCTGTTGCCTCGGCTGCGAGTAAATAGATCAAAAAAGGAGGCACAACTTTATATTCTAGTTTTGAAGCATTCTGTAATTGGACACATTTAATTGATATCCCTCAAGCCCATAATTATAATGCACAAAGAACGAGAAAGAAACACATCCCTCTATCACAGCCATGCTATTTTACTTCTCTTTTTTTAATGAATGAATACTTGATGAAAAATATGTCAGAAATGGGAGAGAGGTAAAGTTTCTGATACATTTTAGTTAAAGAATGGCAAGTTGTAAGGTAGTGATTGATAATTCCAGCATGTATCATTATGTTGGATAACAGAGTCCTTATGAGGCTGGAGTGGACCCTTGTGAGTTTTGCTCTCGGGGAGCTCGTACTCTGATCTTTCCTCTTCCTTGACAAGGAGCTTTCAGTTCCTTGCACAATGGAGAGAGAATGGAGAACAGATACAGCTCTGTCATCCACAGTATTACTTCTCCAGATGACTCTTTTAGACTCCAAAAGACGGTTAATTAGAGGAGACGTTGAAAAGACACCACTGTCAATCTGCACCTCTCACTTCCTACAGCTCATGATGTGCAAATCCAAGTATTTACATGTGAGTAACAGTAATTCATTGTGACAATGTGATAAACTATAAATGTAAGACATCTTTGCTGATGTTGCATTTCAATCTTGACATTAAGGTAATGCATAAATTATATGAAACGTAAAATTTGTCCTTGTCCTTCCAGCTGACAACCTGTTGAACAGAAGAGTTCCTGCCACAAAAGATCATTTTCTTATCCCCCTGTCAGTGGGATTCGCTCTAAGCAGAGCACCCGAGCTGCAGCGAGTGAGTAAGATGAGGAGAGAAGGTGAGGTTAAAATTACAGACGTGGCACCTATAGGATTCAGCCAGAGCTGTCACCTGTACAGTATGCAAGAGCCAAATGGCTAAACGTGGCTACACGAGCAAATGTGTCTGGACTTAATTTACACTATTCTCCTCAACGGTGACTAGTTTCTTTCTTTTTCCATTTGGCTCCCCAAAACTGAGGCTACACAATGACAAGTGACCAAGATGGAATACCGAGCCGAGGACAGCCAGTTCCATAAAAACACCACTGTGCTCTGCAGGTGTCAGCGCGTCACGAACAAGAGGAAGAGATTCTAATCTGGGAAGACAGGGAGAGGAAATAGACAAAAATGATCTTTTTTTTGTGTGTTTTTTTCCCCATCATGCAGGTGTAGCGATGCCACGATAGGGAGCCGTTCGTGATGACAAGAGGCTAAAGAGGGCTGAGCAAGACCAAAGGGACTAGATCAATTTCAATCCTCTTGATCCCCTGACCCCACAACCCAGAGTCTCTCAGGGAGTCCCAGCAGAGCAAACCAAGGCTGTGCGACTTTGAAGTTGGGTCTGGGAGGTTGGAAATGTGGATCAGCAAAGGACTAGAAAACACTGCTGTGTGTGTGTGTGTCTCAGTTTGTGTGTGTCGGTGCCCCCTGGTGTGTGTTTGTGCCCATGGAGAGGAATGGGAGGGTTTGAGGTAAATGACAGTAACATGGTCACATCCATGGATGAAATGGGAGACAGAGGCAGATGGGGGTACTTGGCATTTCCTGCGCCAGCTTGTTTGTTGCTGCCTAATGAGCTCTCGGACTCCATTAATGAGAGGACTGAATCCATTATCATCATCATTTCAAAAGGAGTCCCTGGCTCTAAACAGCTCCCCACATTAGCAGGACTTACCCTTGCTGCAGCATTTGATCAGCAGAGGCAGCAGGGATGGTAACGCACACACATCCGCACGCAAACAAACCCTTTCTTGTTAATACAGCACACCCTCTGCACTGCCTTGATGTGAACACAAACATGCACAGGCATATGTAATATATAAATGGCATGAATACAGCTTCTTTTGCTTACAAATATTCACAAAGACACGCAGCTGTTGCTTTAATTTGCTGCATTTTAGTAAGAAGTCACGGAGTCGCAGGAGAGGAAATAAGGGGCCAGACATCAAAAACAAACATGGACAAAAACAGATGACAAAGTTCAAATATCTAAACTTTCACTTTATGTACCATCAAAATAATACTTTGGGAAATTAAACCCATTCTGTCTTTTTTTCTACTTCTTGCAAAAAGATGGAAATTTAAACAAATAGAAACATTCTCTTGGTGGTTACACTGAGTCACTATTAGTACAAATAAGTACACAGGATGTAAAAGTGATTAACTTTAAGATCCTCAATGTAACTTTTAGACCTTAAAAATCTGTGTTTCTGACTTGTTTTGATGGCACACCAACATTCATGCGCATCATTGAGCCGTCACTGCTCAGCAGCGTCCCGAGGCTCAGAAACTGCACTATGTAACTTTCACGTCCAAGATGGGGCCGTGACGTTGCAGCCGCCGACTGGTTGTGCACCGCGTTATGTGCTAGCAAACGGGTATGAAGCAGATATGAACACAGCTGGTGTTTTGAAAGCACATCATGTTGGATTCAGCAAAGAATTGCAAGGAAACATTACCAGAGGAAGAGAGGAAAAGAAAGAAAGGAAGAGACAGAACAAGAGTCAAGATAAGACTGTCTTTTACTGGCTGGAGTGAGCTTACAGAACAGGTAGGATGCAAGATGGATGCTAGTTTATCTGTCGATAGGGGATGCGTCACTAAGAAAACTGCTAAAAGCTCCATTGTGGGTCGTTAAAACAGTTTTGGAGATTTTAAAAATCAAATCCAGATCCCTTAAAGACACACAACGGAACTTTCAGCAGTTTTCTAAGTGACGTGCCCCCTATCGGCGGCTAAACTAGCATCCATCTTGTTCGTACCTGTACTGTAAGCTCACTCCAGCCAGTAAAAGACAGTCTTATCTTGACTCTTGTTCTGTCCCTTCCTCTGTTTCTTTTCCTCTCTTCCTCCAGTGATGTTTCCTTGCGTTTCTTTACCGAATTCGACATGATGCGCATTCAAAACAGCCGCGACGTTGATACCTGGTTTACATCCGGTTGCTAGTGAGTGACGCGGTGCTGCAACCAATAGTTGGCTGCAACGTCACGGTCGCGTCCCGGATGGGAATCTTACATAGTGCTGTTTCTGAGCCCCGGGACGCCTCTGGGCACTGACAGCTCGAAAATGCGCTTAATGAATGTTGGTGTGACATCAAAACGAGTCCGAAACACTGATTTTTAAGGTCTAAAAGTTACGTTGTGTGTCTTCAAACCCTATCCCAACAATCCCAACAAAATTTCAAGCCCTAGTAATGGGAAGTGTCACATCTCACAGCTAGTTTGTACTCTGATGATGTCACATGCTTATTGTTTGTTTGGTCTCTCCAACGCAGAAGGAAAGCTTTAATGTAAAATGGCATGTCACGATCCAGGTCACTGGTTTGATTTAGTAAAATAATGCATACTAAACCAAGCCACAATTATGTCTGAAAACTAACTTGAATTGGCTTGAAAAGTAAAATAGGAAGTCAGGTTGACTGAACTTAACCAAGTGTTTCTGGTGCCTTAATTTAACCAAATGAATTAACTGAATGAAGCTGAGAATAAATAGCTGACGGTGTGGTGGTTAGCACTGCAGCCTCACAGCCTCGGCTGGAGGGGGTTTGAACTGGGGCTTTTCTGTGTGAAGCTTTCATGTTTTCACCATGTATGTGTGGGCTATCACCAGGTGCTCCAGCTTCCTCCCACAATTCAGACTGTGGCAGGAACACAACCCAAAGACATGCATGTTAGGTTAACTGGTCAGTCTAAATTCTCCAAAGGTGTGAGTGTGAGTAATTGTTTTCTTTCTGTGTTGGCCTTGCGATGTTTTGGCGACCTGTAGGGTGTACCCTGCCTCTTACATCCTATTTGTTGGGTTAGGCTACAACCGCTTGTGACCCGAACAAGTGGAACACAAAATGAATGAAAAAAAAAAAAAAACGGATTGAAAAAGAAACAGATAATAAGGAAACATAACTATATATGAAATACTATCTCTGTATTTCATGTTTTAGGGTTTCCAGGGCGCATCTGTATCAGAAAACAAAGTAAGGATGTCTGTACTGTAAATTGTAATATTGGTTTTAATATAATCTATCAAGTAGATAGAACTTAATTTTAACTTAGTTGTTGGTAATACTTATTTTGAATAAGTTGTAAGAACTTTGGACGGCAACATGTTGGATAACTTAATTTACTTAAGTTGAATCAGCTTAATTGAAATGAGTACAAGGAAATTAGGGATGGTGAGGGAGCAGGTTTCCCACAATGCAGTTCACTTCTTTTAACAATAAATTAGAGATAATTCACAAATGAGGGATTTATAAATGATGTTGGTAGTGTCATGTGACTGCTCTCAATTTGTTCTTTTATTCCTGTATCTAACAACTACTATCCAACAGCTGCTGCACTGCGACAGAGACGTCTGCGGTCTGACATTAAGTGTAGCTAAAACCCAACTGAACCAAGTTCTTGCTACATAGTAGGAACAACTTTGAGTTCATCAATAACTTTAAGTAAGATGAACTTGAAGTCATCATGTTGGCAAAAAGTAAAAGGGAGATAGTGTGAAACATCTCATCTACTTTATGTGATATTAATCACATCAAGTTTCTTCCCCAGCATCATTCCCTTACAGCTTAATCAGATTTATCAAGTTCAGAAAAGTTCTACAAACTTAAACCATTTCAGTTTATTCTACTTAATCAATACTGAATTCTTAATTTTTTTTTTAAGCAAAAAGTTTGAATTTTTTTTTTTTTTTTTAAAGTAAAGCCAACTCATTAGAATTTACAGTGTGGTAACAGAAATTTCTGGAGCATTATCAGAAAACAAGGTTTTACATTGTGGACTAGTGTATCTCATGTTAAGTTGGAGATTTGTAGAACTTCAGAGAAAAGACGCCAAGTTTCACAGTCCGTATATGTTGGAGTGTTCGGGACAAAGATTGTAAAATCTGGCGAGACTGAAAACAACGTAGAAAACAACTGGAGCCTAAATCCTATTTGCAATTATTTTTACTCTTCTCAAAAATGGATAATTGGACAATGGACCAGTGGACAATATAAGTGCTTTGTGTACCTTTTGAGTCCATTATTATAATCACTATTATTAACTAGACAATTATTTAAAAACCCAAAAGTTTTTATTGTGGCAAAGCGGGGGGAAAAAAGGAAAAAAACAGGAAAAAAACAAAAAAAAAAAATTCAATGTTTATCTAAATGCTGATTCGTTGTTGAAAAAAAAGTAATTGAAAAGTAGCAAATAAAGAGTAGCACAGATGAGGAGGACCTTTGAAGTTAAGCTCTCATAAACAAATAACAAGAAGAGGACATGCTAAATTAAGAGCAGCAAAAGAAAGGGGGAGAGTCACAGTAAGTAGAAGGGAGAAAAGAAAATGCTACAATCACAGTAAATAGGGCACCATTAGGGTGCACTTAAAAAAAAAAAAAAAGATAAGGTTGCAATTCATAAATAAACACAGTGATATAATGACATGCCAGCAGAGAGGGACAGATTCCATTTCCTTTGCTTTCACCACCTTTTCCAGCAACATCAAAGGACCAATTAGGGTCCCAGTGAAGCTGGCCGTCAAGGCTGCAGTGGAGGTCCTGTCAGTGTTAGCCTGCCCTCAGTGCTGCTGTCGCTGCCTCAACCTCACTGCTGACACCAGTGACAAGAACCCCTTACTGAACCTGCCTGCCCGCCTGTCTGCCTCAATTCAAGAGATCCAATATATGCATTTCTTTCTCTCTTGGTAGCTTCTTTTATTCCTTCTTGACTCACTCTACACTGTCTTGCCTTCTTGTGAAGTTTTTCTTTCCTTGTCTTATTATCATGTTTCATACTGTATTCCTCCGTTAAGTGTTGTGAATTTGTTGCGCCAACCCCTGAGCGGTACAGCACAAGAGTTGGCAAAGAGCTTTCTCAGCATCGCCGTAAAAGAAGAAACAAACCGTCTCTCTGAGTTTGATAACTTCTTCATCGCCCCATCCGCCCTCCCATGTCCTCCTCATGTAACTTTGGAATTACTGAAATGTTAACGCGCCTTTGCCGCCTTTGATATTTAAGACAAAAGGGTACAGATGCGCAGGCTGCACGCGCGCAGACACAGGGCCAACTGGAAATGGAAAAGGAGCTTTAATCTCACTCTTTGTCATGCTCCAAAGAGTTCCTCCTCCCTGTGTGTTTTTCCGAATCTCTTTGGTTCATCCTTCGCCTACCTCGCTGCCCTTTTCCACTCGCAATTCCCACATTTATAATGGCAGAGCGCAGCGCAGCACCAAAGGCATGGGCAACAATTAATGAGTGGATGTTTTCGATCCACTGCTCACATTGTGGTTCCTGCAATTGATTTCATCTCTGAAACAAAACCATAATAAGAGGGGTTACAATTCTGTGACAGAAGAGGAGGTAAAAAAAAAAAAGGAAAAAGAAATAAGTATTTAAACAAACCCATGGCAAGGAAACCATGGGCCTACCTTGTGTGATGTGTGAAAATATCAAAGGAGCATATGTAAACAAACCAGATGGCTGTGTTACACTACATTCATGCAGGCTTAGTTGGGCTTCACTATAGTATCTGACATGATTGTATCATCAACTGCCTGGCATAGTTCCACCCTGAGGACAACAATGATACCATGGTACAAAGGCAGCTTTGCTAGTCTCTTTCCCTCTCTTTCTATCTCTCATTCTGATCCCCCCATCCCCACCCCCACTTCTCCCCACCACTCATCTCTCTCCCTCCCTTTGGTATCTTTCTAGTGCAGTGGCCTCCGTTTACCACCATAACCCAAATTAGCTGGGCAGGCGTTATCCTCTCTCATCGCTCGGTGCCGCTAGGAGAGGGCGGACAAAAAAAAAAAAAAAAAAAAAAGTGGCAGAATTTCCTCTCTGCCTCTGTGACAGCGCTATCTGACAGCGTTTTACATCTCCCCTGCTCTCCCCTCACTACACTCCACTGTCAGACAAAGAAATTAATACCCCCAGTGACTGTGTTTTAATTAAGCAATTTCATGCAAATTACACATTTTAGATTGTCAAATAATATACTGCGCAAAATTGTAGGCAGGCTGATCTGATATGCATGGAGTGTTATTCTTCCAGGCACTGTGCATACATGGAAAATGAACAAAAATGCTAATTTCTAATCTATTATGCAAACAGTGGAGATACTTACATAGATTTGCACGCCTTTCCCCGGATAAATACAGCTCTTGAATTCTATGTATAGAAAGACTGGTTTTCTTAAGCAGTCTGCGCCATTGTTATTCATCTTATTTTGTCTGCAATTCAATCATATCTACTCTTGCTTTTCGAGCAATGTGTACTAATACGTACTCTTTATTCCAACATGCTGCAGGCTGCGTGGCGGGCTAACATAAATAAACAGATGCAGAGCAAAACTGAAAGTTCATCATTCAACACGGCTTCAACACATTTCATTGTCGGTGAATAACTGGATGACGACTAACAATCAAAGAACATATGCCAAAAAAAAAAAAAAAAAAAGAGTCCAATTTAAATATTCTCTTTCCTAATACAGTCTAATGAAACATAGAGCTCTAACTAATATTAGTAATCCGCACTACTCTCAGTCTTCTCCCATTAGCACATTGAACTTATTTGAAATTCATTATAATCCACAAGCCTTTTAGTGCACTGGAATCAGTAATGATGACAAAATGAATATAACATTATACTTTATTACAGCAGACTTGATTTAATCTGAGGTTGCCGCCATATGAGAGTCTTCAGAAATACCCCTCTTGAAAACCATGGGTGTCAAAAGTCAGCATGTGCAGGTACCAAGTCAAAAAGCAATCCTTATTAGCTGAAAGCTTGAGGAGGGGTCTTGCTGTTTCTTTGTGATTCAAATGCATTTAATCAAAGGTTTGTTTCTATATGCTGCCACTTAATCGTGTATATTACTGCATACAATGAAACTCCAATGAATTGCAATCCATCCAGGGTTCCTTTCCATTCTCTTCTAAAGAGGCGAAAAAGAAGGATAAGAGCTGGAGAAGGCGAGACTAATAGTAGGTTATGAGCAAGTTGTTGACGTGCTCTTTGCCTATTCAGAAAAGTGTGCCTTTCAATGGTTGCAAGTTTGTACAATAAAGGGGACCTTTTTTCCCCTATGGTATAATAATATCTGGAGGAACAATAGGGAATAATGTTCTCTGCAAAATCTAAAACATTGCGGGGCAATTACAGCAGCTGTGAATATTCCTGCTCAACATGACGCTGCTCACGGGTCCCTCAACTGTGCACTCCTGCTGCGCAGCTCTTTTTACATTATACCTCTCATCTCACTAAAGTATACTCAGGTCCAGAACAGCTTCTCAACCTCCTGCAGGCCCCGTCTAAGATGCAGTATGGAAGCTCAAAGCTCAACAACTAACTTTTGTACTGTATGTTGGTGAAAAGAGAGCAGTGTCCGTGAACATTTGACAAAGTAAAAACCTCAATATCTTTTAAGATTTTATCCATTAAATATCTATAACTGCAGCTTATAGTCATATTTGAACTCTCTGTAAACTTCAGAGATCCTGAGGTACATGAAGTAACAATAACAAAGAAAATACAGCAAATCAACATTTTGGTAAACTCAGCAAAACCAAACACATGAAAGTATTTCACAAGAAACAAGAGGCAAAGTTTGCAATATTAAGGCTGCAAAAACAGCTAAAAGATTTCTGAACCCCCCCCCCCAAAAAAAAAGCATACAAACCTCCCTGAAAACATATTTTAGAGCAAGAGGTAAAGAAAACACAAGAAAGCAAAAGTTTTTAAGTATTTATCTCTTTAGGATTTTGTGTTTTGTTGCTGTGTTGTCAGAAATTTACTAAATAAAGAAGCACGTAACAGTAAAACTTTTCTTAACCACCTGTTAAATCCCCCCCTTGAAAGTCTAATCCAATATATTTTCCCAAATCTATCTTTTCTTTCAATTAAAACTGTTTCTCAGCAGCCACACTGTGGCGCTACCTTTCCATTCCCACTAAACTAAACAGAAACCTGACAGAAATTCAAAGTCCCATCAACTCTTAGTGACTCTTGGGTGAACCCGCATTCACTCAAAGGGCCTAGAAAGGCAATGGAGAGGCCAGGATGAGTCTGTGTCCTGCCATCAGGTCCCCTGGATATAAACAGACTGTGGTGACAGGCAGCCAGCGAGACAGGGTGGGGAGTCAAGGAACCGTCAACTGCACACTCCCAGCCTCCTCACTGGGTAGATGGTGATTAGAGGACTTGCAGTGCCATCTGATTACCACATGGCAAAAGGCTTTATTGATCCCAGGTGGGCAGAGGGTAAATGTTTATAGTGAATCCCTCGGGTGAAAGGCAGAGGGAAAGTGAGTTAAAGACAGCAGTCGTGCGGTTAAGCTCAGGCCGCGGACAAAGTGAGATTAGAGCTGAAATTCAAGTCAATGTGGCAGTGACAGCACTTGGCGAAGATATCGGGATGATGCAATAGGATAAACAAAGGGTAATGGAGTGCTAGTAGGCACTGCAAGGCTTTACTACAACGCTATTTCTTTGCACTGTGGCAACTGCAATAAAATCTCAAGGATTAGGTGCAATACAGGAGCTGTCTCGTTTAAAAACTAAGTTTAAAATGGTTTTAGAAGGTGATTAATGAGATGCGCCCAACGAGAGCAAAATTTCTAAGAAAGTTATTAGTCAGACAGATTACAGGACAAAATATCACAGCGACGCTTTGTTGTTGTCCTGCAAATGCAAGTAAGGAGTGAAAAATGAGCTGCCTTAAATCATCTTTGGTTAAGGGACAATCTTTGGCTGAGCATTATTCAAAAATGTCAAGAGGGCAGGAAACTGGAAATCATTGCAGCGTTTCTTCCTGCTTCTCTTCCTCCTCATCGTTCTTGTGGTAGTAGAAAAGTATGAAGTGAGAGGCGGCCAACAACAGGCCTCGGTGTTTTGCTTGCTCATTAAGTCTGCCCGGAGGTAAGCCAATTGATCTGCAATTCATTCTCACAAGCGTTAAATCGATGCAGAGAGACATGAAAAGCCCCGGGTTTTTATGACTTCAGTCAAAGATTCCTGAAACGCTTTGTAACAGCAGATAATGGTAATCTGCCTTGTTTGTGACTCGGGACTGAAAAATCAATATGGTAAAAAGGAAAAAAAAGAAAAAAGAAAGCCTGAGAGGAAGTTGATTTGAATGAAAACAATAGTTTTTTTTTTTCCCTTTTCTGTGTTGCTATACAGATCTGACATCATTATACACGCTTTCATTGCCTTTATGGGGCATGGCAGTGTCACTCTAAAATTGAAATCAACTTACTCCAGGATAAATGATAAGGCTCGCAAACCTTATCCACTTAAATGCAGCACACTAAACTAACACACTAATTACAGCAATTTCTTCCGAGACTTCCACAACCGATGCAAACACACAAACACCAGCCCCTCGTTACTCCAAGTACAGTTTGTGACACCTGAGCGATCCATTACAGCTCGTTCCATATTGATTGACAAAGTAGCAACATAAAGTAATTATAATTGATTCCAGATGAGGCTCAGTCTGCCAAACACAGATCCACCCTCCTCCTCCTCCTCCTCCTCCTCCTCCTTTCTATTCTCTCCATCTCACTTACTGCTTGGAATCTGAATAGGGAGCTCCGGTAATTAGGTCACGCTGTTAAATTTTTAATGATCTCTGAAATCATATTCATGCTCACAGTGTGTCAGGTACACGTACAGCCAGCCTGGAGTGATACATCACCATTCTATGACATGAACAGAAGGCCTTAGCCATTTAATTGTGTGACCTTTTCGACCGAGCACCAAGTGAAGCCATCGGGAGGGAGAGGTATTTAGTGGGAAAATGAGTGATTGGGTATCGGTGGGGTGAACAATGCACAAGCTCGTCATAATAAAACAGATTCACTCCTTTAGAGAGGCTGCGTGTTAAGGTAGTTTGATCGTGGTTTTCGTGCCCCGTTTCTTTTAAAGTCAAAGTTAAAGCCAAAGGGCATAAAGGTGAGACTGGGACAGCAACAGCTGGGTTAGGCTGTAATGGTGATCACCTTGTTGCTAATGGCACATGCAACAGGGGGAAAAAAGGAAAGTCGTACTAAATGTCATTAAGTGGATTGTTTCTTTCATTATGTAATTTTATTTTGTACTAAAAAACCAAATATCTTGTTAAATGAAAGCAATGGTTACTTCATACAAAACTAATTATAACTTTGAATGGGTATTTTTGGCTATAATGGGCCCCAATGAATGTAAGGATGCAGAGCAACAAGGCTGGTTGTGAAAGAATGGAAAAAGTAAAAACAACACACAAAAAACTGTTTTGGGTAACAGTGATGTGCATAAAAAAAGTATGCAGCCTTCCCTTTACTCTTCTGTGACTAGCTTTATGAGGCTCTTTTGCATCAAACCAACATGAAGACCAGGGTCAACAAGAAGCCTGCTGTGTCTCTTCATTTCACCATTGTCTGAGTAAACAAAATAGTGCTTGAATACATCACAAAGATGAGTTTCAAGTCACTTTTGGCCAGGCTGCTGGCTGCAACTCAGTTTGTGCAAGAAGACATTACTTAACAGTAATGAAGGCAGGTAGAAGAAATGTGATACAAGAAGGGAATTATATGTAGATGAGAGGAAGCAGTTTATGCCTAATATATATTTTGGTACAAAGTTTGATTGCTGCCATTACACCCCAGTACATTACTCCACAACTTTTTTGTCAAGGTGACAAAATCACTTCACATAATCAAGATGAAATTCTTAAGATACATATATATATAAAAAAATGCATTAAAACAGCGGCCCTCGACCTGTTTTTCTACAGCAGGATTGTCCCCATACTGAGAATATGTTTCAAACAGGTGGTGGCAATGATTGGTACAGTAGGTTGCCAGTGGTAATGGTCAGTCAGTCAAATCAGTTCCGATGCGGGACACTCATAACTTAGTTGCACCGATGTGCCAAACTTTTATAATTCAAGTACACCATGGAAAAGTTTATGTGAACCCTAATTTTTACAGCGTGGCTCTGAACAGCTCATTTTCAAAAATTTTAACTGCTGTTAACTTGTTGATTGTTAGCCATAGAAAATTGGGATTGTACAACTTTTTGTCAATTTTTTTGTAAATTTTCCTCCTCTGGATTTAGGTTCAACTTTTTTTTTATGATAATTATCTACTTGGATTTAAATTATGTGAAGGGAGCTCCTCTTTGGCTTTATCATGTGCCAAATTTTAGCTCTTGAAACAGCCAGAAACATCCAGGGATTTTTTTAATCTTTTCCCCCCCTCTTTTTTAAATACAAGGCAGCCTATCATATTTGTAGTTTTGTCAATTACGATTAATATATATTTTCCACGGATCTTCTCCAGGAGAGCCTCCAGGTGCAGCTCAAACACACAGAGTGAGTTTGATGGAAGCTGCTCTGGTTCCCTGGCAAATGTAACAAAACAGTATATTCTCACTCTAGTGCTTCACCAGGAACGGATGCAGCTCTTTCAGTTTCTCTAGAGCTTTTTCATCCTTTCTTTTTTGGTTTAAAAACCTCAGCTACTGCTGAACCTCTGGGAGACTTGATCCCAGTCAGTTCATGTGATGTCATACAGTTGATGGTCGACAGGGGTTAAAACACATTCAACTGTCATCCAGCTTCATGTTTTGCTTCATTTCTGCTTTCATTTTAAATTACTGGGGATAATAGATAACAACCACATATAAGCAAGCTCCATGATATTCCACATTTTATAACTGATTCAAGTTTCTACGATTCTTGTCTGAATCCTTCTTCAATGTACTGGATGTCTGATGCCGGACGCTCCTTCTTCCAAGCCAACATTCAGCACGGTGAACAGCTGAGTGCGTTTTATCACAGAGCTCGGATACTGAGGGAAACAACAATATGCAAACAGACATTCAGAGAAGTAATTAAAGTCCTTCACCTAGACATGTGAAATGTTAGGCACACTGGTGAGACAGAGGAAAAAAACGGACGGGCTCAACAAAGTTTTTGACCACAAAAACTTGTTTGTGCATGAATAAACTCAAAAAACCCATTTCAGTGAATCAGAGGTTGTAGGCTCACTGTGGCCATTAGTTTTCTTTGTCTTGTGCATGAAATATGCTTTGCAAATCAACTTGCCTATTTGTAAAAATATTGTGACTAATCGTGGAAATGCAGCGGAGAGGGAGACACAGTTTGGACCAGCTCTGACACACTGTCCATGGAATCAAAGAAACAAGTGTGTTTTGTTTGCTTTGCTCTCTCCTTTTATAAGACTTACAGTTAGTAGCTTTGCAGCATATTGTGTCTGCTCCAATTATTGTTGGATTAGCTTTTTATCACTCTGTTAAGGTTGTAAATCAAAAGACGTTCAAACACTGATTAGATTTCCCAAGAAGACAAACACGCTCCCTCCCACAAAACTCACCTGTTTAGAGGTTGTCTCCATACTGAGAATATGTGGTGGTGGAATGATTGGTAAGTAGGTTGCAGTGGTAATGGTCAGTCAGTAAATAGTTCCGTGCGGGACACTATATTAGTTGCACGATGTGCCAAACTTTTATAATTAAGCACACCATGGAAAAGTTTATGTGAACCCTAATTTTTACAGCGTGGCTCTGAACAGCTCATTTTTAAAAATTTTAACTGCTGTTAACTTGTTGATTGTTAGCCATAGAAAATTGGGATTGTACAACTTTTTGTCAATTTTTTTGTAAATTTTCCTCCTCTGGATTTAGGTTCAACTTTTTTTTATGATAATTATCTACTTGGATTTAAATTATGTGAAGGGGAGCTCCTCTTTGACTTAATCATGTGCCAAATTTTAGCTCTTGAAACAGCCAGAAACATCCAGGGATTTTTTTAATCTTTTCCCCCCTCTTTTTTAAATACAAGGCAGCCTATCATATTTGTAGTTTTGTCAATTACGATTAATATATATTTTCCACGGATCTTCTCCAGGAGAGCCTCCAGGTGCAGCTCAAACACGGAGAGTGAGTTTGATGGAAGCTGCTCTGGTTCCCTGGCAAATGTAACAAAACAGTATATTCTCACTCTAGTGCTTCACCAGGAACGGATGCAGCTCTTTCAGTTTCTCTAGAGCTTTTTCATCCTTTCTTTTTTGGTTTAAAAACCTCAGCTACTGCTGAACCTCTGGGAGACTTGATCCCAGTCAGTTCATGTGATGTCATACAGTTGATGGTCGACAGGGGTTAAAACACATTCAACTGTCATCCAGCTTCATGTTTTGCTTCATTTCTGCTTTCATTTTAAATTACTGGGGATAATAGATAACAACCACATATAAGCAAGCTCCATGATTTTCCACATTTTATAACTGATTCAAGTTTCTACGATTCTTGTCTGAATCCTTCTTCAATGTACTGGATGTCTGATGCCGGACGCTCCTACTTCCAAGCCAACATTCAGCACGGTGAACAGCTGAGTGCGTTTTATCTCAGAGCTCGGATACTGAGGGAAACAACAATATGCAAACAGACATTCAGAGAAGTAATTAAAGTCCTTCACCTAGACATGTGAAATGTTAGGCACACTGGTGAGACAGAGGAAAAAAACGGACGGGCTCAACAAAGTTTTTGACCACAAAAACTTGTTTGTGCATGAATAAACTCAAAAAACCCATTTCAGTGAATCAGAGGTTGTAGGCTCACTGTGGCCATTAGTTTTCTTTGTCTTGTGCATGAAATATGCTTTGCAAATCAACTTGCCTATTTGTAAAAATATTGTGACTAATCGTGGAAATGCAGCGGAGAGGGAGACACAGTTTGGACCAGCTCTGACACACTGTCCATGGAATCAAAGAAACAAGTGTGTTTTGTTTGCTTTGCTCTCTCCTTTTATAAGACTTACAGTTAGTAGCTTTGCAGCATATTGTGTCTGCTCCAATTATTGTTGGATTAGCTTTTTATCACTCTGTTAAGGTTGTAAATCAAAAGACGTTCAAACACTGATTAGATTTCCACAAGAAGACAATTAAACACGACTCCCTCCCACAAAACTCACCACTGTTTATGCGTATTATTTCTTTGAAAATGTAACACTGCAACCTGCTTATCTCTGAAAGTTGTAGCATTCCCATTAGTGGGAGCATCATTGCAGCAGCTTGTTTATCTTTTTATTGTTTATCTTGTTATCTTTACCACAACCTCATCAATATCATCTCTTTCCCACCCAGTAAGCCACTTTCGGACCGTTAAATCACTTGTATATAAAAGTAAATATAAAAGTACTTGAATGTAAAAATTTGGTCAGTTTTTACATATTTCACATCAGTCTTGAAAAGTAGGGATGCATGATATTGGAATTTTGGCCGATATCAGATATGCCGATATTTGAAAACTTATGAGGCCGATAACCGATATCGATACCGATATTAAAGCCGAAAGAAATGACCAGTCATTGCAAATAACAGTTTTGTTATCCGTTTCTGACACTTTGAAAAATAAGGGTGGGAAAAATATTGATACACTGAAATATCGCAATATTTTCAAATGTCGATATCAAATCAATATTTAAAAACATGGTATCTATCTATTTTACTTACAAAATCTTATGAGATTTCATCGTTCTGTTATGAACTCTCATGATATTTTGTGAATTCTCGCGAGATTTGGTTAGTAAAATAGATCGATACCGTGTTTTTAAATGTCAATATGATATCAGCATATGAAAATGTTGCAAAATTTCCATGAATTCTCATGAGATTTCATAACAGAACGATGAAATATCGCAAGATTTTGTTAGTAAAATAGATTGATACCGCATTTTTAAATGTCAATATGATATCAGCATATGAAAATATTGCGATATTTCAGTGTATCGATATTTTTTTCCCCACCTCTAGTCTTTAGAAGTTTAAGTCGGTAAAAAGAAGTTTTTGAAGACATTTGGGTTTTTTTTTTAGACTTTAGAAACAGCAGGCTGATCGGTTAAATATCGGTGGGGTGGTTGATGTCCAATATTCAGTTTTAAGGCCGATATAGGCCAATACCGATAGGGGGCCGATTATATTGTGCATCCCTATTGAAAAGTCTGCAAAATCTGTTAAAATTGCTCAGTTTTCACATACAATCAAATTAAACATTCAGAAACTTTCAATCAAAGACAGCAAATCATAGCAGAAAATCTGATCTGTAAAAATGTTTCCTTGTTCTAATCAACATAAAAAAGGACAATCAGGCAAAAAAATTATACTTTTTTTTCCCCAAAACTTATTATTCTTTACATACAGTCTTTCAGTTGCCCACAGCTGTTTGGCGTTGGTACACTGACACATAGAAAATATTAGGTGGTGGAAAAATTTAATTTTACAATGTTTACTCATACACTAGCTTAGGAGCAGGCTGGAGGGAGGGTGGGTGGGGGTAAGTCAGAGGATCTGTAAATAAGCATTCACATTCAAGACCACCTCTGAAAAGCAACTGTTCCACTCTCTTGTTTGCATCCCCTTACTTTCCCGTTTCAGTCATTGTTTGGATAAGGAGACATACAGTAATTCAGGAAAATATTATACTCTTCTAATTCATCACCTTAAACCAGTGTATAAATTACAGGCTTGGGAATGGATTGTTTGACTATTTGAAACCAAACTTCTGTTTATTTCCCTCAGCGATTTGTGACATGCCCGGTCTTCAAAGCAGAGGAAATAATGCTATTTGTGTGTAAATGGTACTGATGAGCATAAAGGAACACAGAAACTACTTTGACTTTGCAACAGATGTTGATTAAAAAAAAACCAACAAAAAATGTGTCATGTGCTTGGATTAAAACTTTACTCTTTTGCAATTTAATCTGATTGATGTTAAAAAATGCTAGAAAACTAACACCGAGCATCTGATGATGTGCTGTTCCCGTGGTTACACTACCACAAAACAGATGGTTTTAGGCACTCTGAACATGTGAGGTTAGGCAGAAAGGTGAGGCACTGAGAACAGTAACTGCTTCCTGTCTAATGTGTCACTACTGTTATAGAGTCACTAAACTGACCTCCTAAGTAAAACCATAGATTTCGCTTGGATGCTGTACAAAGACAACATCTGGACCACTATAAAACTGGAGGAACACTAAGAGAATAAGAAACAGCATCCCAGAGTTGAGAAGGAGTACCTTTGCTCACCTCACACATGTAAATCCTTCATTAGTGAGTGATTGTCTCATACTTCACCATCATCTGACAGTAAGGTGGTTTTGATCCTCTATAATTACCCTTCCCATGGAAATGATTGCATCTCAAGTTTCCAAACTGACAACTCTATTTGGACACTAGTAATCCGCTTTCTTGGCTGTGGCTGATACCTGAGCATAATCTGCCCAGTCAAGCGGCAAGGAATGGCAGCATGCTCTTTTGCAGCCGTGGCATGAAACACAAATGATGAAGCTTCTCCCTTGTTGCACTCGGGTAATTTAGCCCATCCAGGGTTTACAGCTTTTGAAATATGATTTTTTTTTTCTCCCCCTTCTTCATCATTGAAAGGGGCTTTGCATGGCTGGAAGGAAATGGAGATGTAAATGGGGGGGAAAGGTTCGCTGGCCTGTCTAGCGTGATGTAAACCAAAATTCAGAAATTAGATTAAGCCATATAGTATACGTCTGCTTAAGAGAGTAGGGTATTGACCAGATAACAGGATCAGCGATGGTGCAGAACTCAAATGCCATCCTATATTATTCTAAACCTGCAATTTTTTTTCCTTTTTTTACTTTCGATATAATAAGCAAACACGCAACATGGAAGAGCTGCACACCAACACAGTATCTATACAAATAACATGACACAAATCAAAACAAATCTTCACAAAAAAATAGTGTAAATGCATTGTAGATGAACAAAAAGAGAAGAAAAAATCAAAAGAGAGAGGAAAATGAATAGAAATGGCACCTTAAAAGAGACTTAACAACTTGGTGTCTTCCATTCATTAGAGGGCAGTGGCATTAATACATCATCGCGTGAGAAGCATGAAGGACAGACTGATGGGATTACATCCCCTTCTAATATTTTTCTTTAAAAAAATGTAATTCACAAGGAGGCAATGCATTGGGGGGAAAAGTGAAGTGAGCTGCAGAAGTTGAGGAAGGAAAAAAATGAGGGGAGGGTGTTGGAGGCGAGAGGAGGATAAATAACAGAGGATAAAATGACTTCCATAAATAGAGCAGGATTCTAGAAGGCCATTAACCTCGATGCAGCCAACATGACAATTCAATGATGCTGGGTAAATACTCCGTGTTTATTCATTTAAATATCACTCTGCTGGCTGGAATAATCATGAAAAACAACTGCTGCTGTAGCAGAAGATTAAGGGGCCAAATAACACGCAATGATATAAAAACAATTTTGTGTATCTCATTTACACTTGGAATATATCGTTTGACAGAGGCTGCGCTCGGCAGCGTTGCTGATTTCATTTTCAGCTGTGGATTCCCCTGAATCAGAGGGGACTAATGTAATCAGCTTTCCACAGCCTGTTTATGCATTTATGTATTTATCTATTTATATCACCAAGGGAGTTGTGGTGAATGTCTGGTTGTCATGTTTGCAGAATCCCCATTTGCTAATAAGGCTAAGCCTCTTCTTGCGAGCCTGGAGCCACAGAGCTAAGCTCTTTCAGTCTCTGGCTAAAAATATCAAGTCAAAAGGAAATCAATATTCTAATAAGAGAGGGTGTCACTGTGTCAATGTCTGTTTTATTTGGGGGGGGGGGGGGGGGGGGGTACAATTAAAGCCACAAGTCTAAAGAAAGTCTGACTTGTTAGGAGTTTCAGTGCAGTTGGTTTGATTTGAGATCAGTTTTCATCTTGAGCACCCTTAATTCAACAGAAATCTCATCGGAGTGACTCCCCAGACTTCTGGGGGAAAAAAGCAGCTTTCTGCAAAATTGGCCGTGAATCTGCCCGTGTGTTGAAAGCGGCACACTAAGCACAGAAAGTAAAGGGAGACGCCAGACAGTTGTGCGTTGTAACTTTATGATTTGATGTCTTAGGGCATCTGAGGTCAGTGATAAAAATGTGTTTATGCAGAGAGTGTGAGTATCTTTGACTTTTCCCTCTCTTCTCGCTCTACCTCCCATTTGAGCTGCTTTTAATTATTTACAGTTTTTGAGGGGGGGAAAAAGAGCGAGAAATAAGTAGTCAAGCTTTTGGACATTCCTGATGCTGTGCTGCACTTTCCCTCTGAAATATCATGCATATTTAAAGTTAATAAAGCATATTCCTTACCTTTTATCCAGGGCTTTTTAATGCAGGGCATAAAACCGGAGAAGAGATTATGTGTGTGCATGCAGATCGGTGTGTCAAATCAGTTAGTGACCCTCCCCAATAAGTCAACTCTCAGGAAGACAAATAGCATCTATGATCAGCACCTCCACAAATTGCAGCCTGTACTCCTCAGTGTTTTCATGACCTCGAACTTAAACTCGTAGGTTACATCAAGTAATCTGGCAAATTGAGACAAACCACTCTGTAGGAGCCATCATTCATCCGTTCCACACAACTAGCGTGTGTCAAGAGTCCATTGAGAAGAGAAAATAATGTTCGGGATCTGGTGAAAAATCATGAATAAATCAAGCTGCATCATGAAATGGTGAAAACTAGTAATGATTACTAAAATGAGAAGTGGCAAAGCTGAAACAACCGACTGAATGCTTAACAGATATTAAATACAATGTACAAACTAGCAAAAATTGAAGTTGACTTATGATCCAGCAACTACTACATACTATAATGTATATCTTTGAAGTTTGGAGTTCTTATTTCAAGTCCTTGTTGATGTAAGTAAGTAAGTATACTCCAATAACAGTCCATCTGACCAAGTCTCAGTCTTATATTCAGCAAAAACTGTCTCAACCATCTCAATTTGAGATTAATATACTTGGCAAGACCAGAATGTGTAAGAATATTAATCTAGTTTTAAGAGTAAAAGTCTTTTATTTCTTACTTTGTGAATGAATCTTAAAATTGGTTATTTTATATTCATATTAAGTTAAATCATGTCACTAAGACACTGTTTCAGATCACATTGTGTCTTCCACTCCCAATTTTAGCTGTGAATACGTTTTAAGACCTCCCAGTACGTAAGTTTTCCATTCGGGACGCGACTGTGACATTGCAGCCGACTATTGGTTGAAGCACTCACTAGCAACCGGATGTGAAACAGGTATCAACACTGCAGGTGTTTTGAACGCGCATCATGTCGGATTCGGTAAAGAAACACAAGTAAACATTACCAGAGGAAAAGAGGAAAAGAAAGCAAGGAAGAGACAGAACAAGCATCAAGATAAGACTGTCTTTTACTGGCTGGAGTGGACTCACAGGTACGATGCGAGATGGATGCTCGTTTAGCTGCCGATAGGGGGCGTGTCACTGAGAAAACTGCTAAAAGTTCCGTTGTGTGTCTGTAAAACTAGTCTGGTAATGTTTATCTTTAGTGTTGTTGCTTTCTCATTTTGAAAGAAAAGATCTTAAAACAAGAACAACTCACCGGGAATTCAGGAACTGGTAGCATAGAGATGCATTTGACAATCTGAAACAGTGGCTTGTTTGGCTTGTGCTCAGAAGATTACGACTTCAAGTCCCATGTCATCCAAACCAATATCTGATCCTTGGAAAAAGCCCTCACCAAGCTCCATTCAGGTACATGCGTGTTTGGAGGTTGGTGGGTGTGGTGCTGCCTTATAAGATAGACTTTTTAGCAATTCTCAAATTTAAAAACACATATTGCTTTAATTTTTTTTTTTCACTTTAAAATGAAAAATAACCAACACTGAAAAGAAGCATTACTAGACCAGTTTTGATGGATTTTTTTAGTAAATGAGGGACTTGAAATGAGTGTTTTAGAACTTTTTTAAAGATACTTCTCACTGTCTAGAGTCTCAATATTTTTTTCTTTTATTTCAAGAAATCTTACCAAGTGTAATTATCTTCCTGCATGGATAGATTCTTCTCAATTTCTGTGTTTTTTTTGTTTGTTTCTTTGTTTTAAGAACACAAAATTTTGCAGTGTAAGCACTTCTCATGTGGAACTGTTCCTTTATTTGTGTGCCTTGCAGGGCCTCATTTAGACATTTTTTGAAAAAGTCTGCAACTTGATGGAAACAAAAAAGAAGAAGTCTTTTCTCTTAAAGGGAAGAGAAAACAGCCAATTGTAAAGTGAAACTATCTGCAATATATATATATAAAAAAAAGATCAGTGAATCAATGATGATGCACAGATATCATATGACTAGAAGCATGGAGGTGACTCAGAAGGCATGTGTGCATGTCTTAGAGGTCTGGTCAAATCAAGGTGTGTGCCTCGTAGGAGGGGGAGGGGGGGGGCGTCTGCTGTGAACAAAAGGCTGCTGGATAGAGGATTTGGAGGGAAGTCTTGACTGGGGATCCTCATAAATCACTGGCCTAGCTGCTGGATTCTGACAAGCCCGTATAGCTTTATCTGCTGCTGCTGTTCGCGCTCGTGCCCGCCTGCCTGGTCTGTCTCCTGTTTATGCATATCCGGTGGATATCCCACCTCTTCTCTCCAACTCTTTGGATAGCCCTCCCACTCAGTCTCTTTCTCTCTTCCCTTCTCTTTTCTCTCTTTCCTCTCTCTTCTGTTGTCCACTTTATGCATTTGTGCTACCTCCTCTTTCCTCTCCTGCTCGCTCCCTCTGATTCCCCTCCAGTAGGCACGGGCTTCTCAAGGCCTGGCCAAGCAGTGCCTTCCAAACACCATCTTTTTTCTTCCTTTCTGCCTGCTTAATTGATTCTGCTGGGGCAAAAAAAAAGTGGGGGGGCAGGAAAAAAAAGAAGCAATATATATACCTCATAACTTATTTATGCTGCCCTTTGATATGTGTGATATTTAAGAAGGGTTAATATGAATAGGGTTAATCCTTGAGGGGTGAGATTTGTAAAATTTTCATGAAGGGCTGACCAATAAGATTTGATGGAATGAAATAAAATGAACTTGCAGCACACGCCACTCACTTTAGGTTGTTGCTGTATTCACAAGCCAAAAACTCAAATTTGGATCTATTTTAAAATGAAATATTTAACCCAACTTTCCAAAGATCACCTGGGAAAGTTTGTGTATTTTCTTGATATTCTCATGAAAGGAAACAGAAAAAAGAAGTGACTGTACAATAAACAAATGGCCTTATCGTTTCATATGCATATGTCATTTAATTTTGGTTCACGTGCAGGTGCTATCTGCATACAAACGCCCACGCTCATGCCTGTACAGTCTGTGGGTGCTGACAGGAGGAAGGGAGACCATGCTCAGAGACTGGTACGTGGAGGCTTGTGGGGCTGCAGTCCCAGCATATTCATAAATCAGGCCTTTCAGGGAGCTGTCAGAGGCTCCATAATGAGGGTCATTACTCAGGCAGGGTGTCAAAGCTACTATCACAGGGACCCGTCCCTGGAAATCACACTCACTCTGCTCCTTGTTAAATAAACAGTGCAGTATACAAAATGGCAAACAAGCTGAGGGTCAATCTGATGCAGCGCAGGGCCAGGCAGGCCTCCAGAGTAATTTACCCTCAGGGAATACCTCTCGGCTGGGGAGATGGATTACAGAGAGCCCTCGAAAAAGATTAATGGAAATAAAAACACAAAAAAAGAAGAGGGGAAAAGAAAAATGGAAGATTGAAAGAGAAAGGGGATATGAAGAATTTGCACAGTGAGGAAACAGATGGAGTGACAGATTGATAAAAGTGGACGAACAAAAGAGGGGAATCTGCTGCTGCTGTGAAAAGAAGCATTAACTAAATATTTCCATTATCTGTATTCAACTCTTGTAAAAGTGCATGTATTCTTTCCATCTCTGGGCCAATCACAAATTTAACTGAGAGTTTAAGGCCAAATTCAGTATGATTAGGGGCTGATTTTCTTTTTTTTTTTTTTTTTTTTTTGCTGACATGAAAAAGTGCCACCTATCTTTGGTGCGGGCTCACATTGCTGATGTAATGGCCCAGTAATAACAGTGTCTGAATCTCCGTTATCAAATATTCATCCTTTTATTGCCTTGCTAATATCCAACACACAATTTTATTAATTTAGGGTGGTGGTGGGTAACGGCAGATCAGAGAGTTAAGATAAAGATGGACACCTGGATTGTCTCTGTAGTGGTGGACAGAACTACCTCTGTGTCTTACAGAAAGGCTACTTCATTTAATTATTGTTAATTATTCACATATTATTTCACCCGTCATGTTGGACATATCGGGTTTTTTTTTTTTTTACTCCGGGTAACAATTACGCAGTAATTTTCAACATGTCAAAACACTCTTATTGAAGTCAAAGAACAATGAGCAGTTGTTAATATTTATACCTTTAATCTTGGTTGTAATATTCTATAATACACCCCTGTGTGAGACAAATGCACATATCTTTGTTTTACAGGATTTGTGAGGACCAGTCATGAATATGCTTCTCTAAAGCCCTCTGACTGACCTTTAAGCAGTATGAAATTTTGGTCCTTCCTAAAACATCAGACTTTCCTAATATAGTGATTTTTTTTTTTTTTCAGTTTTTGGACCCCAGAAATGCAGAAAAAACAAGAATAAACACAGCTAAAACTGTCAAATTCAAAGTTCTGGCATATGCAAACTTAAAATAACCATTTACTCACTGGAAACTTCCTCAATCTCCTTTACTAAACATGGTGTAAATAATCCATAATCTTTAATATTCAAGTCACTTCTGTTTTTCTTCTACTGTTCTACAAGAACGGCAACTGTCACATGGGGTCTGTTCAAGGACAAAATATTGAATACTTCCTGCAGTTGAGCGGATGTGCCCTCTTCTCTGTTCTCCCCGCTAACCAAACAGCTCGGAGCACTGCCTTTTTTTTCTCCCACTGATTTCCAGCTCACCTACCTGAAGGCAAAAAGATTAATCTTTTACATCTGTGAGTTTTAGACAGGCACCCATGCTGTGCGAGACACTGCAAAGGCAGCCAGCCCTTACGCAATGCCAATTAATGATTTTGTCATTTTAGTGACGGGGGGGCTGCTGGCTGTGAGTTTGTAAAGACTTTTTTTTTAAGGCAAAACTGTCACTGTAATTTGTAGCCATCTGTTTTTGTGCTGGGGTAGGGAGGGAAGGGACGCTGTGAGGAAGACAGTAGCCGTGTGATGATGCGTTTCTGCAACTAGCTAGCGCAGAGTGCATGCTGGCTGCCATGTCTTGGGGACATGCAGGGAACATATGTTGTCTTGGAGCCCCAGGGCTGACATTGAAGATGAGGAAAGACGGTACTTCAAGGCAAATGTTTTCCCAGAAGTGAGGCTGCCACAACCAGTGCAGCTCTGAGTATTGACGGGTCTCCTGTGGACCGGCAAACGTAAAGATTTACACACAAATGTAAAGGGCGACCAACAACGAGCTGGAGATTCCCCAGACTGTGAACAGAATGGGACCCGCACCTCCCCAAAACTGGATCATTTCATCAGATTAGCCTGGAGGAGATGCATAATCACACATGTACTCTACATGCACCTGCGGCTGTGCTTGTAGCAGCAACTGTACTCTGTGGTAGCATAGCTGAGCCAAGGAATGCTAAAGACTGCGTGTTTTAGAGCAAATAATAAGCCACAATTGCTAACCCTTGTAACAACCTGAGCCTCAGTGTAGCAAACATGCAAATGCACCAGATTATTCTTCACAAACTTTCACTTTTCTTGCTGCCTGTGAATGACTTTTATCCTCAGGGTAGATCTGTTAGCACCATGGTTTAGTGTGTTCAATAAAACCATCCACTGAACTTAACAAATGTAAGTCAATACAGCATTGTAAGAGCAAAGCTACTGAAAGGGGAAGTGATTAAAGATACAAGAAGCACAGCATTCATATAGGAGCACCTAATTTTCAGACATAACCTGATTTAAAAGGAAGCATAATGGAAGAGAAAACTTAAGTGCTGCCTTTAAAAAGTACAGCGAGGATTTGTTTAAAACGGCTCAGTTGTGTTAAATGTGGGCCCTACAGTATTCCTCAGTGAGTTGGATTTTAGCACCTAATGCACAAATGTAGGACCAGTACCTTGATGGCTGCCTGAGAGCAACCCAATAATTGACCCTGCTTAATATCGCTGAGGTGTTTGCATGGGAGTAGAGCGAGGGGCCTTCATTAGGGCTTCGCCAGCGGAGGGCCTAAGTGTCTCGCTCTTTTCTCTGTCTCAGCTCCATTCAGACCCATGATGAATGGCTATAGAGATGGAGTGCTGCCGAGGGAGAGTTCCTGACGGGTCTAAGCAAAGCCTTGGATGATGAATAATGATTCTGTAGCCATTTTCCCCACAGGAAGCCCTCAGACTGCAGTCGGCTCTTCTACAAAGGAAATCCGGTTGACAAGCTCTCCTTGTCAGGGGCCGAACACTATCATGGCTCGGTGTGGCAGCGTTTTGCTCTGAAAAGGTGAGTGACATTGTCATCTCATCAGTTTGTGCAGCGTGTGAGCCTTTGCCATGCCACTGAATAAGTTGGTCAGTTAGAAAATAAGGAAGCCGGACAACAAGATTTGGTGTAGAAATAAAAGGAAAAGAAAATGAGGCAGGAAAGTAGGAAAAAAAAAAAAAAAATCAAAGACACGTTTGCAAATTAACTTTGACTGCTCAACAAGGAGCGCGTGTTGACAGGGGAGAGCGATGATCTGATTTACTGACACAGGCAATGGATAGAAAGAGAGCAAGCGGAGAGGCATGCGAGACAAAACAAATTCAATCATCTTTTCCATCAAGAGGAAAACCTTAGCCTTTCCTACACAAAGGACCCCCCTGGCTTAAATCAATTGCAAACAAACGTGATTCAGCGACGAGGCACAGGGGGAATAAACAGTAGCTTTCAATTTAATTCAGCCCTGCGCCTTGGGAGAGGAAAACTTTCATCCATCACTTTCATGTGCTTCACGAGGCTGTTGTAACTCAGTGCGTGGTGCATTTGGTGACAGCAAGGAACGGTAAATATGTCTCAACAAGCGGCTCCGCTGACACACTCAATGTGTTTACAGCACTGTACACTTGACAGAGAGAGGCACTCAGTAGGCAATACATACATGTTATGATCAAGCCTTCCATCAGCATCCTCTATAAAGTGGAGTTGGGAGGTGCAGGCAAGGAGGTTAAGCATGCATTTCAGCCATCTTGAAACAGAGCTCCGCAATATACGTCATCATAAGCTAAGTAAGCGGCAGTGGATAAATATAAATACTTACTGCTGCTTACATTTTTTAGAGTCATAACAGGATTTTTGTGGAACAAATGACTGTAAATGGTTCTGCTAGGATTTCAATTTTTTTTCTAACCCTTTTTTCAATGCTGCACCACTTTTTATAGATGTAGACTTTAAGGCTAAATACCTCGCTTTAATGAAGCATGCCCAAAACTTTTTTTCTTGGAGCTGCCTAGAGGAAACTGTGAAAAGGTCTTTTTAGTAGGAGAAGGGACTATTCTGATACGCAGCTTGATCCAAAGCGTTCTTAGGCCCAATCCCATTTCTCTTTTTTTTACCTCTACCCCTTGGTAGACTAGTAGTCAAGACCGCCTAAACCAAGACCAAGTTACCACCAAGACCATAGAGTATCAAGACCAAGACAAAGCCAAGACAGACCAAATCAGGACCAAGACTAGTTCAGCTCGTGACCGAGACCAAAAAAAACCTAGGTTTTTTTTTCCATTTTGCATGAGTTGTAGAACCTAAGCACCATACTGGGTTCAGCTGCTTAGTATAAACATGAGATTGTATTATTTGGTACTTAATTGGTACTTGAAGGTGGAGTATAATGATATTAAACAAAAAAAACTGCCTGCCTGGATATTATAGGTTACAAATCCCTTTAAGACCATTCAGTTAGTCCAAGACATCGCTAAACCGAGATACCCGAGACCAAGACAAGACTGAGACCAAAGACTGCCGAGGCTGGGACAAGACCATGATTGCGAAAAAGTGGTCTCAAGACCAAGACCCATCTTGAGAATTAGGGTTGTTCCCGAATAGTCGACGATTCAATGATTCGCTTCCAGGACTGTGATTCAACTGCCAGTCTCTAAGTTGAATAGTCGCAACATGTGGTTACCAAGCAAAGATCAGACCATCCTGGCAGTAGGGGGGTGCTGAACATTTGATTTTTGAGTAATATTCATTTCTTCTTCAAATAATTTGGGTTATAGGTCTATTAGCAGCCTAAAAAGTCTGTTACTAAGTGTGGCAGAACAAGAAGGGCCGGGCAGGCAGGTTTAAACCGCAGTGTCCTGGTGAGCAAGTCACACCCGCTGACCATTCAGCCAAAGAGACGTCTCTATGACCAGGTAGCCACAGACATGATGACAGGACCCTCAAATGTCACATTATCATTGTTGTAGCTTCTTCCACTGATTTACAACATCAGTCTGTCAAGGTGGGAAACAGTCTGACTGGTGGGGACAGAAACATCGGATCTACTCCTGTGCGTAATGAACTGGACCACGGTCTCACTGCATCAGCTGTTGAGCGCACGTGAAGCGCCTCTTCAGTGAACGGTTGAGGGGAAGATGCTGTACCATTCCAGTAAGTTGCAGGATAATCATGGCTGTGATGTTCTGCACATTCCCTCCACCTCCACTCCATCCAGAGGAGATTCTCCTTGGTCGGCTTTATTGTGAACGAAGCGAGGAGCGCACCTCTCCCGTCCACATACAAGTTTTCCTGACACACAATTTAAAGAGTCAGATGGTAACAGGTAATGTAGGGCATGGCTCTTTCTGTAGCAGGATTTATTAACATATTTATTTAGGTCAGATCTTGTTTTATTATTTTATTATAAAATTTACCTGGAGACTGTGTGTCTCAGCAGCGCAGCATCATCGGCCTTTTGCTGCACACGTTCTAACTTTTACTCGCTCTCCATTTTACATGGATATAACTTATTTCGTTATGAGCCTATTTTTTGTTGTTGCGTACTTTATTTTCAGTGAAGGTTATTCTATTGGAATTCCTATTTATATGTTTGATATTTGGACCATGCGTGGTGCGCACAGACTGTTACACCCTTTTAATTCTTTTTCCCGACATTAAATTGTTAAGCAAAAAAACAAATAAAAAATATTAAGTTTATGCCTGCAGTGTTAACTGAAAAATAAAGATCAAATCAATTAATTGTTTCACCAACATACCTGAATGAGTGTGAATGGTTTGTCTGTCTCTCTGTGTTGGCCCTGCGACAGACTGGCGACCTGTCCAGGGTGTACCCCGCCTCTCGCCTGATAATAGCTGAGATAGCACATGAACCACATGACGTCGAAAAGCTAATCTTTAACATAAAATCCCCCCTTGGATGTTCCAAGTTATTCTGTCTATCTCTTTATCTACCTGTCTATCAATCAAGATCAAATGCAGAATCAGAACTCTTTTATATTGAGATCCATTCTTGTTTCTTTATTATCATGACAACAGTCTTTACTTCAACTAAGTGTGGAAGAAGCTTGTTGACCAGCATCTATCCCCATTACCAACTGACCAGTTTACACAACTCCAAAGTAACTTTTTTAATACAACACCTGCAAAATGATTTTATCAAAAAACTTTAAGTGAGCAACTGGCTTTTGGATTTGGTTTCTACAATTTTTCCACTAATTTGTTTTATTTTTCTATCAGAGAAAAGATTAACAAAACCCAAGACTAAGAGAGTTTGATGATTCCTTGAGGTGACACAGAAAAGTCCAACTATTTCTGGCTGTAATCTTTGCCTGATCTGTTTTTTATTGTCCTCCATTGTAAAAGTTAATAAAGGTCCCCGGTTGCACCATCTCCTGCTAGACAAATGAAGTCAACCATGTGACAAATGTGCTTAAATTCACAGCTATTCTTTAAATTGGTATCTTCTGGCTTCACTATTACATTCTACATCAAAGCTAATGGACAGACCCCCACCTTAAACTATGTCTTGAAGGCTCCTTAGGTAGAGAGGCATCTCTGCAGCCGCTTATCTACACTCCTGTCTCCATGCATTGTGTCTCAAGGAGTGGGTGGTCTATGCAGTAGCTGTGTGTGCCTAGCTGAAAGCTGAGGCATTAATCTGTCCTGACTGATGATGAACATTAGCATACAGTACATAGCTGGAGAAATGCATGTGTAAGTGGTGGATGTATGTGCAGGGGTGAGGGAAACGTGCGTTTAAGGCGCGGGCACAGGCAAGTTGTGTTTGTGCACGTGTGTGTGCATGAGGACAACTTCTAACCCCCCCCCCCAAATCGTGACTCACTCCGACCAGTTCCCCTTTACTTCCTGTCATTAAGACACACACAGCCTTTCCTTCCTTCCTTCAAAAATATTCTCAGCAGTTTTTTGTCAATCCAGTAATAATTCAATTTAGCAGGACTGGCCGGGTTGGGACTGCCATTAGTTTGGAGGAGGTGATTTAAGATTGATGACTTGTGTCCCCCGGGATTCTATTCCTCATCTTTTGGGAGGGAGGGAGGGGGGGGGGCTGCCGCTGGTGGCCGGGCTCTTCGGCTGCACCGGGCGTGGGAGTCGTCGAGCGAATTAAGGTTCAGAATTGATTTCCTCCAAATTTGAGCTGACTAATGTGACAAGTGGCAGCTGTGAGCGCCTCACCGCCGCGGCCTTGGATGTCTCCTCCGGGCTCCTCACTGTGACACTGTGCCAATGCAGGCAAGGAAAGGAGAGAGCTGCACTGCTGTACATCCTTGCAGGTACGCACACACACACACACACACACACATGCAAGGACACGCAGACACA
Source organism: Atherinomorus stipes (assembly GCA_023101725.1). Lineage (NCBI taxonomy): Eukaryota > Metazoa > Chordata > Actinopteri > Atheriniformes > Atherinidae > Atherinomorus > Atherinomorus stipes. Next base: position 186,769 of record JALJCO010009434.1, read on the forward strand.
GATGTGAGCGCACAGTAGCAGGTTCACATGTCCACATCTCAAGATGGAGACAGACAAAGTCATGGGGACGTGGCAGGCAAATATGCACACGCACACACAGAAAGCAAAAAGCACACACTTTTCCACTCACACACACCACCACCCAACCCCGTGACACAGTGTTGTGCGAAGCTGCTCACCCATCAAACTCAAGTCAGTGACACAAATTACAGCCGAGGACTGCATGAGGAGAGCGTTGCTTGGCCCTGACACGCATACATACACACACACAGATGCACCCACACAGCTGCAGCGCTGGCTTACACACACACTCCGCTACAGCACTGACAAGGAACAGGTCAACATGATGACACTGGTGAATAATTCAAGAGAAAACTGAGAGTGAAAGGGAGAGCACAGAAAGCCAACAAAAAGAATTGAGAGATATGGTTGATATATATATATACAGTAAATAAAATAGCAGTGGAGGCTCTGAATGCATACATGTACACACACTGCTTTCCTCTCCATAAATCACACACCTTGTCAAACACCTCATTACCATCATGTGAATGTTTTATTTAGATGCTGGACTAGAGAACAAACAGAAAATAATCTGCAGAAATATACTACAAATGTATTTTCTATAAGAAGTTGTTCTGATTGTTTTCAGCAACTTCTGGTTTCACAACTCTGAAAGTCAGTCACCACATCAAGTCGGCATGTGTGACAGGTTGTAGATAGCTTAAAGGTACGGTAAGAAAACATTGCCCTTTTTTTTAAGACAAAAAAAAAAGAAAAAAAAATGGAGTCCTTGACAAGTCAACGCTGGAATTGGTTTCACGCTTGAATGCAGCCTTTAAGACAAAAGCACCTCAGGAGATAATTACAGTGTCAAGCATACCCTGCCAAGTGCCTGACGATTGCCCAATATTTAGCTTTAATTAAATCAAAGCAGAAATGTAATTTCTCCTGAGTGAACTCCACACAGAGATGATTCCCAGAAACACACAACATGTCTGACTAATGCATTTCCTTTGTTCCTGTCACATTGCCTGTAGCTTGTTATGGCCCCCAAACCATCCATGTCCTGAAAGTAAACTAACTCAGTGCTCCTCTCAGGAGGGCGAAGTAAAAAAGGGCGTCTCACTGTGACACACCGCAGTTTCGGCCGGTGTGTTTACATGTGTGGAAAACAGCTGCAAATTAGCCGTAAACAATTGGAAAATGTGTCCGGGAGCGTTTTTTGCATGATTGTGAGTGGAGTGGTGCTGAAAAGGCCATGCTCTGGGAGGCGTCTGTTCAACTAAATGAATTTGCTTTGTCAGGCGCATTAGAGCTCCTTACACCTGCTTTGTAAAGTGGGCTTTAACATATCTGACAGACTTTTTAATTGTGGCCAGCTTGTCATTTATGACGTGTGAATAATATGCCTTCACATCAAGGAACAGTTGTGCCTTTTCTACAACTCAATATGCATTTTTCTCACCGGCATGAATGTTAATAAAAACACATATAAAAGCTCATGTCAGTCTGATGTGATAAAGTTAAGCTGAGGAGAAAAAAAAACTTTTTTTTTTTCTTACTAATAAGTGCATAGAAGTGTGTTTCTCTCCTCTACACTAAGGGATTAAAAACACCCTTTTTCTGTTTGGGCTGCAGTACAGAACCTGTGGATGGCAAAAGGTCAACACAATATTAATATGGGCATTAATATTCCTAATGCAAACTCTCAGTGTTCTGTGTGTCAAAGTTTTGAGTGAGCTCAAAGTTTAATGAGACCCCTCCGTGTGTGATCTTTGCTCGGCACTTGGTAAAGTTCAATACACGAGTGCAAGTGCACGAACACACAGTGGTGAAGCATGAGCGTACAAACTGAGACGCACTCACTCACACACACAGATTGTAAAATGGTAAAGTGTGCTGTATGTCGGAATATTATGAATGTCTTTGAAGCTACTGATCAGCAAAGATGAAGAAGGGGCTGAGGGGGTTTAATTGATTGTACAACAGTTTAAAAAGTGCCTCAAGTGCAGAAATACTGAAAGGTTGTGTCGAGTGCTGAGGCATGTAATTACTGTTATGATGGGAGGAAGGATCCGTCTCTACAAATTCCTTTTAACTGTCGAACACTGTATGTAAACAGTGTGGAACCCCTGCTGAAATAAACTCAATAGAGAGTCAAAAAGAGTTGCAAACCCCTCATTTCTGGTGCTGCATCTATATTATATGTCTTATAACAGGGGGAAACATTAGGAAAAGCATTTGTGTTAGCATCTCCATCTGCAGGGCTCTACCTGGTGTTATTTATGTGGGCTCATGTTTAGGAATGCAACTGCACGTGTGCCTAATTAATCCCCCTGACAAATTAGATATTGTTTCAATTTGCAGCTGAGTGCAATTAGCACGTGGCGGCCCGCATATGTAAACTATGGCGATGCAGATTAGAGAAAGATGCTTGTTAAAATCTCTTACCTGAGGCCACTTTTGCACAACTGTTGCTAATGAATGTTTAAATGTTGTTGATTGGGAAATTATTTGTTTCGTGTTTGTTGAGTGTCGTCTTCTGAGTTTGGAAACCTGGTTTATCTGTAATAAACACTCAGTTAGCATTCCCTGATGGCCTCCTGCCCTGAGCTCTATGGTATAAAAGAAGGCAGGTGTTTGAGACAGACTTGGAATATCCTCTAATGAGATCAGAATTACAAGACCAACTTATTGTTGGTGTTTAAAGGTTTGCCTACATCTATTTAGTGTGACTCATATTCTGTGGGTATTATATAGATAAAAAAAAAAATCCCATTATTTCATGCTCAAAAAAAGATCCTCTTACTGCTCTGTGACATACGTTGGAGGCCCCATTTACGAATCTTCAACTAGAGATAGAGGAAAAGTAAAGCAAAAGAAGGGAGAAATGGAGCAAACTAAGCAGCGAAGCCTCACATCTAGTGATCAGGCTTGGCTGGACTATGTTTTTTTTTTCCTTTTCTTTTTTTTTTGCCACAGCAGTTGCCCGGGTGACGCTTCACAGCCCGCACTGACCTTCCACAATTTCCAACCGTCAATCTAAATGGGAGCCCCTTATCTCATCCTCTCCCCCACTCACACCCCTTTCTTTGTAGATGTGCACATCTTTTTATTCTAAATCCAGTCATTATTGTTCCTCTCCACTGGCCAGCAGGAAAAGCCCTGCTGAAGTTGGAGAGTTAATTGAGCATGTCTCTCTCACTGCTGGCTCTGAGGGCTGTAGCGACTGGCTCTACTGTCTGGCTGCTTGGCTTGCCGGCTAGCCGCTTTCTGCTCGACGTATTTGCCTAGATTGCCAATGCAGGGCCTGGCTGAGGATGTCTTGTCGACCGGACTTCACTTGAGCATTCATGTCTTGGCTGCGGCAGCATCCGCTCATTACGGAGAGAGAAGTGTCAGAACTGGAGAGACCAGATGGCTAAGACTTCTCTAATGTAATCTGGACATTGAACTTTTTTCTCCTTAATGATATGAAACCTGACTTCATTTTAACTGGTGCCTTGTCAGGCCTAGCAGCTTGAAGTTAGAGGAACACAAAGCTCCCTGCGCTGCACTGGAAGACAGAACTTCTAAACTGCTGCAACTCCAATTTTTTTTTTTTTCTTTTTATTCAAAAATTCCCATCACCTAAGCACAGACGATCTTAGAACTGGTACAACGTTACCCAGGCAACAATTAAACACACCATGAATGGACTGATTTATCTCCGAAAGATTTAAAGTCTAATCTGAAATGTATCTGGCTCCTTGGGGGAACTAAAGGTGAAGTCAGTTATCTGCCATTATTTGGTTTAAAACATTCCCAACAGTATCCAACATCTCTGCCTATTTGATTCACTTTGAGCATGTCTCTCTCCTGGATGCATTCATCCTCCCTAAACTCCTGAGTTGGAGTGGTTCGCCTCAGGCAGAGGAAGCAATAATGTGAACCCTGGAGAGCTATTCAGAGTGAAGAGGAGAGTGGAGAGGAGCCTCCTCCACTGTTCTCCTCCAGCGGGCCGTTTGGGAGGCTAAACGGCGCCGATATCCCTTATTAAACCATCTGGCTGATGCTAATTAGATTATCAGAGATAAAGAGAAGGAGTTTTCTTTGTACATTTTAATGAGATAATGTGTCAGGCAATTGCGAGGAGAAGCGTTATTTTCCGAGTGCAAAGACTTTTCAGGTGAAAGTGTACAAGAAAGAACAGATGCAGGGGAATGATTAATAGTGCTTATCTTAAAACATCATGCTTACATAGGGAGAAATAAAGATTAGAGGAGTAAAAGTATATGTCTTTTTTATTATATAAACTAGGGCACAGTGTATAGTTTCAGCACAGACATTAGGTAATGCATATGGCTGAATGTGCAATGTCAAACTCCAACATGGACTAAGAAAAACTTTTTCAGTTTTTCTTACACAGAAAAGAAGTTGTTGCAGGATGGTTGCGCGCAAGTTTTGCAGAGCAAAATGAGCAAAGAACACAGGGAAACTTTTAGTGGGGAGGGGAGGATTTTGTTATAAGTTGACAAAAAATGCAATGGACTAGCTTAGATTGAATCTTCTGAAACCAAAAGCTCCCATTCTTGGGGATGCTTGCAGTTAGGCCCTCCTTCTCCCTGTGTGTCAGTCACCATGCAAAAATACCACTAAAACCAAGAGCATCTCTGTCAGGGGTCATGTATTTTCCACATTCCTCACGTTTCTCCATCCAACACAGTTGGGAGCAGAAGTGTAAGCAAAGCTAATCCTCTGGTCACGGAAGATATGATGACAATCCATCAGTAAGAGGAAGGAATGGACGCCTCTTCACTGTTCAGTGCTTTAAAATGAACTGTAATGCAGGGAAGCTTAAGTTATTGGTAATTTTTATCGTGTTTTAATGCAGCTGGACTCCCATTTCATACAAAGAAAATGAATTTGGGATTCCTTTTCTTTTTTCCCTCTTTCTGTAAATTCTTCAACTGCACCAAATTGCTGAATTAGTCCACCTAGTAAAAAGCTCTTAGGGCACATATGCAGATAGATTTCCCAGCCAAAGATAGTCTTGAAAGCCCCAGCTTCTAATGAGAGTGAGGAGGGAGACTATTGATCAGGCCTGTCACCAGAGAAGAACATAAAAGTACACATTCAATAAAGGACTTCATACCCAGTTCGGCTAGTGTAAAGGTTAAGTGCTGGAGAATATCGGAAAGATCGATAATTGTCTGTAACTTCACGTACGGTCCACCATCACTGAAGTCACATAAGAAATGCCACAGGAGACTAGTGGGGCTGAACAGCTTCTATTTGACAGATTTATTTCAAACAAACACATATTTTGCACGCTATAGTCTTTTTACTGTTTATGACAAACACAGAGAGGAACAGGGAAGAAGAAGATGCTGCTGCAGGCCATCACACACTGACACGGAAGAAATTGGAGCTTATTTAGGATTTAATTGGCTCTGTTTATTACTGTTGCATATTATCCCTCTTACAATAAATAACTAACTCAATTTCCCCATTGTAATGGAAAAAGAGAGGCTCCTTAAGCAAGACAAATGAAGGGTTTCCAGCACCGAGTAACAGCATTATCTGGCTAATTAAACAACAATGGAGGATGCCACTGACTCTCCATATAATTATGCATTGTGGTTTAATGAAAAAGGGTAACAGTGCAGAAGGAAGAAAAGCTTGGGAGAGCTACTGTGCCAAGCAGGAAAGATCCCCAACAAACAAGTCTACCTTTTTGTCTGCCTTTTATTAAGACAGAGTGATACACGTATGCATTTCTGCAAATGCATCGTCTCTTCCCAATGGTAACACTGTCCACTTCCCAGATGAATGCACGAAGAAACAAAGGAAGCAGCAGTACTGTGTGACTCAAAGTACAGCTGGAATGACTTTACAGTCTTTACAACCAAAAATCAGTTTGTTGCACACAAGAAGCACTTTTAAGTGGGGGGCAAATGCCCTCAATTTCTCCATTGAGAATCAAGCTAGATAAAGATACTCAGTCTGCACACGCTCAATAAAGTCCTCTCTCTGCTTCATGGAATAGAGCATGACCGTGCCACCAACATAGTTATTTTCAATTTGTTAAATTTGAAGTATTTAAAGTAAATTTTTAGCTGCATAACATTGATGAGCAGGTGTTAGCACAAATGTTATATGTGGGTTATTTTCTAGAAATGAACATTTTCAACCTCTACTCATATGGCTAATATACAGTAAAGGATTTTATTGTGGCTGTATGGAAAAGGTCGATTTAAACTGTTATGGGCTGTTTCCATAGCAGCAATGGAGAGTTTCTGACAACGTTGTGCTTTTTAGGTGCAAAGCCACAATTAATGTAATTAGTGAGTGTATGAACACATCATTTCATGTAAAAACAACTGCTTTGAAGACTGACCCTGAGGCAAAAGTTCACTGGAAGCATGAATGGCGGATTTTTCTTCAGGAAATAGGCTTACATACTGTATTTCCTAGAAAGTATAAAACTTTACTTTTACATTAGTTTATTCACTCTATTCATTGCCAGTTTTTTTCTGTATGGTGGATTAAATTAGACAAAAAAAAAAAAAAAAAAACTTAAGCACCATTTTAAGATATTACAACAATTTTGTGTGTATCTTAAAAAGTTGAAAAGCTTTTTTTTTTCTTTAACTAATTTTTTTCTACTGTTGATTGCAGGGGCCACAGCTCAACTCAAACTTCCTCTCATAAACAGCTGAAGAAGACTATTTAGTCTGATTTCAAATGCAATTATAAGCATATATGATGCTACCAGAGTGAGGGGATGAATAAGGCCATGCTCCGCACTGTGGAGTGGCCTCTCCTGCTTCCTCTGAAAACGCAATTAATTGTGCTTCCCTGCTGTGACGTGTGCAAGTCTATTCCATGAGGACCTATTTTCATTCAGACACTTAAATATTCTATTAATTGATAATGCGAACACCCTTTGGGTTTAGATGATCTCTGACAGATATTTCAGCTGCAAATTCCCAGTTCATAAGTAAAAGCTAAAACACAGCAAGACCCCTTAACACAACACCTGCTTTGCTCCCCTCTGCAGAGCCCCATAACCTCCACCGATGTGGCCGTGAACTTATTTTGGATCACAGGAAGACTGTTTTCTACATTGCAGGACCTGCGCCCATTAGACATGCTTGTGAATGTGATTTTATTGGGATAGCGATTGCACTTCCAACTCTTCGGTTATGTGCTCGCTATGAGCCCTTTTCCCAATAAAAAGCTGTGGAATGTTTGGAATAAGACGCAGGTGGTTATAGTGAAAGATGGAAAAAAAAAAAGGGGGGGGGGGGGGGGGGGGGTGTAGAATTATCTGCTGGCTGATATTTATCCTCTGTTTCAAAAAAGAAACCTGTCGTTTTTTCCATTAGATATTCTGTCAACACAAAGCAGAGAAAATCCTGTTAATTTGCTGCTGTTTATCACTCCTCCCAAATGAATTCATTACTCCTAATCTGTTTATCATTACAAAGTGACAGAATTTATGAGGAAAGCCTACTGCTTTTTCCACTCTATTAAAAGATAAATGACAAATTTGCAGACTGAAGTAGCAAAGATTGAACTTGCTAAATAAGTAATTAGATAAGGACAAAAACAAAAGAAGAAGGTGCAGACATCCGAGTATCATAAGCTCCAACAATTGGCTTTGATAGTATTGACAAATGTGTCTATGGGTTTTAAATTTGCATTCCTTAATGTGGTTGTACGATGCTGAAAACATGACCCCACATTAAATTATCCCTATATAGATTATTTTAAAGCATAATACTCCATATTTCCCCCGTTTTATAAACATTATTCTTTCTAACGAGGGAGGAAACAGCAGGTATTTGTCTTTTAGATGAATCACATGCTTGAAGAGCGCTGCATGGAGCGCTCACTGAGGCAGCTTGTTATTTATTCACACAAGCTGTTGCCAAAAGATTTGACAAACAACTACAATGATCAATAATACAATCCTCTGATTGTACATATTGTATAAGTGTTAATTATTCACTAAACAAAGTGACATAAAAGTCCATTAGTGATGCTCTGAGCCAAAACAAGTAATTACCCCCAGCATCAGTCTGATCTTAGGAATTATGTTTTATTGGTGTGGTTTGTAAAAAATGCATGATACAAAATATTTATCTTTACTTTTCAAAGGCTTGTGATGCAAATCTCTGATGGTGAGCTCTAAATGGATGTGTCTCTTCAAAAATGTATGCTGTGCACAAAGCCGTCTCCCAGCATGAAGTTTGAGAGGCTTTTTTCATGAATTTGTTATGAAATGCTGGTTGACAAATACGAAAACATGAATATTGAAAACATTTACAGCATTTTACTTTATGAGTTGACACATTTAATATGCTGACTAAAAGCCTACAGTTCTAAATTACTCTGCGTGTGTTTGTGTGCATGCATTGTATGTGTTAGGCGCGCCTCCGCAGAGAGAGGCTCACTTAGAAAACATTCTTGTACCTCAAGGCTTCATAAACACACTTGCATTACAAAGATAAGATGCTGCCGTGCATATTGTGCAACTTCAAAACATGCACTCATAGCATTCATCAAAATCCCCATGTCTTATTAGAGTGGAAGTGCATTAAGCTTTAATACAGGCGCCTGAGCAGCCTAAACACGACCGATTCACCGGCGCAAGCACGCACAGAAACACAAAAGGGAAGCTGAAGATTACCATTTAAATACTTTAATGCAACCACATGCATTTGATTCAGAAATTCATAACAAAGCAACGAAGCAGATGTTAAAAGAACATGCTGATAAGCAAATTTGCACTGATGTTTTATATTTGTGATTGTGTGAACCGCAGAGCAAGCCGCAGTTCGACAATGTGACAGAAAAATCCAGAACAAAAGATGCAAACGGATATGGCGAGCAGCAGATGACATTCGAAAGGAAAAAAAATGTAAGAGAACTATTTTTTTTAATAGGGCTCATCCTGTAATTTATCATTCTCACTCCCCCTCATTCTTTTGAGGGTAACACACCTCACTGCAGGGAATTCTACTTCTTACTTTTGACTGTTTTAATATTCAGTGTTTGACAAAAAGAAAAAAAAAAGACCTCCACTTTGCTCTGACAGTCTACCATAACACCTTTCGGATTGTCAGAGAGGAAAACGATAAATAGCACTACAACTGGTGTGATTGAACCTTGTTGTGTGAAGATCAGAGTCCCAAAATCACACCTGACAATTCAAACAGCAAAAGTTTACACACGTACGCTCGCTCTCGTGCACACACACACACGCTTCATGACTCCTGTGCCTCGCTCTCTGGGGTGCTGCTTTATTAATGAGTTTGAAACATAAAAAGTATCCGGAGGACGGGAAGTGTCACTCATCAAAAAAGACTGTTTTTGAACAGTCTTGGTGCATGTTAAAGAATTATTCTCTTTCATAAGGACAAGAGACAATCATGGATTGCCAGGGTTTTTCAGATGACCAGACCGTGATTCTTCTTTCTCAGACATGGCATGAATATTGTATGTAAAGTGTGCAAAGTTGGGTTGCCTGGTGGGAGTAAGGGAGGACTGAAGGCTGTAGACATTTGGATCTGTTCATTATGGCTGTTTGCAATGGGAAAGAGTGTGTGATTTGTCAGTGTGTGAGTGCATGCTGCGTGAGCCAGAGGCAGCAGAAGAGTGGTATTAATTTCATTGATTAAATGCAATGTTTTGGGTAAATACAGATGGTAAGCCACATATGAATTGAGCAGATCAATGGAATTGATTTTTTGGGAATAAACTTTCAGACTGGCTCAATAAAAGCTGCTTTTTCTAACCTGCCAAGGCCAGCGAAAACAAACCAAGATATGACAGGTGGGTGGAAGCCTCAATACACACAATCTACATGAAAAAAATCAACCGGTTAAAAACAAGTTAGCTTGAAAAATGAGTGCTTGTGGTAGTAAGCACACATAAATATACATAGGAGCATGACGCACATACATTGTGGTGCAACAAACACAAGCTCCACTCCTGTGTGAGCCAGCCTCGGCCTTCCCAGACTGGAACAATGGGGGAGGGGGGGGGGGGGGGGTTGACTGTGGGATTTTGATGCTCTCCCTGTCAGTGACACTGTGTCAGCTCTGCATCCATATCCCCCCTCCCTTTGCTAAAACAGCATAGGGAACAAGGTCTTTGAATAATAAATACTCCAAAGTTTCCTCACAACCCCGGCCACAGATGCCCATCCAGCAAACAATGTTGATGTGTAGAGGAAGTGAGTCCTGCTCGGAGTCGGGGTGAATACAAGATGCATGTTCAGACACAAAACAGGACTGAACTCCAGCTTGTAAGAAGCCTGCAGAGTCAGAGAGCCAGCGGCCTGAAACATCAAAATCCCTGTGTACACACAGACAGCTTGACATCCCTGAAGAAGGTGGTACAACTCCAAGATGGGTGAATGGAAAAATAAAGTTAAGGAAAGGTGAAGTCTGAAGATAAATAGTGGAATGACTGTTGAAAGCGCGACCAAGCCAATACGTTTTTAAGGGGATGAATAAGGAGCAACCAGAAGTGGTTCATGATGATTCTCCTCACTTTTCTCTTCCAAGACGTTGAGACAAAGCAGCTTCTCCTCTTTTCAATCAAGTTTATGTTTCTTGAGAACTTCCCGAATTTCCCACAGGCTGTGAAGCATACAGTATTCACAGCAGGATGATAACAAAGTGGCCCTTCAAGGTGGGGCCATACTTCACTTTGCTTCCGAGGTAAAACTGGCGAGGGCGAGGTTTCGCTGATGAACAAGGGGCCATTGTAGTAGTTGATGTGTCCATCGTCAGCCGATATTTAATCCTCGTGTTCCGCAGTGTGGCCTGAACATGACAGAAAATCATTAGCCACCGAGGGCCGTTAACTGTCACATGAGTGATTGAATAGCCAGTGAGCCATGGAGTTTTGTATGGCAGTTAAACGTCTGTCCTGAAGAATCGTAGTGGCAGACCATTGAGGTCAGTGATGAGGCAGATTTGGCGGACGGCCACTCCTTCTCCCTTGAGGGATTGAGAGATGGGGATTCCTTGGTGAATCACAAGTGAAGAGGGATCAAGTATGGGTCAAGCCAGTATAGAAGTATATTTAGCCAAAGTATTTCATGCAACTGGAATGAAAATATCTAGCTGTTTTTTCATTCTTTCATTCATTCATTCATTCAGCAGGGAAAGCCGTGACTCAACTTTCCATTGTTAAAAAGTTCCCACATTACTTTAAATTACTTTAAATCCGTGAGTGAAGAGCAACACCACAGTGGAGAGCATATTGTGCTAAGGTAAGCTTAAATAGCAGCAAGATAGAAAAAGAACAGTGCTTCAGATTTGGTTTGATTACAACTCCACAACAATAATGATGTCACCACTAGTGGAGCATCAAGACAACTGCACTAAGAAAAGTCAGTAAAAAGGGCCAAATTCACTGTGAAAATTTGAAGGAATTTTCCATTTTAACTGTTCACATTAGTTGTGCCTATGTTTTTTTCCATTTGTGCATTGAGTCTTGGGAACAAGCACTCTTCTTATGTCTAAAGTCCTGTGTTGTACATAGATTTATCTGCAATGAGTTTTCTCTGAAAGTTCATCAGTAAAGTTTGACATAGCTTTGGTATCTTACTGGCACACACTTTCCTCCAGATTCCCACATCCACAGCAGCAAGAATGCAAAGACCGCAAAGGCTAATGGAAAATCCATCTTCAGATTCATAAAACCTTATCAATCCTCAGAGGGAAATTAAATTGTTGCATCAGCAACAAAAAAATAACAAGAACTAAAAAGACAAGCAACGGTAAAATGAAAAACTAAAACATTGATATACATATTCATATATATTTTTGTTGCTCTTTACATACAGTACACAAATACAGTCGTCGTCAAAATTACTCCTACCCTCCCATTAAATAAGAAAAATAAAATCAGCTGTCAATGAAATGAGTTGAAATTGAAAAAAGTACATAAAATACATAAATTTATGAAAATCATGACATTGATTTCGAATTGTGGTATACCAGAGATATTAAAACAAATAAATAAAAAAAAATAAAACGGGTAAACAAGAATAATTGGGCTCCTGAACTAAAACTTTGTTGAGCAACTCTTTGAAGTAATTACTGCAATCAAGTGTTTTCTGTAATGTTCAATAAGACTTCTGCACCTGTTGTAAGGTATTTTGGTTCACTGTTCATGAACAAGAGGCTCTAATTTGTCAGGAACATTTTGTTTAATTATTTTTTTCAACTACAATTCAAAAGTCATATTTTATTGCACCTAATTATAATTTAGTAAAACATATTTTTATTTATAAAACAGTGTCATTACATGTCTTACTGTACGTTCAGACAAAAGCGACAAAAGCGGCAAAGGCACTGGGGGACAAACAGGACAGCTTCCAAAGGGGCAAGATGTTTTTGCCGCTTTGGTCACTCATCACGTGACTGACGTCAAAGTTAAATCGCACTGGTCATTTAAAGGAGCCGCACAGCGGACTTCTTGACAGCATCATTGCTGTTGCTCACTTCCCACTTAGTTAAAGCAGGGATGAGCTGCAGGACGTTTGGTGTGGTCATTAAATACAGGAAAAAATTTGCAGAGCATGAACATAAATTAAAATCATTTTCTAATTGGTCACAGGCGGGTTGAGTTGTTTTCTGCACAACTGAGCAGAAAACAACTAACAAGTGACGTTATGATTTATCCACCACAGGATCATCAAACTTTTACAACTTTGAAATACACTAAAATATGGCCAAAACAAAAAAGCAGTGATGACAATAAACTCAGAATACAGCTTCAAACTTTGCAACAGAGAAAACACAGAGTCAACACAGTGCAAGCAGCTGTTTCTGTGATCTTTGTTTATACTACAGAAGAAACGGAAGAATCTCCACCAAAGACTGTAGAATATATGGACGTAGTATCCGGTCTCGTCTGAATAGAGAAATGTGAAGCTAGTTGGGCGTGTCCCACCGTTGCCATCTTGCCGTGTCACGTGTGTCGTTACTCCCGGAAAATACTTAAATGGGTACAGCGCAGCCGCGGGGCAAATGATTGACAGCTGATGTACTCTCAGCTAAACGCTAACTGAGCTAACTCGAAACTAACAAGAGCTAACAAAGATTAGCCTCCTAAGTGGCGGGGTAAAGGTAAGACACGCTTAGACTTGCTATTCCCTGACTAAAAACCGCCGTTGTGCTACTCTGCTACAAACTGAGACCTTACTGAGAGCTAACGTGGAGCTAACTAGGAGCCTCTGGTCGGCAGGCCAGGCTTCCGGTCTGCCGCACGTCAATCATAAGGACATGCCCGTAATTATGTGTAATTTGAAGAATAAATAACATCTAAACGAATGAAACGAATGAGTTATAACCCCCACCCCCCCAGTTGACATGAAGGTAAACTTGACCTATTAAACCTGAAATGATTTTTTGAACCAGGCTGTAAATATGTGTATTTCTGCTGTGAAGTTGGCGTTTTTAACATTGGAGTCTATGGGGATTTGCTCAGTCTTGCAGCCAGCCCCACGCGGATGAAAGGAGAATTACAAAAAATGAATTCTTCCGAGTAGACTCATACTTGGCCACCAGAGGTTGCCGCTTGATCTCCACGCTCGATCACCCAGCCCGTTTAGCCCTGTAGAATCAATCCATCCACGGTTCGCCTGCTAGTTTGGTGAAGCGGCTTCATTTAATGTAGAACAACTTCACATTATTCTCAAGCTGCCCAACACTGACTTTTAAACTCTCTGCACACACAAACTCAACATAAATTCACAAGCTGTGCGCAATATGAGCAGAGCGTGTGTCTGCATCCTGGTCATTTTCTCACAACTATGCAGAGCCGGTGCATTTCAACACATGTTGATACTGATGTCAGATTTTTTTAGTTCATATGTTTATCACAGAAATGCATAAAACACCGCGCAGGGACGAAGTCCTGTATGACATGAAACAAAAGAGAAGCAAAGAACACCGCAGCGCCGAGACAAAATGAGGAGGGCGCGCGCGCGCTCTAAAGGCCTCAAGAAAACTACCCAGGAGCAGGAGGCGGAAAACTTTTTGGAAGAATGGGGAAAGGGGTGAGGCGGCCAGTAAATGAAATCAATTCCCGTTCATAATTATTTTATCATTAACATGGTCCGCCATGACTATGAATACGTGCATTTAACCCTTAAATCATCTGGACTCATCATGGATGTGGATGAAATCACTGTGATGTTTGCTGCTGCTGTACACCTGAAGAAGACCGTCTCGCCAGGTTCCTCTCTCCGGGTTTGGGTGCAGGTTTCCTTGGCAGGTGTTGGAGCTGCAGCTGGACAGAGACGGTTCGAGCGGGACTTCAGGTTGAACGTCCAGGAAGCTTTTTCTTTTCCATGACAGAACAAGTGTGTTGTTGTCGGAACCAAAGTCACAGGCATTGTTCTTTGGACAACGCATGTTGTCCTTTGACCCGCTCGATCGGAGGACACCTCTACTCTGATTTGCTGCTGCCTGTTGCCGCTGAACTGCGTCATAGCTAATTAGCATAAAGTTAACCGAAGCTCAACTTCTTATGTGGTGGCACCTTGGACGCTTTAGCCGCTTTTGTCACTCTAGATGCGCAGCAGACGGTGGCAGACGATTTTGCCGCTCAGGACGCCTGGCTCTCATTGAAAATGTATTAACTTCCGGCATCCTTGCCGCTTTTGTCGCTTTTGGTCTGAACGTACAGTTATTCAAACATGACATTGCTGTTATAAGGTTACAGCAAACAACATGTGTATGTTAAAAGTAATGAAAAGGTCATTGCTCCTGTTAACATTAAAGCCATCAATACAAGTAAGTAACTCACTGTTGGCATTAATGTTAGCGGCTAACTAGCGCATTAGCCAAGAGGATCTTCCCTCTTTATGAGAAACTGAATCACCTACAGCATGCTTCCTTTTTAAAAAAAAAAAAAAAAAAAGATGCTCGAGCATTGCCGACATACTGCCATTGAAAACAAGTTCTAACTTGCAAATTTTACGTTGCACATGCTTTCTTAAATCTTTATAAAATGCTCCCGAATTTTCAATTTTTCTTGCCAACTCAGCATAATTAGGGCTGTCATGATTAGTCGATTAGTCACGATTATGTCGACTATTAAACTTGTCAACAACTAATTTAATAGTCGACGCGTAGTTTTTTTTAAAAAAAATAGTTTTCTCTCTAAACTGCTGCGGCATGTTCCACTGCCGCGTCTGCATTTGTCCTTGACACACATGCTCAGTAGTGGTAATCGGGTCAGCCATGATGTCACTGGAAGTTATACCAGACGGACCCGTGTGTAGTCATGGCTACCCGTAAGCAACAAAGCCCAAAAGCGTGGGAACCTTTAAAGAAAACAAATGAGAAAAGTGTGCAATGCAGTATCTGCAAGACAGAACTTGCCTTCCACACCAGTGCAACAGCGATGCACGAGCACCTGAGAAGGAAGTATGTTGTGGCATGTGACAGGGTGACCTACTCGTAGGGTGCAACATTGACTTGCTCATGTGTTGAAAAGTGTGAACACAAGTTCAGAGGTAAACACAAAGGCAACACAGACTTTGTCCACAACTACTGGTGTCTTTATTACGTTTCCTCCCTGTATCAGACTGACAAAGTTAGCAACAGTTTTAAAGTAAAATGTTGTTTGCGGAAATGCTCAGGAAGTACGCTGTGACCGGCAGACTGGGCTTGCAGTCAAAGTGCTGCATAGTCCTCCTAGCGGAGACCTCCAGTATTGAGAATTTCAGCTGCCCCGTGCTCCTCACGTGCTGCAGCAACTATGTACACATACATTCCCAACGTTGATGTATGCGTCCACAACAAGTATAAAAGTATAAACCAGCCTTAGTTCATATAGCTGTAGTCATTAATATTAGTGATGAAGATGACTAATTCATTAGCCGCCTTTAGCACACAATATTTCATGTGTTTTCTGTAATGTTCCAATAGTAATGAGTTTGAATAGGAAATGTGGTGATGCTGATATTTTCTAGCGTTATGTTTCAGTGCTAGAAAAAGTCTGTTCTTCCTCAATGGATGGCTTCGTTACAACTTGCAGCCCTAACCCTAACACTGTTATATGGGCATAGTTTTTCTGCCAACATCAAAGCTGACCCTGATTGCAACAACTGCGTCAAGACCAGAAAGGCTAACAAGGCAGCGGAAGGTACAGCAGCCATTTTAAGACAAAAACAAAGATTTAAAAAATAAACAATAACATTGATTATCAATTTAGTCATTGACTATTTGAAGAGGTGAAGTAATTGCGACTAATCTTGAAAGCATTAGTTACAATTTGCAGCTTATGCTGATACAGGTCAGAAAATCCTTCATACTGTTCCTTTAAACTGTACGTTAAGGTCTCTCGGTCACCATCTTTTTACTTGTAGCAACTTTTTCTTTGTTTTCTGTTATCTTTCTGTTTTTTTTTTTAAACTGTGCTGAATCTAAAAGTTCTTTCATGTTGAGGTGATAAGCTAATAGAACCTGTACATTTTGGGAAAAAGGCGTTACACTGACTGTTTTGATTAAATGTTGTTACATCCCTCAAACCTGTGAGATGAAACTTCACAAGGTAACATACTTTTTAACATTAAAGTTATCCAAGTGCACAGCAACAAAACTGCCCCGATGGACAGTCTTAAAATAACGCTCCACGGAGGGTTTGGGATTTTCCATTTAGCATATTAGTCACACACACACACACACATTGAGAATCCTTTCTTCTCTTTTCTTTGCTAAGCCTTGACATACAAGACCTAGGTGGTCTGTGCAACCCATACATGAGACTGGTTGTGTTCCACAAGGGCCAAATCTTCATATTATTCCCTGTTGGCTTCTGTCTGTGTCTTGGAAAAAGTATGGGAGGCCCTGCTTCATGCATTTCCTCCTTGTAAGGGAGGGGGTGAAGGGGGGTTGGGCTCTCTGGGACAACCTTATTCAGTTTGGCAGGATGGACCACAGATGCTATTAATGCTGGATAATTCTGCCTCTCCTTTTCACCACGCTACATGTTCATTAAAGTCAACGCTGCTAAATGTTTCTCTCCATTTCCTCTTTTATTAAAGGAATACATGAAAGACGGAGGGTGAAAAAAAGGAGGAAAGAAATTGTCAAATTATAAATTAAGCTGCTGCTTCAATTATTTGCTTGGTTTGATAATAACATGTGGTTAATTTTTGAACGAGGTTAATTACACGAGGGTTAATGATATTCTTATAAAAACCAAGAACTCATCACATTTTCCTGCCTACATTACACCGCCGTATATGAACCAAATATTTTCTCCAATTAATTCATAATTGTTAATAAATATCTTATAATTCAGGGGGGCACGTGCACCGAGGCCATGTTTTGGAATGACATATTTGATCAGTTTCTCGACACATTCTGTTACAATAATTACGGTAGCTGACTTCTCACCGGAGGTAATCTGACTCTTGCTGTCTTTGGTAGGTGGCCAATTTATTTCATGAAGTGGGCAGATATTACACTTGCCACACGTTTTTTTTTTTGTTTTTTTTGCAGTATGTGTGTGTGTGCGAGAGAGAGAGAGAGAGAGAGATAGTGAAGAAAAAAAGGGTGAGAGGGAACAAACAGGGGGCAGGTAGGTGCGATCGCTCATTCACACTGGGGCTGCTTGACGTGGAGCTCTACGGGGCATGATTACTAGGCCCTGGGTGATCCTTCAACTCTCCGCCTGACACTTGCTGCCTGTTCCCTCCACCTTTCACTCCTCTCCTCTAATTCATCTCTCTAAATCGTCTCCTTTTAACTCCACACTTTGTAAGTTGTTTTTTTTTTTTTTTTTTTCCCCCCACATTGCCAGTGTTTTATTTACTCCTGCAGCCCTCTGCCTGTCTTCATAATGCCTTTCTGCCAGTCTGATAAATAAAGCAGTTTGTCTTTTTACAGTGCCCAGGACGCTTACAGTTAATGTCTCCTCATCCGCCTCTGCTATTTATCAGACTTCAGACATGCATTCACTGTGTGCGAGTCCCTCGCGGCACATTTCAACAAGGCTATTAGATTTCACGTGTGGGGAAATAAGTGGTATCTACACTACAAGCTTCGGGGGTAAACCGTTCTGTTTTTTAAGAGTAGAATTAGGATTTTTACACTCATTTTTGGGGGGATTTTGAAGCTTCCAACTAGGCCGAATCTTGACTGAGTTAACAGATGAGGCTTTGTGACAGTGTGTTAATACTAATTCCACTAAGTTTACATGACCTGACTGTCATTTATTTTTTTAACTGTCACAAAAATCGGAGTCACAGCTGTTTGAGAGTTAACTGGTGATTTTTGCTGAATGAAACAAACAGATCAGACATCAAAGTCGAAGCCATGCTTTCCTAATAATTGGAGTTTGTTTACTGTAAGATCCTGCAAAGCATCTGTTGATTGAGACACAAATGGCTCTAGCTCTTGCTCACCTACTTGCCCACACCTAAGAGAAATAAAACAACTGAAAGTGTGTGAACTAAAAATTATAAAGGTAGAAATCATGAAGCATGGATGTGATTACTGAAAGACTAAATCAGATATGGGACCTTTGGAGTCTTAGTGACAAAAAGTTAGATGTGAGTGAGCTGATAACACCGCTTAAATCTGAGCTCATACTCTGTGGGTTTAATCTCCTCTTGTTAGACGGACACAAGGGACTTATGGTGACTTTTAAGGGGTCTAAAATATTACCATGATGGGCTAGCAGCATCCTTTCATGCTCTATCCAACAGAGTTCATATAGACATGCTTGACTTAAAACCACCTTGTTAACAAAAAGAGATTGAACCAAAAAAAAAAAAAAAAAAAAAAAGCACCCTGACACTTCTACAGTGTGCGTACTTGAAATTTTCAAACACTTGTCTTTTCTTTACCATAATAGATGTCAGTTTTCTCTGATGTAGCTCAAAAAAGGGGGGGAGCAGCATGTAGGGTCTCACTCTTCCTGCATTCGGAGCTATCACTCAATAGCGGATCTGTGTTGTTCGACATCAAACAAAGGAGACATTCGCGGCATCACCTGCAGAGCGCTCCAAAGGGATGAAGCAAAATATCTTCAAATCACTTGTCCAAGACATTTCCCCCTATTAAGGCTGCCTCCACACAGGCTTTAAGGCGGAGACAGGCCCTTTAGATAAGCTAACCAAACCCGAGTGTTACAGCTGGGAGATCAGACACACAGTCTGTGTTCTATTACAGAGCTCCCCTTGCAATGGCATGCCATTAAAAAACTAGAAAGGCTCTATCTTTAACAGTGTTAAAGGAGAATAATGATCTATTTAGTTGAAAAAGCAAACAGGAAATAAAAAAATAAAAAAACATTGAAGAGGACCATGTACAAGAGGTGCTGTAAACATTAAAATAGTTGGAATAGAATTGTTTTATATTACTTTCTTTACATAAAGGATTAACTTGCAGCTCTTTGGAAACAGAGTAATATGTCCTTTTATTCACATCATTTAATAGAATTAACATTTATTTCTAGCTTGTGTCAGTGTAAAAACGCATGTGCAGCTGCTTATTGTATCAATTTCTATGTGTATGTCTCCCAACTGTGAATACAAGGTACCGGCACTTCAGTGCTAGGTGCGTTTTAGTTTGTGTGTGTAAGTGTGAGTGTGTGTACTGCTTGTGTGTGTGTTGTAATCTCAGCAGCAGATCATGTTTTCCAGGCCTCAGATGAGGCAAAGCAGCTTTGGCAGCGGGCCGTTTCATCTCAGGCACTGGGGCCCAAAACAAAGAGAAAATGATTGATTGGATGATGAATTATTTAGAGGTGGAGAGCTGAGGAACGAACAAGCCGTGCTGGAGAGAAAGAGAGGAAGAGCAGGAAAGCGAGTGAGCGAGAGGGTGAGTTTAGCCTCCCTTTATCACTCGCTCTCCTTGTAGAAGATGGGAATTCAAGTAAAAACTTGCCCTTAATTGTACTAATGCGTGTCACTGCAAATTTGCCCAAATAAAATATTGATGCGGATGCAGTGACAGGGCTGCAGAGTGCAGAGCGCTGATTGGAGCAGAGAGGTGTTTGCTTGGGGATCTATAGGACGTTTGAACCTACATGTAATACTACACCAAAGACAGAGAGAGAGCAAGCTTCTCAGCTCTAGAAATCTGCATCCTCCCACTTTTTTCTTCTGAATATTAAGATGTAAACTCACCTTTCAGTAAATCCACATCATTTAAATAACAGTGCAAAAACAACTCTCCTTAATTTCAGTGACAAAGCTGTGGAAGGAAACCCAGTTACAGACCACTATGTGATGCCCGGTTGGACCACAGGGGGCACTGATGTGATATGTGAGAAAGAAACAGAGGAGAGTTGAGGGCGAGTGTGAGAGACAGAAGGAAAAAAAAAAAAAAAAAGAGTATGGGGTGGGAGAAAGAGGAAGGGAGAGAGTCAGAGGAGGAGAGGTGCAATGAGGCAAGGCTACAGGGATGAACGCAAAGCGTCTCTCTCCCGTCATTTTTTCAATATCTCCTCCTCATGAAATTTCATTTGGATTGTAAATGTTCAGTAATTTACCATCATAAATGTGTAATGGGCCCCTGAATCCAATGACATTGTGCTGGCTAATCAACTCATTTGAAAATGAATATAGATCTATTAAAGGGAACTCAGCATTTCCCCTTTGTTAAGACTGGCATGCTGTCAAACATGGGAACACTTCCTAAAAGGGAGATTCTGGTAAGACAGATCCGCTTCCAGGAATGGAAAAATAATCCACTCATCAGTTGTTTTGATCTTAAACAGAGATGACGGTCTGATATTAACTCCTTGTGCTAAATTCTGATTTGTTTTGTCGCTGGAAAACTGGCAAGTAATCGACGAAGGAGAAAAGGGGCTCATTTAAAACCTCTTTTTAAAAACCGAGAGTGGGGACAGAAACTTAATGATACTTCATTTTCAGCTGGGAAAATATAGCAAAATTAAATTCTTGAATTTTAAACTGTTTCTCAGTCCCACAGCATGTAGCCACAGAATCCTGCAGAAAACACACAATAATACATGCACACACACAGATTATTGCTTCTTATCTGTGGGAGACAAGGCCCGAGGCGCTACCTACAAACACTTAATCAAGTTCAACTTGTGGCAGCCTGTGACTCTTAGAAATAGAGAGAGATGGAGAGTAAGGAATGTAAATTGTAAATGTTGGGAGTCTGTCAGTGTGTGAATGAGTGTGTACAGCAGGAATGGTTCTTTATGTGAGTTAATAGTCACCTGGTAAAAATCAAATAAGTTCTGGAAATAGAAGAAATTTAAACTGAAAACAAGTTTTATCCAAAAGCATACAGGTATACAGGTCTCTGGTCTAAACAGGGATGAATGAGTATTTTTCAAAAGTACATGAACACATTCTCATGTGTGGTGATCCAAAGTCCAAGAAACTGTCGGACGTGGTTTGTCCAACCCAACTATTCTGGGCAAGAAGTTCTCCTTTTATGATTTTACAAACCGCAGTTTGGAGAACCTGGTTGACATCTTGGTGCCGTTTCTTTTTGACAAACTTCATGAGTCTGTGAAAGAACCACAACAGTTGGGGTGGGAGAAAAAAAAAGATTTTTAAATCTTACTTTTAATTAGTCTACCATTAACATACATAAACAGTAGGCTACGTAAGATAAATGTTTTTTGTTTTGTTTTTTCAAAAAAAAAAAAAAAAAACAGTTGTTAAAAAAGTAAAAATCTTTATGATGCCGTCTCCTAACTTTCCTTTGAAATTCCAACTGTAGGGCTTAGTTCATGTCCAACATAAGAAGGCACGAGTGTTGGGGTGAATACTAATTCCTCCCTTAGCTCTAGCCCTTGAGCCTAACCCTTTGTTTTGTGCGTTCATGTGTAGGGGTAGTGGTGTCCCGATTTTGGTTCAGACCAAGGGGGAAGTGGTAAGACTGTCTGAACCTCGAAATAGAGATTTTCCAGGGGTACACTAGAAAACGTGCGGTATGCGATATTTCCACAATTCCATGTTAAATACAGACAAAATGGTGAGGAAATTGGCAGCGGCAGCCAGAGAAACACACAAATGTGAGTATTTTTTTCTAAATAAAATATGAAAATGGCTATTTTAAGGTGGCTTTAAAGGTAAAGACCAAAGTTTCCCCCTGAAAATAAACGTTAGACTTGTGCAAGTGAAATCTGTCTCAAACTGCTGCTTTGGGCCTCTACTCAGGTGCAGTGGTGTGTTTGAATGCAACTCCCTCTCCCCTGTCTGTAATTCGCTCTCTAACTTTGTTTTGTTGTGGTCGGGATGTTTCTGGGTGGAGATTTCTGTATATATCACCAGCCAATGACAGAGCTAAGGACATGACGCTGTGTGGTAATAAGCTAATGATTGGAGCAGACACCAGTCACTCGAACTCTGAGGAAAAAAAAAGAAAAAAAGAAAGAAAAACGATGGATGCACCGAAGAAAAGGTAAGAGCTTTAGATAGTGCAAGTTGGAAAACCAGGGTTAATATTGGTTTGGCTTTTACCCGGTTCTGAGCTCCGAAGGAGAGGCTTGAAGCTGAAAAGGCTGAAGAACGAGGCGGCCATTAGCCTAAGAGGGAGGGTGCTCAGTTTGAATACTGTTGTTTGCAAACAGAAACAGTGGGGGGGACTTCGGACTCTACCTTTAACGTATAACAGATTCATTACAAATGTGACAAAAATCGCAAGTTTCACAATGTTACGTGCATCTTGCGCTATCTTTACGCTTTTCAGCCAAAACCAAAAAAATAATCCAATCGCCCAGGAAAGGGAGATTATTGCTGCTGCAGATGTTTTTGTTGTTGTTGTTTTTTTAACAAATCTTTATTGACAATTCAATGCTCTGTGACAGAGTGGCGACCTGTCCAGGGTGTACTCTGCCTCTCGCCTGATAATAGCTGGGATAGGCTCCAACAACCCCATGCAACCCTGAATTGGATAAGCGGAATAGAAAATGACTGACTGACGGACAATTCAATGCTGTAGACAGCATTGCAAACTCTTCCAGAAACAGTCATGACGTCAGTTTACTGCGCCACAGATGGCTAATGGTGACGCATGAGGATTTCGAAGGATTGTCCCATTTCTGAGGGGAATAATTTAATTCCTAGCACTTGAAACAGAGTTTGAAACAGAGTTTCAAGTGCTAGGGCCAAGGGGAAGGGGTAGGAATGAAAATAGGAATTGGAACTAGGTCTTGGTGTGCAGGCCTGGGTCTCCCCCATAAAGCTGGAGCCTCAATCCAGACCCTTCATACAGCAGCAGTTTTAACACTGTTTGTAGGCAGTGAATGATGTAGATTTGATTTTAAGGGCTCAAGCACTATGAGAGACATCATAAATGAGACGGATCAGGTGGTTTTTTTCTCCCCTGATTTTCTTCATGAAGCTCATTTGCCCATAAAAAATCCATCAATTAGCCGCGGTGTTCAGAACGTGTGAAAAAAGTTGTGGCTTGTAGCCCCGAATGTACGGTAGGTTAACTGGTAACTTTAAATTGCCCCTAGGAGTGAATGTGAGAGTGAATGGTTATTTGTCTCTCTGTGTTGGCCCTGCAACAGACTGGTGACCTGATCAGGGTATACCCTGCCTTTCACCTGATAATTGCTAGGATGGACTCCAGTGATACCCACAACCCTGAATTTTGACAAGTGGTACAGAAAATGAATGAATGAATGAAAGTCTAGTAACATGACAATAATATTTTACCAGAATAAACTTAATATCTTAATAAACTTAATTGCACTATCAAAGAATTGCAATTTAGATAGAATAGGCACCCCCCAAAAATTGTAAAAGAATCAAATGTAGAAAAAAGTCCTGATTTCTGCTCAGATCTGCTCAAAAGAACTAAAAAACAAACCCAATTTTTATGTTTTATTTCTCTGTTTTCCTTCCCATTAAGCACCATAACTGGTTACATCAAGACAATAAAACTGCTTTGGTTAAGAAAAAGTCATCACTTGGCTCATTTTTCACATCGTCACACTTCCGTGACAAACTCGGAAGAAAGGAGGACTCTTTTGGTTCACAGCTATGCAGATTATAAACATAATAAATGTAAAATTTCAAAGCTATATTTCATCAGCTGGGCTTTTATGCTTGCCTGTGTGCAGCAGAATGAGACTAGCAGCTCCAATTAATGGCAGGAGCTTCTTGGAGGATGGATGATGTTTCTTAGAAAGTACTTTGTGGAGTTGCAACTAATTGTTTTACTAAAATCCCAATTAGATAAAAGTATGAGCTACATTTGGCGGCTTCACAGACATATTAATTTCACTTTTAAAATCAAAGTACAGACAGGAAAATAAGTTTGTATGATCATGTGTTATTGGGGACCCCAATAACACATGATCATCATCTTATCATCATCATCATCTTAAATTATGGCATCTCAGTTACCTGCTGCATGAACAATCATGTAGCCTACACAATACCAACAGCTTTCAGCTGAGCAACAGATATAACAAGTGATTTTTTTGTAAAAGCAACCAGAATTTTATGATTATCCATTTTCTCCTGAGTCAGAAATGATTTACACGCATCTTAATAAACTCTGAGTAACAGGTAGGATAGGAGGAAGAAGCAAAGGAGCATGAAATATCTGATTTCTGATTTAACAGAGCTCAGGGTCAGCGCAACTTTGCTGATAAAGACGCACACTGAAGATTTCAAGCCCTGAAATTCTGACAACTCACCTCCAGGTAAGCAGCTGTTCTCACAACTCAGCTGCGTACTCAAGTGTTGTGTCGTATGTGAGCAGGAGATATCCAAAGCTTTGGTGCTGTGGTCATAGCTGCTTTGTTCACTGTTGCTGCAAAAATTAACAAAAAAAAGAGATTTCTTGTGAGTTTTGACTCTTGCTTTTTAACCATTGGGTTTTTCCTGAGACCTGCAAGACTGAAACACATCCTGGAGTCAGGTCTGTCTTTCAGCGTGGCCCAAGAGACATTTCTTCAAACTGCTAAAGAAAAGCGGGGAGAATATCTGGTATGTGGCCTAAATGACTGAATCTGAATACATTTCCAATCTGTCCTGAGAGTTCACTCCTGTTCTCAGAGCTGTGATTTGATCACCAGGATGCATGCTAGCAGGAAGTCTGAACATGACCACTGCCTCACCCATCAAAAAGTGGGTAATGTATTCTTCTTGTGCTTTGATTTGTTAAAAGAAAAACAATTAATTGCTATTTAATACTAGTATATTTACAAAAAATGTTGTATTAGCATATTCTAATTAAAAACAGGCATTGCAAAGATACAAGGCCAAAAAGTCACCGCACTGCATTTCTTGTTCTTTTTCTTCCTCATCTCCTCCTCTTTCTTTCATTCCCTCCCTCCATCATAACTGCCCTTTCCCACTCTTGGTCTTGATGCAGCAATCAAGGCGTAGAACTCATTTATCAGGTCTGAGGGCGGCAGGGGGTGTATTGTGTGCTGGTGGGGGTGCTTGGTTAGCCTGAATGCTCGGCTTCAGGCTACTACCCTGTTGTAAGGTCATTGTAATTAAGTCTCGGCTCTCAGTGGTGGTCTGTGCCTTTGAGGTTCAAATGTCTTTCCCCTCCATCTCATAAAAGTTCTTTTTCTGCTCAATTTGATTATGAGATCATACAAAACAGCCTTATCCCATACCAAATATTAGGTTCCATCTGTGAATATTGATTTATCTGTGGACTCAGTTGGATTGGAATGAGTTAGATTCCCTTTACTTCCTCAGTCATTACTTTGTGGAAATGGAATATTAGAGTTTCAGTGATTGCTGCAGGTGGGAAGCGCAAGCGGGCTCAACCGAACACTCAAGATTGTTAATCTAAGATTCAGAACTTGTTCTAACTTCAATTACAGGAGTCTGGACTGGGAAAGATTTAAAAAAGAGAGAGATAAGATGACCTATTGATGCATTTATGGTTTATCTATGCCATCTTTCTCCTGAAAACCATTTCTCTCTCTTCTTTTTTTGCCACCTCTTGCATTTCTCCCAACTTGTGGGCTGAGAAGTAGAGAATAGATGCTGTAGTCAGCTTTGCCCACTCCACACCTCCACAACTCTCACACAAAAGTGAGCAGAAGTTACAGACCACATCCAATGCAGTCCAGTAAAAGCAGTCAGCTCGGTCAGGCCCCTCCCTGATAGCAAACCGGTCCAGATGTGGCTGCTGTTTGCCAGCCACCACAGCTCTGTTCTCTGTGCGTCACAGCTCTGAGTGCCCCAGGTGTTGAACATACAGACCCGGCCATGCACTCTCTCTGCCTCTTCTCCTTTCTTTTTTTCTCTTGTTGATGATGGATGAGTAACAGACTTACGTCCTTTCAGCTGCTAAAGACCTTCTCACCCGCCGATCTCAACGCAGGCTAAAAAAACCCTTAAAAGCGCCAACATTTTTTATTTTTTTGTTCTGATGACATAAAATGTGCGTCATGAATATTGTGTGGGTGTCCACTTTGTTTTCTGTGCATCTAAAACCTTTTTTTTTTTCTTCAGCTGTTCTAAAATTCAACGACAAAAACTTAGAATACATGTGAGATCAGAAAACAATTTAAAAACACCACAGTAAAGGGATCATATAGTTTTTCCAGAGCTGAACACGTGTTGGAAAAACCCACATTGTTACATAATAGCAGAGGCCCAGATGAGGGGCTGGTGAAGCTTTACTAGTGGCTTTGCAGTTGTTGTTCATTTCCAAGACACATGCACATCTGTCCAAACACACACATGGACACTTTTCCATCACTTCAGAGAGCATTCATTTCCGTACAAATGATCCTAACCACCCTAAACTTGCAATGACCTCATTGTAAAGTCAAACCCAGTTTCAGGATTTAACCTTGTTGTACCTTCAACACCAATAATACAAGAGAACATATGAGACAGAGACCACCATATGATGCTCATGACCAGATCCAGTCCTCTGAAGCAGGTTCTGCAGCAAGTTGTAGTCTGTCATTTAAAAAAAAATAAACAAGTCCCCATTCAATATAGTTCATTTCACACACTTTTCTTACAATAACAAATGCCTCAGCAATCTGAAAAACTCAGCTGAGAATACAGTAAAAATTCAAATATCAGGAAGAAAAGATAAATTCCTACAAGTTGGAACACATCTCTCACATTGAATATGTAATCACGTCTGTATGCAGGTCCCTGGATCAAATAAAGACGTCTATAAAATGGTCCATTTCTATTCCCAATTTTGGGTGACTAAGGTTCAGCTGCAGATCCTACATAGGCAGTCATGGCCAGATTTTCCTGTCAATGTCAGAGATAAAATGTCAGAGTGGGTCCCCATCATTTCTACGCTGGTGGTGCGTGGAGTGAGCCAGAGTCTACACGCCATTTAACCAGCACATCAACCAGCTCGCCCAGTTGTCTGGCAGATGCCCCGTTCAGAGTGGTGAAAGCAGGGTTTATGTCCACTACTGCTGCTAAAGACGGGTAATGCTGGCGTGGATTGAAATAAACCAAGTCTGGAGCAGTTTGCAGAGTGTTGATTAAGTACAGTACATGCTTTGTGAACTCCTAGCAGTTAACACTGGTAGCGCAAGGGATAACAACTCAAGGAGAACGACGACCCAATTCAATTGGTCACAATTCAGCAAGGTCATAGGTAATTATAGCATCTACTGGTCCATTTATTGCAAAAAAAAAAAAAAGAATGAGCCAGAGGTCACCAAAGTACTTTTCCTCCACAATGATGAATGAAAAATGCATGTCATTGTTGTTTATTTTATCAAATATATTTGTTTCAAGGTGGGTAACAACTTTGTAAGATGTTTGATCTTTGTGACAAGATTAAAAAACAGTCACGCAGTAATGTACAAGGCTCTTATTCAGCTTACATAACATAGTGGGATTAATACTTTTTTTTCCCCTCAAAATGCTCCTCACACATTTGACAGTGGGCTGAGCTGCATTTCAACTAGCGGTGTACTGTGGCATATCTTTGAACAACCAAACAACTCAAGTGAAGTGCCTGCAGTCCTTTAAGCACTTTATCCTCAGAGCTTCATTGGGCAACAGACAGGCAAAAAGACAAAAACAAGACAAAAAATGCAAATGAACTCTTCGACGCTTCGACATGCCATTCAAAACCACAACAATAAAAAGAAGCAGAGCATATTTAAAATGTTTTACAATACCAGACTCATAACTGCACTTTGCAACAATGGGGTGAGTAGACGAAGAAGAAGAAAAAAAGGATGCGGGAAATGTTTAAGAGCAAGTCAGAAAGATATGTTCTTTTTTTTTGAGGCTTCATGGCGTCGCGTTGGGGATTCCATGTGTCTCATCGTCTTGTTTAGAGTGCATTAGCAGCCAATGACACAGCCTCCCTCCCTCCTCATTGCTCTATTTTTCTTGTTGTCGGGGAGATTGTCCTGAGGCAATAAAAGCAACCATCAGCACTCCTCCTCCTCCTACACCTCCTCTTCATGCAGAGATACGCCAGGGCCTAATTTTCCATCAGTAAAGCATGAAATCAAGAGAGAATGCCACACAACAAGCACTCTTATGAGGGGACACATTGCAAGTTCACCCACCCACACGAGGATGCAGACACACACACTTACTCGCTCGCAACATACTGGCGCAGAGATACATCCTGAATACTGAATAAATTATGAACTCAAGTGGATGCTAAGCCAAAGTGACAATCAGAGGATTGTTGATGAGAATATAAATGTGACTTTGGTGGATGGTTTTACAGATTTTAATGGAATAATTCAATGGTTGTTATGTTTCCAGGTTTTGATGCAAAGTTTATTCAGTACTTTGAGTGTTTTAACTGGTCATTGCATTCAGCCAGAGTAATTAAGTAAAAAAGATAAACAAAAATTATATTGTTAAGTTGAAGAATACATTATAATTTATTAAGGGATTTCTTTTTTTCTGTAAATTTAATGAAAAAGGTTGTTGAGAGCATTTTTTTTTTTTTTTTTGTCAATACCTGAGCAGCTGTTTCATCGTTGAATCCAAATGATTGGTGAGAGGTAGCATGGTGGTTAAAGAGGTGGGCTATGGGCCAGGCACTAGGGTTGAACCACTTTGGGCCCTTGAGCAACCCACCAACTGCTCCCCGGGCACGAAGATATGACAGGAATGCTCATTAATCCAACAATGGGTAAATTGCAGTGACCGAATTTCCCTATTGGGATCAATAAAGTTTGACGGAAGAAAAAAAAATCCTAGACAGAGGTTCTTGAGATATAACATCAAAGAAAATGGGATGGACCTGAAGCAGCAGTGTCCTGTGAACATCACAATCTTATCAAATCAGCTTTATGTCTCTGTCAACAGAATTTAAAAAGCTGCAATTAGCAAATTGTAATGCAGCTTGATTCGTTTTCATGTTATATGAGACGGACAGACACACCCACTGTAGCCACACTCAAGTAAAGAGACAGAGGACAAAAGTGCTTCCAAGCATCTTCTTTTCAAAGTTAGACTCTGCAGTGTTCTATGAAATTGCAAAAACCAAAAAGCTACATCTTACATCATCCTCTGTTAGTATGCTAAATGGTAACGTTAAAAATACAACAAGAAAGACTGAACAAGATTTGGAAGTGTAACCAGAAGAAAATGCCTTCTCTCAAAAAAGAACAACCCCATCTGGAACATTTGTATTTTGTTATGTTAGTTATGAATGAATAAGCAAGACAGTCATTTTAGACACAGTCTAAGTTTTACCATTTTTAACTTTTTATTTTCTTCCATACCTTGTGCATATTTTTGCACAGCAGGGGAATATAAATAGATCCAAAAGGCCAAATGTATGTCCACACAAAACAAAAGATAATCAGAAAAGCAGCGATTTGCAGTGAGTGACAAATATAATCAGGGCCAGACGGAGTAATTACCTGTCAAAAGGGGACAAAAAGATAATGACAGAAAAGCACAAAAAAGAAAATGCTCCTGAGACGGGTTAAAAAGGGGAAAGCGTTGCGTTTTTGAGCAACGATAAGCAAACAGAAACCAACTTCTAGAATAAACTGAGCCAAATAGTATCTCACTTTTCTATCAAGCGGAAAAATAAGGCAGATAGTTATTAGGACAGCAACACTGACAAACACTTCAGACAGTGGAGAAGTTTCTCTTCTACACACAAACACAGCGAGAAGAAAAAGATCTCAGAGTGCTGACTGACAAAGATGCCCTGCAATATAGATGACGAGAACAAAGCTTCCCATAACAAACTCCAGTCATATTGAGACGATTTCCTTTTCAATAATGAATCGCCATCAGCATCGCGCGTCAATACTGCCTCTGTGTTGTGTGCCAGCATGTGTATGTGTTTGAGAGAGAAAGAGAGAGGAAAAAAAAACATCTATCCTCAACGAGAACAAAACTTCTATATTTAATCTGCACTGAGAACAAGCAGGCATGCAAAGTCAAAAACAAAACGGGGATGGCAAGCTGAGGCTTTCTGTGGCATGCAAATCACATCCGGACCAAGCAGCTGCTGTGAGCTTATCCCCTACATCTTTGTGATTGACAGGATTTTTAAATTGTGTAGATTATAAATATTTATAATTGACTTAATATTGACTGTATTCTCTCTGTTTGGTTGGACGTGTGTGTAAGAAAAAAAATAAGGGGCAAAGAAGAAAAGCTTTAATTCAAAAACTAAGAAAATGGCACAATAATACAATGTAGTTCATTTGTGCCTGTATCTTCACATATGCAATCTTCCCTGTGTGCCATATAATGTGTTCATGAGTGTATGTATGAATGTTCAGCAGGCGGTTGTTCTAAGGACAATTGTTATCACAAACTTTTCACGGTTGTTAAAGAAAGTTTGTCTGTTTTTTAAAGGGGTCAGCAGCGTAACAGCCTTATAAATGGTGACATTTGGAAACATTTCCCAAAAGTAACCCAATAAAAACACCAGAAGTCAGTCTAATCGGGCCTGGAAAATAAGCCCAGCTTGGAAAAAAGGGCAAATATTTAGACCTGTGTTATAGAGGTTGCTTATGCTCTATCACATTGAGTAAGAAATACACTATATTGCCAAAAGTATTTGCTCACCCATCCAAATTATGGCAATCGGGTGTTCCAATCACTTCCATGGCCACAGGTGTATAAAATGAAGCACCTAGGCATGCAGACTGTTTTTACAAACATTTGTGAAAGAATGGGTCGCTCTCAGGAGCTCAGTGAATTCCAGCATGGAACTGTGATACAAATCCAGTCATGAAATTTCCTCGCTCCTAAATATTCCACAATCAACTGTCAGCTGTATTATAAGAAAATAGAAGTGTTTGGGAAGCAACTCAGCCACAAAGTGGTCGGCCACGTAAACTGACGGAGCGGGGTCAGGGGATGCTGAAGCGCATAATGCGAAGAGGTCACCAACTTTCTGCAGAGTCAATCACTGCAGACCTCCAAAGTTCATGTGGCCTGCAGACCAGCTCAAGAACCGTGTGCATAGTAGGGGTGTCAACGTTTACAATTTTTTCTACACGTGTAAACAGGACGACTAACCGTCGTGTACACGGTTACACGTAAGAGATTAATGATCTTTAGGTTGCAGATGGTTACGTCACCTATGTATCCCACTGTACTCTTGCCATCATACCGACCTCGGAGCAGAATACACTGTCGTAGAGCCAAAGTAAGATTTTGGATATTTATCATTTTAATTCCCGAGAACTGAAACGATTCAACGGAAAAAAAATCTCTTTTATTGGGTGCGATCTGAACGGAGTCCCTGCAGAAGTTTTCAAGCAGCTGTCATCAGCTGACCGGATTTTTCCTCCATCTATCAGATACATAATAACCCGTCTTCATACACGGGATAAAGAAAACTTTCACAAGCAGGGATGTCTATCAATGTTTCACGGTTGGCTGGGCTGACCCGAAAATATGGAAATGTTTTAGCTGAGAGAAGTACTAGTAAGTCGTGTTCTGGTGATCAACTTTATGCAAACAGCGGCTAACACGAGTGGTTAGATCTTCTGCGAAACACATGCATTTATTACAGTAAGTGTCTGATCGGAAGTCAATTTGAAGTGACGCAACGGGCTCTGGCTGCATTTATCATTTATAAAAATATCAACGGAACATCGTACCCCAGGAATCTATTATGTATGCGGATAGTAAGTTATTATCCAACGCTTTCAGGTTGGTGAGAAATGAAAGAGGAGGGGGAGGAGGAGGGGAAAATGACGTGTTTACGGTTATTAATTTTTTCTAGTTATGATTTATTTTCCATGTACCCATTTACATGTGTAGACTTTGACACCCCTAGTGCAGAGAGCTTCATGGAATGGGCTTCCATACTCGAGCAGCTGCATCCAAGCCATACATTACCAAGTACAATGCAAAGTGTGGGATGCAGTGGTGTAAAGCACGCCGCCACTGGACTCTATAGCAGCAGAGGCATTTTCTGGAGTGATGAATCACGCTTTTTCTTCTGGCAACCTGCTGGACGAGTCTGGGTTTGGCGGTTGTCAGGAGCATGGTACTTGTCTGACTGCATTGTGCCAAGTGTAAAGTTTGGTGGAGGGGGGTTATGGTGTGGGGGTGTTTTTCAGGAGCTGGGCTTGACCCCATAGTTCCAGTGAAAGGAACTCTGAATGCTTTAGCATACCAAGACATTTTAGACAATTCCATGCTCCCAACTTTGTGGGAACAGTTTGGAGCTGGCCCCTTCCTCTTCCAACATGACTGTGCACCAGTGCACAAAGCAGGTCCATAAAGACATGGATGGCAGAGTCTGGTGTGGAGGAACTTGACTGCCCTGCACAGAGTCCTGACCTCAACCCGGACACCTCTGGGACGAATTAGAGAGGAGACTGAGAGCCAGGCCTTCTCATCCTACATCAGTGTGTGACCTCACAAATGCACTTCCATAAACAAACTCCTAAACCTTGTGGACAGCCTTCCCAGAAGAGTTAAAGCTGTTCTAGCTGCAAAGGGTGAACCAACGTCATACTAATCCCTATGAATTAAGAATGGGATGTCACTTAAGCTCATGTGTGAGTCAAGGCAGGTGAGCGAATACTTTGGCAATATAGTGTAAGTACAAAACTTACAAACAAACACACCTTTAATCAAAACTGTTCAGCAACATGTGGCCACAAGAAAACACTGATATAATCTGAAGCCAAAAAAGAACTGAGGTTTTTCTTATATTTCCTTTGTTCTTGTTTTTTTTGTTTTTTTTGTTTTTTTCTTTTCCCTCTGGAATTTAAAACTTCAATATGGAAACTACGCAACTGAAAAATATCCAACAAAGGTGCCCACTCTGTCCCACTCACAGCCCACTCCCAGCAGAAAAGCTACTTTTGGATGGAAAACAAGTGCAGGAAGCTCTGCGAGTGCAGAAACGAGTTGCACCCATCCTCTAGAAATTGAAATAACTTTTGGCCTTTGATTGAAATTGCACTGTGTGAGCTCACTACACGACGTAAGCCCTTTCTGTTTCTGTCTGCCTGACTCTTTCAGCACCACATCAAAAAGGCCATCTGCCGTAGAAACATCCAGCCAACACACCATGGTCTCCCATCTGATCCACAAGTTTCCTCTGCATCCAGGCGCAGCACTGCCCACTGTCTTCATCAATATTCCCCTTTGATTTCATCACTGGGTGAAACCAAAGTGGCATTCCAAAGTTTTTTTTTTGCAGCACAGTGAATGAACATCTGAAAGATGTGATCCAATATGACAAAAGTTTCTCATTAAACGCTGTGATACCAAACAAACACACAAGGATTTACTGTAACTGTTTTAAATCCCACAGAGCATTAGGATTTAAAGTGAGCATGAAACACAAACCCTTCAAGCAGATTAAATTTCAAATCAAGCAGGCCATGTAAATGATGTGGTGACAGGGGGCCCAGTGCAATTAGCATGCCAGGCTAGTGTTAAAGCAATTAGGCAAAACAGACGGCAAGAGCACCAGGGCTAAGCATGGGAAGGGAGGAAGGACGAATATTTCCATATTGTTCTTTAGGACATGAGCGCATGTGTGTCAGTGTGTGTGCATGTGCAGTTTGTTTGAGGTCGTCTGGCACTCAACTTGTTTGTGGATTTCTCAGAGGGAATCAGAGGTTAATGGGAACTAGACTTTGTTTACTGACAGCCTACCCGACCATTTTGGAGAGCGAAGGCAAGGGTGGGGGAGACTCAACAGCAAACACCGTCTTTCTTGTGACTAAAAGAAATAATAAAAAAGGGAACTTAAAACGCAGAGTCTCATGTTGCTGCTTAGGGGAATCACAAAAACATTTACTGGTAAACAAGCCCAGAGCGGAAACTCTGGAAACCACTTTGGGGAAAAAGCACATTCATTTGGGCAAATCTCTCAGGTGGAGCCATCAAACGCACACGTCTCTGTGTCGGGCTTGTACACAGAGACGTGGCAGAAAGGACCACCTGGAGACGAGAAGTGACATTCGTTTGAGCGTAAATTACTCAAACAAGCATGCCGGGAATGGCATTTAATACTTGATGTTTCCCAGAGGGAACGGTGGAGGATGCCTCTAATTCAAACACAGAGTTATGATACACAGACACCGCTAAAAACAAACACACACTACAGTGCACAGGAAGCTGTGTATGGTGAGATGAGGCCCTTTTGGGATGTAAAGTAGGACAGTAACTCATCTTTGTCTCTTGTAATGTGGGAAGAAATGTAACAACAAGGAGAGGGGTGTAAAAGAGGATTGTTATTGTGTTCTTTCAATTCTTACATTTCTTTTTTTCTTTCTCTGCGTCTGTGCGGAGTTCATTATACTACAAATACTCTGCAGCAGACAATAAGTGATAGTCTTCCTACTCCACTCTTGGTAGGTGCTTCTCCAGGAGACTGATTATTGGGCATCCCAATCTAATGCAATCAGCCCTATAATAAATTCTGTATTTGTGATCCCAGTCTTATCCAAACTATTTTGCAGATTTACACTTTTTTGTTAAAGATGCAATATTTAGACAAAGTAGTGGAACATCTCACAATAGGAAATGTTAATCAGCTACAGATCAGTTACAAACTATGCTTAAAAATCAATCTTGAAAAAAATCAGAACAAGTAAAGACAATTCATCACTGTAAAAGACTAAGATGGCAAATACTCAACAATTTTTGAACATCTTATTCAGAACAGAAAGAGAAAAAACCATGGATCTCTATATCCTTCAGGATAAAAAGAAATGGAACCATCCATTATCTTATTACGACAAAGCCAAAGACCCACATTCTAAATGGCATTGGCTTGCTTTAGTACTCTGCAGTTACCCACATATGTGCCATTTATGCTCAACAATACAGGAGGACAGTATGCTGCCATCACTACCATCTATAATACACTTTTCAAGCAAGATGTTGCTCATTTTAGCAATACATTCTGTGCATGCAGTAACACATGGTTTCACACAAAAAAACAAAAAAAAACTAAATGCTAAATAGGCAAAATATTCTAAAAATATCTGGCACTTCTTGAAAAAAAGTGGAGGGAATGGGGCATTAAAAAGCGGAGTTTAAATCCAACAATGAAGCAAGAATGCAGAAAAGAAATCTCAAAAAATAAAGTTTTCTCATCAGAAGATGTGATGCGACGTAGTGATAAACATGCCATTGTTAAGATGTTGATAGTATCAAAATCAAGACACAAAAATATCTAAAACAGAGGTCTCAAACATATTCTGGGAAGGTGGTTGCAGATTTTCATTCCAACCAAGCACCAGCAACCAAAATCCACTCATCTCATCAAGTCTTCAGGTTAAGACTGGACTCACTTGATGAAATGAGTTGAGTTTGATGTGCTCCTGCTTGGTTGCAGCCTTGCTGCCTTCTCTGGAACGAGTTTGAGACCCCTGATCTAAATAAAAAAATAGAAAAATTAAAAATCAGAGAAAGAAATTTCTCAATTTAAGTTTGCACCTTCTCCCACCCTTCTTTGGATGTGTAAATTAAATATAAATTTATTCTAGGATTTGTTTAAATCATTGTAATTTTTAATGAGATGATACATGCTGAGGGTAAAATGTAGAATCTATGCAAAACACAATTTATATTATTTTAAGGAAAGCTCTGATGGTTTGGCGTATATTTTCATGGCCATGTCATTTATTTTGTCACTCAAGTGTGTGACCTGCAGAAAAGCCAAAACAGAACTATTTTTGAATGCAGGTCATATCTTCCTTAATACCAATTCATTACTGTGTGTTGAAGAGACATAATTAAAGAGCTAAAAGTTAGGTGACAGCAAATGAAATCCTCATTTTAAGAACATATAATGAGCACAGCAGCAGTTTGCTTCAAAGCTCATTGCACACAAACAAACCTGTGCAATAAAATGACAAAAGGCTTGTCAATTTGATTGCTTTGGTTTACATTTTCATAAAAGTACAATAAGCATTCGAAGACCTCATGGGATTAAAAAAAAGACAAAAAAAACATGTAAAGTAATCAAAGCAGGCTAAGACAAAACTAACATTCCTATTTTTGCTTTCACTTAATAGGTGATTTATGTGCTCAAAAGAAGAAAGAAAACAGCTCATATATAACGTTAAGAGACAAATTCTTCAAAGCAAAACAAATATAACCTTTAAAACAGCAATGATATACAACAGCTCAGATAGAAATTTAGATGAAATTGAATTTCCAAAGAGAGTATTAATTAGTTTCTGTTAAAGTCACCATCATGAATGTATACAATGTAGTACAATCTATCAGACTGTGTAGCGCCATATGGTCGACTTGGCCTATGGGCTTTGTGGGAATTACTTCATGGAGCCTGAGACAAGCAGGTGGGGAGGTGTTTTCTTTAAATTGTAGAAACAGGGTTTCTAGATAGAAGCAGAGAGACTACAAAAGAAAAAGAACTTGATCATGGAGAGATAGTCATAAAAAAGGGAACATAAAGTCTGACAGATAAAGAAAAAAGGTACCATCACTTAGAGCCCAAACCTGAGCAATACAACAAAGTTTGGCTGATAGCCAAATCAAGTAGGTGGCATGAGAGAGTAGACTGTATCCTAGTTACACACAAAAACCAATGAGGAAAAAATAAAAGGGAAAAAAAACAAAGGATGAATGCAATCATTCCCACAATGGGTAACACTTTCCTGCAAAACAGGAAGGATGACAGTGCCGAAGGATGTTTCACATAGCAGCTGTGATCCTGTTTGATGGTAACTTGTTCACAGCTATGGCACCTTTGGAAAAACTCAAGTTCAATGGGTTGAAAAAGATAAAACTAGAGTAACTTAGAGGCTAGAACTCTTTGAAACATCCAACATAACAAACCTGAGAAACAGCATTAAAACTGTGCTTCTGCCAGCTGACTGAAGCCACGTGGTGTTTCTCAAAGTCAATGAAAGATTAGAAATCACTGTTCCTTGCAATCATCAAAGCACAAAGAGTTGTTCCAAATACATGAATACTGTGAAGGGCTTAAAGGGGTAGTTTATTTTTGACATAGGGCCGCATTTTCTAGTTTGCCAGGGTATTATTTATCACTAGAGGCAGTTTAATCATATTTCATCCCACTATTCTTGTTGCAGGTCACTGATGCTAATGCTAGCACAAGCCGAGGACATCTTCTAGCCAAGGGGTGGCCGAGTTGGGTCCTTGAGAGCCACAATCCACCAAATTTTAGATCCACCTTTCTCCAACACACCTGAATCAAATGGATGGCAAATGCAACACAATGAAAGGATAGTTTTATTTGTAACATTCTATTAACACGGGCACTGCATAGATGGTCTTGTGTTATAACTGATTTTCCTCAGGTGTTCTGCGGAGTGGATAATGTTGGTTTTAATGACAGGCTAGAAGATCCCGTTGACTTTAGCTAGCATTAGCATTGCAATGTCTTGCAATAGAATACTGGTAAGATATATAAGATTGAAACTTTCTCCAGCGATAAATAGTACCCAGGGTAAATCAAAAATAACGTTCCATGTCAAAAATTACAAACTACCCCTCTAAGTCCAACCATCTGTGACTTTTCAGTGTTGCTTCTTTGAGCCTAAACCTTTAAGTGTCAACCAACTCGATTGGCATGGGTCAGCCAATCTATTGTAACTAACGCATATCAACCTTCACTGTGAGTTTTGAAACACACAAACAAAGGTTGCTGTAACATTTTCATATGTGGCTAGACTAAAACATGTATTTTTAGCTATTTTCAGGTATCATTTACAGACTGAAGTACAAAGGAACAACATAATCTGCATTTATGCTGGTAAATAGGAGTTCTTTTACATAAATACAATATGAGCACGTGTATGAAAATCCACTGGTTATTCGTCGAAATCTGAAAGTAAACCAGACGGCATTGCTTTGCAGAAACAGTTTAATACCAAGCAGTTCTATTCAAACAACTATAATGATGAGGAGGCAGCCAAAGCTAATTTTGGTCTCACAGATTGAAATCTGTCAATCACCCAAAAACTCTGGATAGGACTCGACAATTGGTCAGAGAAATATGACTAAACATTTTATTCCAGTGATCGGAAAAATTCCAAAAGATCTGGTCATACAATTCTAACAAAAAAAAAAAAAAAAAAAGAGTACCACACATTACACACACACAAAAGAAACAATTCAAAATCCGGAGGACGAGTAAGATTGACGTGATTGTGGAACAAGGTTTGGTAAAATTGAATGAGGATGAATCTCATCTTAGGTGCAGTCAGTGTGGGTGGAAGAGAGTACGTGTAGATGTTTGCTCTTACCTGTCATATGCAGCCATTTCCTAATTTTCAGACTATCATGAACAAGGTTCATACTTAGAAACAAAGGGCCTGCTAACAAAGCTTCCCATGGAGAATTGACTGTGGACTTGGTTGCTATTTACATACAGATGCACTGGCAGGAATTTGCATAATGTTTTTTGTAGCTGGGTTCTCAGGGGAGCAGCATTGTAACATATTGGTGCCTAATGAACTCTGAAAAAAATTGATTTTCCACAGAGTAAATTAAGAAATGCATTATAGCTGTTAAAGCAATCTTGGGGGAAATCGGAGCCTTCCTCTGCTAAACTACGCTTGATAAGTAATAAATTACATGTTACACTTATTTGCTTTAATTCATGCTAATTTTGCCCAATTAATGTATCACTGTAGTTCTGAGGGCAGCCACTGGAGATTTAATTATTTATTGGATTTGGTGTGTGCATGTGCTTGTGTTGTATTGTTGGCATATGATGTGTCTGACTATAGTGAAGTACTGTTTGTGTGTTTGTGGATAAGGGTTGTGACAGAATACCCAATTCCTAATTTGGCATGAACACTGCTTTTGGAGTTATGTTTCAAAAGAAAGACAAATTAAAAATAGAATCTACTTTTTTTTCCATGAATAAAACTACTCAAAGATGACTCTTTTGAACACATCTTCAATTCCCAAAATGTTGGGATGCTGTGTAAAATGTAGATAAAAACAGAATACAAGTATAAATGCAAGCAGATGTTGCTCAAAACCTCAATGTACGGGTTAAAATTCAATTTGGTAGGTTGACAGAAAAAATAACTTGCCAGGTGATTAATTATTGTTGTGTGTTTGAGGTGAAAGAAAAAAGCTGACTATCATCAAGGAGAGCTGAATCTTCAGCAGCTGCAGCTCAGCAAGCAGGGGTTTGACTTAAGTTTGATGGGCAATGCATGCAGCCAATCAGATGTGAGGATTACCGGGCTCATTATGTGAAAGGAGGAAAGGAGGAGGATGCTCCGAAGACAGTTTTGGTACTGAAAGGGTTCACAGAGACAGAATAGAGCCCCCAGATGCAAGCAAGTCGGGGAAAAAGTGAATAAATCTATATCCTAGAGACTTCTTTATTCATAACTGAGGAGCCATATAGGACCTGGAAGAGCCGGCTCTGCTAAGGGAGCTGAATCTTTCAAAACATTTCTCATAAACACTATTTCCTGACGTGTCATACATCATTTGGCTTATGTACACATGGTGTTTACAAGCTACTATCTGAACAAACTGCCTCTAAAAGAGGAGAGGAATTTAAAGAATTGTAATGAATCTAACAAATTAATTTATTTGAAGAAGGCAAACCAAAAATGTGGTTGTTGGAGGATAGAAATAATGAGGTGGGTCAGTAATATTAAATATACTTTGTTCCGTGCTGGAAAAGAAATGTTGGAATGCTGTTAATGTTCAGCATTTTCATTGAAAACATCAATAAAAGCAACATGTGATTAAATGTATTCAGTTGCATTTATCATCTTGACTGTCCCCCCTCCCATAAACCTATGACCAGTGGAAGCTACAATTGCTCAGTAACTTTATGGATCCACTGGCCACACTGGCTGGTGATCAAAAAACTTATTTAGAGTTTGAATGTATTCATATACAGCTTCTTTTTTGGACGTTTAGAGCTTTAACCTGCATGTGGATTGCATGGTGAACTGTGTTTACAGACAGGGATCCTGGAAGAGCTCCTGCAGTGATGTCCACGAGAGAATCACGTCTGTTTATAACACTGTGCCAACTTTGGGCCAAAGACCAGCAAGACCATGATATTCCTCCTAAATCTCTTATTCCCTTGATAATAACAAAGACTGTAAATGGTGGCATCCTTAAAGACTTCACAGTTTTATGTTGAGGAGCATTTTCTGAAATTGTTCCACAAATTTTAAACAGAGTTTGTTGAAGATTGGTGAATCTCTGCTCATCTTTAAAGGTTTTTTTGGGAATTAGGGGTTGTAGTTCTGTGACTTATTTCCATTTTACAAAGTAAAAGGGAAAACACACAAAAAAATACATTTTCCGTGTTGAAAAGTATGGCTTGATTATGTCCGCAAAGTGCTTTGAGATAACTATTATGAACTGGTACAACACAAATAAAGCTACATTGAATTGAATCAAATATTTGAGTGTCTGGGGCTGTCTGATATAAAGCCTTTAGAAAAATCTCATTTAGTGAAGTTAAAATTTGCCATCTATGTTACATCCCACCAACAGCTCAGAGAAGAAATATCCAGCTTCCTCATCTTTATTTCAAACCAACATTCACTTCGAATCATCCTTGATTCTCTGCGCCTCAAAAATGGGAAGTCAAAATCTCTTCCCTTTTTACTTTGCCTTTCACAGCAATTTCTCAGAAGCAGTTAGAAATCTAACCTAAGGAAAGATGATGCAGCTCTACTTGTGTTTTAATATTTCATGTCTCAACAAAAGAAAATCCAACTTCTTTTTGCCTTCTGTCAGAAGTTGGAAATTTTTAGTTCCCATTTGTCAAATGAATGCACCAACAGAAGCCAAACAGTGGTATTCCCATCAATAAATTAAATATGTAAACATTGGTGAAACACTGACCATTTAAGCAACAATTTTTAGTGCCTTAAGAAACAAAACAAAGAGGAACAGACTACACTATTTACCACCAGCTGGCTGTTATGTTACTTCTGCATCCCGTGCATTTTAACAACCAGAACCAGTTTAAAATAGGACTTATGACGACATTGGGCCTAAAAACTGGAACAGTACCAATAGTTGAAGCAAAATTGAAGAATCCAAAAATAAAACAGCCAGTCAAGAATGTGTCTTTAAGCTTAGCATGTGTGGTATTGATAGTATAAGCTCATTGGTGTGTGAGCTCTCAGGCCGGGTACTACTTTTTCATATTGTAATAGCATGCTTTAAAGGTTACTGAGTAAAATTCAAGTCAAATTTCATGTTTGAAGCAAAAGGCAAAGATGTATATTGATCAACGCAGTTTGCCTCACTCCTTAAAAACTGCCTGCTTAAATAAAGCAGATCAAAGCATGTCACACACATTTCTTAAAGACTTTAGGAATTCATGTCAACATGTAAAAGAGGATATTATATGTCCCCTTTAAGGCACTCAAATGCTGCATAGTAGGACATTACTCTGCACTGCTAACACTTGAGTATGATATCAATACAAAAAAGCATTAATTTAGGCAAAAGCAGCATATTTATCCAAGATTCCCACTGGATCATCGTCTACACAGAGGGACCTCCTTGCATGCTTATGAGAAGTCAAGATGCTGAAAAAACAACAAAATCACAAAGTTTATCTGCAAAAAGCCTCATTTCCGGATGTATCAGGCAAGCATTTTTACTGCAGATTCGGGGAAATAATTACTGAGGTAATAATAATGGGGTCTTTTTTATATTGGCAGCTAAAGAATTTGACTCTTTTTTTTTTTTTTCAGCTATAGAAGTTGCCCCATGTTGGTTGCTCTATACACTGCATTTATAACGTTTTCCCAATGGCTTCACTTTTCAAACTCTGTGACTTTTATAAAGTTCTTGCTGAACCTGTTGGTGTGCTACAGATGCTGGACAACTGATGAGCTGCTAACACATTAATGTGGAATATTTTACAGTGACCTAACTTTTTATACAACTATTTGTGAACCTTGTGGGGCACTTTGTACAACATCACGCCTTTCTGTGGGATCCTGCTTAAATTATAAGTGCTGGTATGTGTGGACAAGTGTATGTGATTGTCTGAGCAACAGAATGAAATCCAATATCTGTTGGGACTTCCTGACAGAGGCCCGATTGTCTGGGGCTACAGACTGTCAGGGTTCTCTCTCTCCCTGACTTTCACATACACAAACACACACATTTGAACTACTTTTGGCTGCCTTCCTCCTCTTCCTTCCCTCTCCTCCCCTCTGCTAGCTAGGGGAGTGACTCATTGTTTACAGGCCTTTCACTCTGCTGTCCTATCACCCTGCTCTGACGCCACTTTTCCATTTAATCACAAGTCCTGCATGTGGTGACATGACAGCAGGTCTGGCCTTGCACTTCCCCCTTTAACCGTCTCTTGGGCCGTCTGTTTTTGTCTACATGAGAACCTGGCTGCAGATTTCCATGACTTATCTCTGCAGCTTAGGTGTATCATTTCTATTTAATCTCAAAATACAGAGAAGCAGGCAGATTTAATAAGACATAAGAAAACTTTTTGTTGTCTTGGATTAAATTTCACACTATTTTTCAGAGAGCATCATAATTCTCTCTATATAAAATCGTTTAAAAGACACTAATTTGTAATATGTCAGCCTTATTTCAAAATCATCTGGGAAATGATTTAAGTCTG
This sequence comes from Atherinomorus stipes, assembly GCA_023101725.1. Taxonomy (NCBI): domain Eukaryota; kingdom Metazoa; phylum Chordata; class Actinopteri; order Atheriniformes; family Atherinidae; genus Atherinomorus; species Atherinomorus stipes. The sequence goes on from JALJCO010009434.1 coordinate 229,764, forward strand.
AATGCACATACAGTATGTATACACATGCAGGAGGAGTCAGGCCACAGCTGAATGTTCCTCTGTGAAACATTTGGCAAAGCAGCTGGAAAAATTTACTGTGGATTTAGCCTTTTGTTTCACCAGGCTGCAGGAGAGATCAGGCCTCTGCTTCCCTCCTCATAACCCACCACGCAAGACTCTTTCCCGTAACAGTAACACACAGAGCTGCTAATGTAAAGTTCAACCGGAGAACTCGGTGAACGGTGTGCAATCACATACGGAGGAAATCTGCCAGCATACCTGCAAAAGAAAAGACAAACATGATGGCCTAGTTAGCTATCAGCCTGCTGTCAAACCTAATACGAATTAAAAGGAGTTAACACTACTTTGTTTCCCCTTTAAGCAGTTCCTCTACCCATGCACTCACTTCTGAGACATCCGCTAAGTATCCACCCCCCATCAGACCAATATTAAAAAGCTTAGCTGGCAATGCTTTTTCAAGTAAATTAGAGAAAACAAAATCTCCAAGATTAGTCAATTAAGTGGCACATTAGCCTGAGACTTAATTAAAAGATAGCAGGGCATACAGTCTTTAAGGATATAGAGAGGCGACGGGAGTGTTTAAACAGCAGATTGAACAAATGGCACTTATTAAAAACTTGACTGTGAGTCACTTGACACTTCACATATCCTCAGCACCTTGAGCTACATAAACAGAGTGTCAGCTCCCTGGGTTCCTGCTATGCAAATCTGCAGGATGAGGCAAAGAGAGGAAGCGCACTCGTCATATACCATCTCGGCAAGGAACGTCAAGATGCCCTCCTACAATCAGCAGCTTAGCAACCACAGCAACTAGAGAAGAAGTTGTATTTAGCAAATCACAGTCGTTGCACCATTTATGAATAGAGATTTTCAATGTTTTTAAAAGCAAAAAGGGAATAAACTTGCCTAAAAGGACTTTTACACTACAGTTAAGAAGCATCTTGTTCTAGGACACTAAAAGTGCTTTAGTAGTGTATGTCCGACTTCCAAGATGATTTATCCTCATGGATACACACCTCATCTGAGATAGTATGCCTGCATGCATGCGTCGTGTCAACCTCTCTTTGAAAAGCATCCTTAATTAAACCTTTTGTTCTTCAAAAGTGACAAAAAAAGCAGAGGCAGGCAAGCAAAAGGCAGTTATTGTGTCAGAGTGCTGAGGATGAAGGTACACTAAAACATCACAGTTCACTGCTCGTGTTGCCATTTCAGCGTCACTTTCTATCCAGAACAATGCGACAGCTGACAGCTCACACCCAAGAATTATCACGCTAAACTGAATTATTTCTGCCACGTGTTAATTTATTAACAACCTGTGCATGCTCTAATGTAGCCTGCATTTGCATATACATTTTTAACCTGCAAGCCTGATCGTCTTGGATATTCTTTCGGGGGCTGAGAATATTTCAAACTGTCTTTTGTTGCAACGCGCTTGAATTTTGAAGAATGGGGTGGAAAAGAAAGAAAGAAAGACACATAAATCTCACATATGTCTGCAGGGTACAAATTCTTTAAGGGCAGAATTCTGCACTTTATCACCTTGGAACATATGAGATGTGGCATCTTCGATGAGAAGCCTCCTCCTCCTCCCTTGCTCTTAGTCTTGCTCACAGTCTCTCTTTCTGACTCAAAGAGGTAACTATAACTTCAACTTCTGCTTCCAGATCACTTCAAAAACAGGCAAGTTGTCTTATTTAGGTGGCTCCCCAGGACTATTCTGTTAAAGAGGAACAAACATACAGTATTTATAATCACCAATGGACTCTTGGGTTCGAACACAAGATGGAATATGTAACTGAACAATCACAGACATGGAATGTTGGATTTGTTTTTGAACATTTCAGTGTGTAAATCAGTGCTACACAATATGTTTCTGGCACGAATTTATACATGTTTTTTTAACAAAAACTAAGCCAAAATAAAGCTGTGGTGTGTAAAAAAAATAAAAGGGGTAAGTAGCAGCCAGGTACTGCAAATCAAATGTACTTGATTGATTGTCAGCAAGTGTGAACACCTCAGTTTCCTAGCCTGGAGTCTTTAGATAAGTGTTAACACCACGCCAAGAAGGAAATAAGTCAGCCATGATCTTGGAGAAACAACTGTTGCAATTTATTGATCTGGAAAGTGGCTTGAGATAATTTCTAAACAGCTTGGAGTCCATCGTTCTATGGTGAGAAACCATTATACACAGTTGGAGTGAAAGTACATCTAGTGTCCCTTTTGTCAATGAAAATTATGACTAAATATAGTCGTCAACGAACCTTTATCACGTGACGAAAACGAGAAGAGACGAAACATTAATGGTGGTCTCGTGATGAGATTTATTATCAAATATATAATACAATATCGTTGACGAATAAAAACTAGACTAGTGTATTTCACAAAACAAAAACTGTGCTAAAAATGTCTTTGATTTTCGTTAACTAAAATGAGATGAGTTGAAATAACGCCAAATACATCACAGCAAGGTTATAGACATTGCCACAAACCACATGACATCTAGAACAATGTTCTTTAGAAAAAAAAAAGAAAGAAAAAAAGGAGACCAAAGTGTTGAAGTTTATCCATAACACATCACAACGGTTGGTAAATAAACCAACACAAACATCTCATACCAATTGGGTAGCACGGTGGTGGAGGGGTGATAATTTGGGCTTGTTTTGCTGTTATCAAACCAAGTGCCTTGCAATCATGAGTCAGCTGTTAGCTTTTCTGTATGCCCAAGTCAAATGTGAAGTAGGGATGGGCGATATGGACTAAAAAGAAATGTATCACGATAATTTATGTTTTTCTATCATGGTAACGATAAGAGATGATAAAAAAAAATATTAGCCTAATTATTTGTATTATAAAACACAACATTCTGTCTTGAGAGCCCTAAAATAATAATAAAAGGCATTAAACTCCATCAACTAAGTTCAAGTAGTACACCTGTACTGTAAAACTGAAGTGACACCAAACAGAAACATGAGAAAAAATTTAACATTTATCTAAATGGTGCAAACTATATTTAAATTGAAAAAGCAACTATACATAAATAACTGTAAATACAACCTGATAAAATAAATTTATCATTTTTATCCTGAGATGACAAATTATTACCATGGAGAATTTCTTTGACGATATATCACACACGATAACATATCGCCCATCCATTAGCTAAAAGTATGCCCAAATTTAGCCCACGATCCCAAACACATTAGCAACATAGCAGCCTGGTTCTACAAGCTACTGAATCAGAGGATGCATTCAATTTACTGAACAATGCTTTTGTATTTTGCGTAGTTTTTGCTATATACAGTCATCCCCAAATTTATTCATACCCTCCAAATAAAGAGGGGGATAAAAATCAGCTGTCAGTGAAATAAGTTGAAATTGACAAAAATAATAAAACATAAAAATTCTATGAAAATCATGACAATGATTTTGAAATGTAGTTTGAAATAAATGTTAAGAACAAATGCACAAAAAATAAAACAAGTGAACAAGCATAATGGGGCTCGGAAGCTAAAATTTTGTTGAGCAATACTTATTACATTGTCATTTGCAACCACAATTCAAAAACATTATTTCACAAAATTTCAATTTAGAATTTTTTTTATTTATTTATCTTTAGTTTCTTGTCATTTGAATTACTATTGTGAATTTAGCTTTTTCTTTAATTTATTTAAAAATAATCTATTATGGCAGGTGTTTTTGTTCATCTGAGGTTGTATTTAGCCAATTTTAGCTCACTGAATTGAAAAAGAATCCACTCTCTTTTAAACATAACTCTAGATACGTGGTAAAAAAATGAAGGAAAAAAAAGATATTTTTTCTGATTTTCAATTTCAATTCATGAACCCCGATAACCCTATACCATCTTTATTTATGTGGCAATGTTACATGAAAATACAGCAATTATACGAAACCCTTAGAGAACATTAATTTACAGTTTTAAAAAAAATCTACTGCAGCAGATGTTGAAGGCACACCTGTAAACTCTCTCCACAAACTGCATCAAATTCCCTGCGGCATGTGTACCCAACACCCTGCCGGTGCCGAGTTCCCTTTCTTTTAATCTACACAGCGCTCTACACATCTACACAAACAACCTGTCACCTCAGCAGTTTGTTGCCGAAGAGCGTGTAAACAAAGATGCAACAGGAGATGTGTATATCTGTTACAGATGAAACAATTAAAGATATGTGACAGGCAAATAAACACATTAAGGCAAAACATCTGGGGTTTTATTGTCGCTGTTGTGTTGTTGTTGTTTGTGGGGAAGCTGAAGAGACAAGCCTAATAACAGAGTCACTGTTGAGAAATGTGCCATTTATCAAGATAAGAATTTAACAAATCTGACAGGTTATATCGTTTATTTTGGGGGAAAAAAGCAGTACTATAAAGAGAAAAAAAAAGCTTCAAGGTTGCCTTTGAACAATATATGAAAAATGCTGAATGAACATTATTATTTGATCTTGTTTTTCCTCTTGTTACAGAGCATGTTTGTGTGTGTATGTGTGTGAGGCTCTGCCTGTCAATCATGTTAACTCAATGTGAAGAGGATGCTCCATGCGGAAAGTTGAGTCCTATATATTTTCCACAATGGCTGCTGTTATTAAGACCTTGATCCATGTTTTCTTTCTGCATGGAGGGAGGTAGGCTCGATACTAACTGTGTCTCCTTGTCTGGACGGGTTGGCTTGGCTGAGTTAGGTTAAGAGGACACAGCCTAGCTCTGTAAACATCCCTTCTCAAACCACCATGAGGAAAGTTCCCCATTTGTGCGTGTGTTTACGCTCAATTTCAAGGACTTTGGTGGAAAATTAAAGTCTGATGTGAAAAAAAAAGAAAAAGAGCCCAAATATTTTGAAAAAAAGCAGCATAAACAGTCTTAATTTATGAGAAGTGTTTGTATTTTGAACCTTTTCACCCCGAAAATCCATGAAAAAGGAGAAAGAAAGCCAACTATGAAAGACATCTTTATTCCAAAAGAAAATAAATGATTTGATTTGTACTGCAAAAGAAGTATGCATGTAAGTATATATGGCAACCTGGAGTATTATCGAATAAGCAAGCCTGCCAAACAGCCTGCCAATCACTCGCAAGGTCCAGATGACTGGAGGCCAGTGGAGTCCTCGTTTATATAAATGATGCTAAGAACAAACAATCAAAAGTGCTGCTTGGGAGACTGCAACACGTCCACATCAGTAAATGACATGTAACAATGGTGACATCTAATTTATAGCTCAAGGAGCGTGTACAAGCAAATAAACAGGCATCCCTGATTCGCACGTCCCTCTCAATTTGCCTCTCCTACGGTCCATTGCCTTTCAGATACAGAGGCGAAAGGAAAAAAGAAAAAGTTGAGAGCGCACAACTTTAAGCTGATGTCTTATTTACAGGTTCAAGACTCCTACTTCTGCTTCTCTGTCTGTAAGCCTGAGTAGGCTTCCATAAAACACAGAGCTCCCTCATGAGAAGCACACAAACACACCATGAATACTGAAGCCGCAACAAAAAATATTCCACCTGCATGTGCGGGTTTTAAAGATGCCACAATATCTGGAGGATGTGAGGAATGAGGGGGTGCTTTCTTGAAAATGACTGATCTCAGTGTCTCTTTTCCTCGTTTCATTTCCGTCTGATTCTCTTGTTCTCGCGGGCAGATGTAGACGCCGTCTTCTTGGGGCACAACACATGGCAGAAACTTTGAACCTCGCTGTGCCCCATCCAGGGGTTTTCAAGCTCCAGTCTCGGGGATCTCACTTACTGCCACATGTTATCTTTGCATCACCGTGGTGACGCCTCCAGGTAACAAGGAGATTAGAAGCAGTCAGAGGCCCATGTACAGTACGACAGCTAAGCTTTAGCAAAAGGGGGTCTTTAAATATTTAAGGTATGAGCACGATCACACGATGCATTTCTGGGTAGAGATAGGAACAAAGAATACAAATCTTTCCCTTGGAAATCATTTACATTTCATTGCGGAAGCTCTGTTCTGAGACTGATTTAATTTGTTAGTGTTGAATTTGAATTGTTGGTTCCAAAAGGAGAAGTATACAAATTTTTACCGGCATGCAGCGAAATAGAAAATACATAGCTTCTGCTCAGAGTTCTGGGGTTCTTTACAGAGTTTTCACACACCTTTTAAATTTGAAACCACCTCAACAATCTGAGCCACAGAAATAAAAAGCAAACAAATAACACGTGGTGTGAGAAGCGCATCTTTTTTGGCCTCTTGTCAAAGTCAATTAGCGTTCTCAGGTAATGACCCTATTTGCATTGTAAACCAGGCCCATGTGTGAGAGGGCTAATGGGGCCACTACCTGAAGAGATTAATTGAAAGTGACATTACTTGAACTCTCCTCTTTCCTTTTTTTTTTTCCTTCTTGCACAGCCCTCTGAAGGATCGTCTCATCTTATTTTAATGTCATGCTCCAAGTCTAAACAGAGAGGTCAAATCTTTGCAAACTTTGACATGGGTGAAAAGGAAAAAAAGATGCTGTGATGAATTTGAGTTTCATATATCTGGAACATGTTTAAAAAATTGCCATAGGGCAACAATGCATGTGTTTGATGTGCAAAAACTGCACAAAGATACTGACAGTTACTGTATTATTACCTTTAATGATTCACAACACAATAATATGAATCTATCAGAATGAATAAGCACAATCATAGCAGATGGGTAATGAAAGCTATTATGGATAATATTAAAATAGATCTTAACAAAAAGAAACAATTTTCCTTACACAAAAGGAAAAACAAACAAAAAAATAGATGGTACGCATAACTGTCACCCTCTCTTTTTCTGTTTAATTACTCATATTATTTTTATCATAATCTTATAAGTATACAACCTTTTAGTCCTCCTCTGATATGAAAAGGAAAAAACATTCATGTACCCATCTGTTTTTCTTTTCTAACACCAAACAACAGCAAAAGCATCAATCTTGTCTCATGGCTGAGGTAGGAGACTTATTTTCTGAGCGAAAGAGTATCGCAGCCAATTGAGCGAGAAGAAGGGATGGATGGATAGATGGATGCATGGCTAGTCAGACAGGGAGGCTACAGCCTCACTCTAATTTATTTAAAACTGTAAAAGAAATTACCTGGGGATCAGAGAAGTGAAGAATTTCTCCCCAGACGGCAAACAGAAACAATGGAGCAGCCCTAATTGTGACATTACAATCCAGCTCACAGTGAGCGATCAGAGGGGGATTGATTAGAGGAGCTGAAATGTGGAAGACTTTGTGAAAAGGTCACTGCACACTCCACCTGGAGTTTTCTAAATTTTCAGCCGTCTACTTGTTCTGCAAACGTGGAGCAAAGTAGAGGAAGAAAAAGTACAACTCCTGCGTGATTGCAGACTTTTAAAGACAGCAATATTTTCCCCAACGCATTAGTGAAATAAGATGGTAATTTCCTGGGGTCAGGGTCTATCCAGGCATAAAATGACGAGAGAAAAAAAAAAAAAAAAAAGGGAGAATAGAATAAGGAGACCCGCCTCTCAGCTTTTCCAGCAGAGAGGCTGGCATGGAGGTTAATTGAGGGGTGAACAGGAGGTAATGTTGGCTAAAGGTTAGACCGCTGTCCCAGCCAGTAGGGGGTCCCCTTACTGGCTGATGACCTCACTGAATGTTGTTGGCTGTGTGTTCATATTGATGTAGATGCTGTCACTGCAGGTTGGAACACTCACAGAGGACCAAAGGAGGCATGTGGAACACGGGGATGTGAAAGGGTAAGGATTACATATGTCAACATTTAAGACACTGATGCCCGATCAAAAGGAAAAAACAGGTTGCCTAGTGATGGTCTCAGCGTAATGATCATTATTATTGTTAATAAACTGTGTGAAAACAGCAGGTAAAACTAACAATACCATGTTTCCTCATAGTTGATTAAGACTAAGTGATTGAGTTTTGCCCTTTTACTGCTTTACACATCTGCAGGCTTTCTTTTAGAACCCTTAAGGGTAAACACACATTCTTATGGAAAAGTCATCTTTCATTTCTAATACATACTTTTCATCATCATCAAATTATTGGCAGAATTCAACTTTGACAGTAGCAGTTGAGTTGAGCAAAAAAAAAAAAAAAAAAAAAAAAATGGTATCAACATGATAATTGACGGTTAACTACAAGAGTTTGGTGCAAAAATAAAGGCAGAAAAGCAATCAATGGATACCCCAAGAAAATTAGTACTTTCTCCAAACATCTGGATACACTTGATGAACATGGGGAGGATGACAAGAAAAGCCTGTGCTGACTCAAAGACTAAAGATGAAGACCAGGCTTTTTAAATCACCACCCCCAGAACAAAACACTCCGATATGAAATTATCACTGAAACAGAATGAATAATTGACACTGACTAAAAACAAAAATCACTTTTCACAGATGACCCTCACACCAGCTTGCAAACATACTGGTGGCTTTGTTATGGTTTGACGTGATTATCCATCTCTGACTTTAAGCAGCAACTGATTTAACTCTTTCAAAGTCTGCATCCCGTCAGTGCACTAAGTTGATGTCAGGATATCTAAAAGATTGACAGCAAGAAGCATCAGCCAATCCAGCCAGAAATGGTGCTAAAGCAACTAAATTTAGGATTTTTTAAGATAAATAACCAGAAATAAGTTATGAAATCAACTGGAATATTTGCTCATCTGCTACACATGTTCATTTACTCATTTGGTCTGTAAACTATGAGAAAAAAAAAAGTGAAAAAAAATATTAGTTTTAATAAACTCAAATACAAAGAAAGGCAATATATCAACTCAAAGAAAGTTGGAAACAGCTTATTTTTTTGTCATTTTTTTCTTAATTAACTTTCATCCAATCTTCTATTCAGTGTTAGCGTAGCAACTGACATGCCACACTGAGTTACTAAATAAAACATGCTTATAAAGTTATTGTCAAAATGCTACAACTCAAATCTCCCTATGTAAAGAGAAAAGAGGGATTCTAGTCCTTACATACAGCATCTGTAACATGGTAGAGACACAGAGTTTTGATTAAAAATAAATAAATTAAAAATGAGTGAAAACATGTCTTGTTTTGGTATTCCTTTTATTTTAAAAATGGTTCTCTTTAAGATTCTACATAATGTGCAAAACTAATTAAACAAGCTGTGAACTCCAGGTAAGCAATGATGCATCAAGATGAAAAGGATCAAGTTTAGGGCACAGCAGAAACATGACAGTAGAGTACAAGAAGAGAACTACTACATACTACATTTCTTCTTTTAGATAAATTCTTCACATTATCTATATAGTGTTTTGACACTCATTAGCACTCATTAAAAAAAGGTGCAGTTTGAACTAAGGATAAACATGAAAACGAGGTTTACTCTCGCCGCATTATCTGCTGACGACGTGTCCATCCAACCCTCCTTAAACATAGGGGGATGCATCTGAAGACGAGCCGCGCATGATGGCACGTTATCTTTGACGGCGTTTGGAAGGGACGCTTATTTTCTCTTTTTCTTTTTGGGTAACCATTTAGTAAGCAGTGCTAATGAGGGCCAGCATTAAGTATCATCACTTAAACAACATCAAAGCGGATCTCCAAGACAAGAAAATGACTTTGCTGGTGATTCACCATAAACTCATCTCAAGATACGCAGAATTAAGGAGCAGAAAAAAAAGGAGAAGAAAACTGCCTTTACCCTGCATTAGTTTACCATTTCAACATGACACTTCATGATTCCTTTTTGTATTATGAGTCATTGGGCTTGATACCCAAAAGCCGCTTATGTGGCAGCTAGGGTCACCATTTTTTAATTCCTTATCGCTGCCCTGATGAACAGGGTGCAGTTCAACAAGTCACACTTGTGCATGTAAAGTAGCATCACAGAAGAGACTTGTACCATATGCAGCTGACAAAGCCTATTCATTGAAGGATGACATGAAAGGACGACTCATACAAAAACATAAGCTGTACACATTACATTTCTTAATGCAGCCTATTATACAGCAAGTTGGTCAGAATGTTTTGTGATTTAAGAAAAAAAAATCTGCTGTATTTCCAGTAAAAACCAAGGCTGTAAATCCTCGCAAACCCCGAGATGTGAGATGAGATTCTGTAGAAAATAAAGGATCTTAAAAAAAAAAAGTCCAGCTCTTGGTCAAATTTTGCAATCAATCATTAGCTTATGAGCCATTTTGTGCAGTTTTATTTGTTGTCCTTTGACAATTGCTTTAATTTCAAGAGAATAAATACTGTTTTTGTTTGTTTTTTCCTGATAACAGCCTTAAAGATCATGTTTAGTCCTGAATCACCTTTTAGGTTTCACCAGTTTCAACTGTTCTACAGTAGATATGTGTACATGGAAGGCTGTGTTGCAAACTACAGTTTTTGAACCATCACATAAACCTTTAACAGTGTTTTACAGTATTACATATGAAATGTTGATAAAAAACAAAAAACACATGATGCTGAAATAAAAAGAGAATATATCATCTTTTTAAAAATGTATGAAGTTTGTTGGTCCAAAATGACAGAGGCAAGATGAGAAACAACTAGACAGCATTCCTGATGTAACAATAACTTTGGTAATACTTTTTTGCAATGGATACAAACTTAAAATCATAATAACAATACACGGAAGACTTAACATGTTAATAAGTGTGGAATTACTTCTAGCCTACGCTGAGCTGGTTTTGATGGAGAAACCTAGTGTCAAAACCCAGCTCTGCTAACACACGTCAGCAATCACTCCCACATGCACACACTCACACACACACACACGCTTCCCTCTTTCTGCTGAATTCAAAGTGACGACAGCAGTAGTTTCCTTCTATATTTTCATCCCGGGTCCATCCCTGGTCCACACGATCAAAGACCTCCCTATGTGGGGAAGCAGATGCCGCAGCACTCCATACAGATTTCCAGGCAATCTGAGGACTCGCAGCAGGCATCCATGATGCCACAGTCCATGTCACAGGGGCAGTTGCAGTCATCGCCCAGGTCATCGGTGCAGCAGCAGCAGCAGCATGCTTCCGACGTGCACGCGCCGCAGGAAGCCTGAGCCACCACCATGTTGCAAAGTGTCAGGAACTCACAGAAAAGACACGCCAAGATGCAGTGAACACAGCAGTCTGGGTCCGAGTCAAGACAGACAGGGGCACACGTTGTGAAGTGATGAGTATGTGGATGAAATCAGAACAAAAAACATTATGAGGCATACCAACTAAAAAAAAAATACTTATTTTAAATGAAAGTGAAAATAAATAGTGAAATGTTAACTGAGTTTAGTGTTTACTAAAAATGAGTGAAATAGTGTTAGTGAGGGATGCAAGTTGAAAAAGAAGAAGCAGGGCAAAAAGTGTGGCACAAGGATGATGGCTAACAGGGGCGACTTCAAGAAAATAAGAAAAATATAAAGAAATGAATTCTTCTCCTGCAGTTTTGATTAACAGGGTATTAAATAATTGTGACATTATAATGCAAACTGCAAGGTTGATCAAACAAAATGATTAAGAAAGAAGTCCAAGAGTCTCACCCTGGAAAATAGGTGAATTAATGCCAGAAACGCTCACATCTCTGATTAACATTTAACCTCTTCACACACAACCCTTTGTGAGTTTCAGCTTGTTGTTTCACAGCAATTGCTAGCTCCCCTTTAAGTTACTAATGTGCCCATTAACCATAAGTCTTTGTTCTGAGCTGCTGAATTAGTTACATGTTTTATTAAAACATCTAAATGCCGGTTTGAGCAATGAAATAAAAAAATATAAAGGTTATCTAAAAAAAATAAATAAATAAAAAAAAGGAAACAGTAATTATGGTCAGAGTTTCAGAAACCAAACTTTTTCTTCAGTAGATTTCATCACAACCAAAAAATGCAGATTCTTGTATCAAAACTTTTCTCATTCCGAATTCTTCAGCTCTGATTTCCATGTGCACATTTCAGGTGTCAACAGTCTCACTTCTCATTTACTTTCAATTGGGTGACGTCTTTTTTTCAAGCAGCAGTGGAGGCGCAGGCCAGTCAAAAATCACTTGACTTATTGTGCGTCTGAATCTATGACTGATTGTTGCTACAATTTCAAGTGTCAGGCCCACCCGTCATTAAGGGCCTTACAGATATTCAGTAGGTTAGCCAGAGACTCATCACCACCTACTCTGGGTGCAGTCCCGATGTACCGATGTAATGAAATCTGGCAGCTGATGGAGCAACAAGTGACAGAAATATTCTGATATTTAGACCTTACTCATAACAAGACGAATGTGGAAACAGCATTTTCTGATTAATTTAACCGGATGAGGCACAAATTCAGAGTTAGTAATGATCAGGTGAGCTAACAAGAAGTATATGAGTTTTAGTTGAGTATTGCTGTGCATGGAAACATAGCCACTGAGAGCAGGGGAAGAGCCAAACCAGAAACAAAGGGATTTAAATGAGAAAGGCAACAGTTTGCTTTGTTTTCCTCATTTTATCTCATCTGGACACACTTTTGCAGTGTGGACAAGCACAATGCAAACACAACATTTACCATTAGTCGTGGAGAGGTCTAAACCTGTAATTTCAAAATAGCTGAGGTCACATTTTCAAAATATGAAAGCTTAATTTGTGTTGCAGATCAACAAAAAAAATAGAATAAATACACTTCTGTTGCATCCAAGTCGCTAAACCTCACTAAATACCCTTCTGTAAGTGTGCCTGGCTGGTGCACACTCCCTGCAGCCGTCTCCTTTTTGATCCAAGGCCAGTACCGTACCACTGCTTTGGAGTGTTAAAAAGACATGATGTGGATAGATGCAGAAAAATAGCATTACAAACAGGCCACATTTGCATAACTTTCATCAGCCCATCTTGAGCTGTCAGAAGGGGCTGTTACTGATTGGGTTAGAGGGAAAAGCAAGAGGAGGAGAGTGTGGAGGATGGACTGGGAAGGCGAGCCGAGGGCCGCTGAATGCTCATGTTTGATTAATCAAAGTAGAGCAGATTTTTTTTTCCTAATTTTGCAGTGCTAAGGGCTGCAGAGCTGACCAGAAGCACCGACTGGCTATGATACAAACAAGATAGAGAAGGGAACATGAAACGAGCAAGTGTGTGCGTGTGTGTGTGTGTGTCGGTGTCTGCGAGGGTGCCTGAAGTTTGAATGCATCTTATTATCCTTATCTAAGGCCATAACACTGGCAGTGATGGAAGATGCATGAGAATGTATCCTACAAGGCTGAACGTGTAGGCTGGTGGGCAGGTTGTGGGTTTGTTTCAGACTGGTCCAGTAATACTAATATCACACTGTACTGTGGATGGGCATCTACTGTGGTGTAGGACTGCTTAATGATGGAAAAAAAAAAATCTGAATCATGATTATTTTTGGTCAATGCTGAAATTGCAATTATTTAACATGATTACTCATTTCTCAAAACTTTACCTTTTATCACTTAATGTTTAACTAGATACTGTGATTTACTATTTCAAGTACAAAAATTTTTTTAAAAAATGTTAGTACTCATATTTATTAATGAAAAAAAAAAAGATAAATAAACAGCTTGGGATAATCTTAGATCTTTGCAGTAACCTGAAGAACGGAGGATAAAGGCCCTTCAATCTTGTGCCATTTTGGAGAAAAAGTAAACATTATTTATAGTAAATTTCTAACAACAGACAACATTTTATTCAAACAAAAGAAAAAACTTTTGTATGGTGTGAATTTAGTCACTGAGGGCAAAGAATGGACAAATTTGAAATAGACATGTCAGAATCTTTATAAAAATTGACATCGGTTGTTAGAGTTGTAGCCAGTGCATCTCTTATCAACACTAGTTGGCCACAGCCACATGCACAAAACCTCAAAGTCCAGCCTAACAAACTCTGAAGGACCCAGAGGGTATAGCCATGCCAGTATTGAGAATGTAACATCGCACTGTGAATACGATACAAACACAGTACACAGGCATTAAGCAGTGGCCAGCCATCTCAGCTATTCACTTGGATGTATAATTCAACACCAGCGATTAGTCTGAATCTTCCAGAAGCCAGCAAGGAGGAGGGGAAGCAGGGAGGGTCGTGCATTGTACACAAGAGAGCTGGACGCGAGGCACATCTCCATGAAAACACAGAGAGACAGACAGAAAGGCAGACAGAGACGGAGTGAAACCAACCAACACACAAGCAGAGCAGCAAAGACTGACAATGCTCCTGTTTAATGTCAGCGAGCGGAGATGAAGCCCAGAGTTTGCTGGGCCAAAAGCAGCGTCCGGCGCCTCTGAGGAAATAGTAAGAGACATCTGGAAAGCTAACATCAAAAAAGGGGGAGCGGCATGACACAAAACAAGCTGGATGGGCCTCAGAGCAGCAAGCTGTGCAAAACATTCAAACTCACAAAGAGGGAGAGAGATAGCTCGAGATAAAGAGAGGGAGAGACTGATCAGACAAAGCCTTGGTGGCCAACAGAGTGCACAGAAGGCACACATGGATAAAGAGAGGAGAGGATGTGGGCTGGATGCTGAGGGTCCACAACATGCAACTTAAAAGCAAGTCTGTTTATAATGTATGACTGAGGGAAGAAGACTAGAGCTTACGCACACACACACACAAACAGATCAAGGCTTAAAGTGCAGGCAAGGGTTTAAAACTGCGCTCAAAGCCAGAAAAACGAAAAAAAAAATCTATAAATGTAGCTAGAGAAGCTTGGAGGCCTGAAATGATTAAATACAATTAACTAAAAGACACAAAGTGGATGACAGGAGCTAAGACAACCTACTCCGCTGTCGTAAAGCAGTGTTGTAAATGACTCCACAGAAGCTATGGTGTTATCACAGATTTGCCCCTGTGCCAGCAGCATGTGCCAAGAAACACAGAGAGCAACAGATTCCCCAGAGCTAGCTTCTACTAACTAACGCCTTTTATTTCCTGTGATCAGGGGGCTGTTTAGGAGGCTAATTTCACAGGCAAACAGATTATGTTAATCCGTGTAAACATTCAAACACAACAGCTTGGCTGTTTTCCGAGGGGAAATAAATAGTCGAGAGCGAACATATTGATTCTGAGAGCCCTCGCATCTTCACATAAGCAACACAAAAGCCATAATGAGACTTGTTGAACTGTTGCCGTTTTATTTTTCTGCACTCTATTCTGTTCTTTACCAATTAAGATGTTGAAAACATGATGCATGCAGAATATCTCTGGTGGTTGCATTCCCCCTTCACCTTGCAAGATGTTGTGGATGTGTGTGGGGCTTTTTGTTTTGTTTGTATGCATATTTCAAGCATCATCAAATAAAGATCTGACTTTCCCACTTTTCCCTCCCATTAAATCTCATCTCCACCTGACTGTAGTGATCTTTTAAAAATAAAAATAAATAAAAAACATGAAATTACTTATTTTCCATGCAAACGTGGAGTAAAAAGCCACATAATAAGATAAAACACCAGAGGCCTTGGTTTGAATGAATAAGCAGGGATGGGCTTACTTCTTTAAAGGAAGACAGAGAACACAAGTCCATAAATACAAGCACAGCCGTGGAGTACAGTAGTTGGAGGGAGACGGCAGGACCCTGTTAATGAGGGCCAAGGTGTTGCTGACGGGATGTAGGGAGCGCCAAAAAAGGCCCAGAGAGGTGTGAGGGGCCATGAGGGGCCCAAAGAAGGCTGGTCACGACTTATAATAGGCACCCCGTGCTCTCAGGCCTCGTTAGACGGTCGCACCTATCTCCCCGATGGAAGAGGACCGGCCAGCCGCCTTCATTACTGGACTCACCTCAGCCTCGCACCTGACAAAGTGACGGCTTCCCTGCATGGCCAACGGACTCTCTGACTTATTGTTAAGGAAAATAAAAGCCACAGGAGACAGATAAGATGTCATTTGCTTGGCAGGAGTGATAAATATGTGAGGTCATGCACGGCCATCATTAAAAGGTGAGATAAGGTAAGAATTTAATATCAATTTCTTACGTTATTTCACAAATGCTTCGTAAGAATATCCCATTTGATGTCGTTTCTTTTTCTTAGAACTACAGATTACTCATAAATGTTTTTGAAATCCTCTCCAGTTACATCAAAACCATTGAACAGAGCAGAATGGCTCATTTTCTACAACTAAGAAATGCTTGTAATTTAAAAAAAAAATTGATATAAAAGCTGCTGTCTTCTTTTTAACGGAGTAGGATTGAGCAAATTACTTAACAGGCTAAATTTGCTGAGTGTTACGAGGTGTTTTTAAGAACTGATGAACAAATTACTGTATAGCCCTGACTAAATCCTGCAGATTGAGCCACTGCTTACAGCTTCATAGGAATCCATACTCATAAGTAAATGAGATGAAGAGATGGAGGCAAGCCAGAATTTAAGTGTTAGAAAAGTTAGTATGCAATTAAGCATGTGCAGATTTTTGGTTTTCCTCTACTTTACTTACAATCATCGCTCCCTAGCGTGTGAATACTCACCCTCTGGCAAAGGAGGTTTCTGTGAGCCCGTGGAACTGCCTTTGCTGCGTCTGCTGCTGTCGCTGTTGACTGACAGGCTGGACCTCAATTTCTTCTGCACCCTGTGCGGCACGGGCGTGGAAGGCTGCCTCCGGGGCTGCTCCGTCATCGGTGTGGTCGCCGCCATGCTGGTTCCAGGGCCCGGCATTCTCGCGGCACTCGTGCTGATGTTGGCACCGCAGGAGCAAGTCCGCGTGGCCCCGGTGCCGCCAACACCAGGGTGGATTCCATTGCTGTTACTCAGCGTGGGTGTGCCAGCGCTGCCATGGTAAAAGCCATTCTGGTCCTTGGCAGTCTCTCCCTCAGAGGCTTCAGAGGGCTTAGGATCAGACTCCGACTGAGGTTGAGCTGGTGGGAAAAATAACAGAAAGAACAGTTTGCACTTGTTTAGTATGAAGTCAGGCATGTGTATTCAATTTCATATCTAATATTGTTTAAGTATGTGTTAAGTGAGGAACCTTTCCTGATCCATGACAACCTGCCTTTTATCATATGAAGCATTTTTAAGAAAAACAAAAACATTGAAAGCATTTAAATACATCAGATAATTTCAAACATTTTTCCAGTGAACAAAAAAAACTAAAAATATTTATATGCAAGGAAAAGAAATATGAGGTGGTTTACTTTAATAACTTGCTGACAATTCTGTGTATTTTCAAAGAGGAGCAGCAGATCCCTTTCATTAAACTTTATTCGAACACACTACGCCTTCGATTTCGTTCACATAGAAAGTCACTGTCGCTTTTGATGTTCTGTTCCTGAAAACTGAATACAGGCGTGGAGACACACCTTTCAAAGCCAAATCATTCTCTGCAAATCGTGCCACCGTTTTCTAACATGATAATATCGATCACACGGCAAATATTTCACCCCAGAACGACAGGGAGAAGCGCACAGACATATAACCTGAAACATGACAAGATCACAAAAGCCAGCCATGTAGTCAGACAGACATGTTGGGAGCATTGCCTCTGTGAGTTAAGACAGTGTGAGAAGGAGAGATTAATTCAGTAAAAAAGATGAAAGAACTCTGTGATAGTGTACATATAGAAAATGGCTGCTGTCTGCAGCAGTAATGATCTTTTTTTCCGCTGAAAGCTTAGAGATGGCCTCAACTAGTCTTTCTAAGTGTATGTGTGACAGCCACAGAAAGCCAGGAGACAGCGACCTGTCTGATAAGAAGGAAGGGGAAGGATGTGAGTGAGCAAAGGAGGTGGCATTTTACTGAGAGGAACACCTGCACATTCAGCTCTACTGGGAGTTACTCCTGCATTACCTTCTCTCTGCATCAGAGCCCGTGTGCATGTGCTGCCAGATTTTCTGAATTATTCATCTCTTTTAAAGTTTGCCTGCGTGAACCATACTTATTCTCATTTCACTATTTAATACAGTCTTTAAATACATTGACTACTGTATCTGCTGCCTGCACGACCACATTTGAATTCTGCCGTATTTAACGGAGAAGTAAAACCTGTGCAGGCTTGTTTAAATAAGTGTTACACAGCTGTTCAGAAATCAACAAATTTTCCAAAGTAGATGCAAACAAGGAAGTTAATATGATGCTGGTAATTTCTTTCCATCTCTATTTTCTTTGTGTCAGCTCACCAACAAGTGCAATTACTGTTAACAAGAGAGCAGAGTGTGGGAATCGGGGCCTTGCACTTTTTAACAACACATCACCCTGGGAGAGGCCGGACGTGAATGTGGATGTAAAACAAAGCAATTAAATACACACAGTGGGTTTTGCCTTCTCCTCATTCAGGCTTCTGCATGCTGCTTCAATAAACAAATATAGACTTTAGGGATCAGGATTCCATGCAATTTGAATTAGACAACTGGGTAGCACACGATAGAATTCATTATGCAGTGATTTAAGGCCAGGTTGATGGATTTTCTTCTGTAAAAGACAAAAGCCGTGCAGCCTGCCCATGACAATGTGAGGAGAAACCACAGCTTTCTAACAAGGCGGTTCACAATGGACTACATCTGTAGCTGTTTTTCACCCATTTTTAATACATGTCTTGCTTTTTTTCTCCCCTCTAAACAGTCATTCTTGCAGTCGGGACAAGTGAGTTATTACTGGACTGTGATGAACAAGCTACTTATATTTTAAACTATAAGATTAAATACAAAAAAAAAAATCTGTATATATCAGAAAAAAGTTTTCTAATCAAACTATGGGTGTTTTATTCTTTACAAATGCATAATTCCTCATTTGTACATATTTTGATGTGTAAACCGACTTCAGAGGGGTTGACGTGAACACCATGAACATGGAGGTATATTTCTACATATTCCAATAATAATAATAATAGAGCTTTCCAAGGGTTATGTAGTGAGTTAAGCACAGCAAATTCTTTTCTAAACGATGACAGTTCCATAACAAATCTATCCCCTGAAGCATCATAATAACTGTCATTTTTCCCCATTTAGGTTAAGTGAACGAGCCACGGACCCTCACAAGCAAACAGAAGTTTGTGCACAAAAGGGCCAAAAAAGACTGGGAGGGATAATTACCTTTCCTTTTGAGGAAGTCAAGCTTTTAATCTACTAAAGTATAAATACTTATTAAGAAACCACCATGTAAAAACCAGAGTACATAAGCAGCAGTTCAAGTTTCAGACACACTGCAAAGGCCCTAAGAAGTGGTTGGACTGAAGAGTTGTGCTCTCCGGTGGCAGGTCCTTGGATAGCCTTTACGCAGTCGCAGTCTTTATTTTTAACCTGATGAACATGGTGACTAAGATTAATGGACACATTGGAGCAATATTCATAATCATTGATCATAATAATGATGATACTGTCAAAGATGGCAATGACAGACTTGTACAGTCACCATGAGACAAATGAAGAGATAATGAGAAAGAGGAGGAAAATGGGAAGATTTGAGAGAATTGTGCAGCGCTTGTAAGCAGGGTCATCAAAAAAAAAAAAAAAAAACTTTCAGCCCTGTGGAAGAAATATGCACTGACCTTGGTGGTTAAGTTTCAAGACTAAATATTGCATTGGTTTACAGGTTGAACAAAACTTACAAAATAAGAAATTGTCCTTTTACAAATAACAGAAGCCTCGCTTGTTTCATCTTTTTACCATGCTGGAGAAATAAGGATCAGTTTTGAGAATTTTATTAATTTGAAATGCACTTCTTGATGCTAGACTCACCCCACCTGCTCATGAAACAGACAGTGGTACAGGTACTAGGGTGTCACAAATGAAGACTGTGGTGCTATAAGCCTTCATAAAACACAAAAACACTAGCTAGTATCTGGTTCTGAAAGCAATGGAAAAGTGAGTAATTGGTAACCAGTCCCATGTGAAATGACTCCAGTGCTAGTCTTGGGTATTTATAAGTTTCAGATCTGATTGGCACTGTTAAGAACACATGCAAACTTTCACTTAGGGTGCGACACAGCTCCTTTTTCTAGCCAGGAACATACTTTTACAACACTAATGTCTCACATGGATGTTCTAAAACCCACAAGTCAAGCACAAAAAGATCATACAAAAAGATTTGCATTTTTGCAAGACACTCTGTCCTTTTGCATACATGTACAAAATTGATAAACTAGCCTGATTATCTGAGTAGTTCCTGGTACAACTGCCGCCTCTTTATGAATTCCATGCGTGTACCATTTAAGTGTTGTTCTGTGTGATACCTGCAAGTTCACAACACTATCGAAGCTGCGGCAGACAAGATTGTGCGTTCTTTTTTTTCTTTCTTTCTTTAAGTCAAAAGCCAACCACTCGTGTTTATCCCGGTTTGTCCGCCGCTCGTTCACTCTTAGCACAATGTAAACAGCGAATTTCTTCTTCTGCGCTAGCATTATTGGCAGAGTAGGCACTGAATGCTGCAGCTTCCTTGGGGTCATGAACTCGCAGGGGCGTGCTTGTGGCAGCTAGATGTACTACTGTTTAGGCTATAAAAATATACTAAATTATGTTGTTTTGAGTGAATTATGGACTCTACCCACTCAGGAAACTTGGATTACATTGGACGAGCAGTATGGAGGAATATTGCCAAGTTTTGGTTGACTTTTATTGACCTTTTTGGTTCGAGCCCTGGTCACCTCCATTATAGAAAAGTTGGGAAGAAACAAAAACCTGTCCGATCTCCGGCTACATTTGAGATATTAAAAAAGTGCTCCAGAGTCGTGCTCAGCATGAGGGCGAGTAGAAAATGAAGGAACATCATTCTGTGGGTGTAGTGTTCCTTTAATGCCTCTTTTTCCCGTGCGACTGACTGCCTTCTACTTTTCCGAGTGAAAACATATCACGGTTTCTCGTTTTTGTCATGACAAACACAGATAAGAAAGACTTGCCTTTCTGCTAGTTAATGCAATAAAGCTTTTGCTTCTACCAAATAAGAGCAAAACATGGAGAAAACATATTTTCTATCAGAAATTTTATTGCATTCTTTCAAATCTGACTGCGAGCCATTTACACCGACCAGAGGTGCCTTTGTTCTACAAGCTCTTATGGTTTGTTTATGATAACCCAGGACGCTCTGTGATGAACCTGTCCACTTCCCGTCTTCACCTCACGCGACGCTTTTTGAGAGATAAGAGTTCGTTTGAGCATTCACCCCTCCCTAAATAAACCAAACTTTCCATCCAAACGAAGCCATTCCCAGTAGCAGAGCTTCTATCTTCCACATGTTAGCTTTGCAGACAATGCCAGCCGGATTTATACTCAGCCATTGTGACACCACAGACTGTCCTGGTGCTGCACTTGAAGGCACAACTGAAATTTGTATATTAAATTAGTGTTGATTAAAAAAGTACATCAATTCTGAATAGTCCACATCCTTATAATGATGCACCTAAAAAAAAAAAAAAAAAAACTTTCCCCTAAAATGGAAGCTTGGAAATGCTAGAATGGTTTATGGCTGGTTTTAAAAAAACCACCATATTCTTCACCTTTATAGTTTGTCTCAAACAATGAAACTAATACTCACTTTTCAGCCATTTTCTTTGTTTTAGAACTTGGCACTCTCTTATAAGTAGTGTTTTATGTTTTTTGGAATTTATTTCTCTCTCCTGCCTTTGGACTACATATAAAGATGCATAATTTAGCTGCAATACACCACCTTTACATTATGTCTTTTTAATGTTTATCAACTTGCACAGAGTAAATAAATAAATAAATAAAACATACAGTTTGGTTCTTAGGTTTGTTCCGTAGAGTTTTCCAAACAGAAGAAGGAAAACCCATCATTCATTCAAGGCTATAAAACAGCCACTGGGCATTGTTGCAATTTATTCATTGAAATTAATCACACTGTGAATGTTGCTAAATTATAGACATTTTACAAGTATGTGGAGTTTCACACAAGATTAGACTTCTTGAGTTCAAGGTAATATAATGCATTAATGATGTTTCTGAACAGGGAGCTTGATTCCACAACTAAGGATAAAACTGATTTATGCAAATAATAACTGAGCCTGTTAATAAATCCTGACGGAGCATCACAGACACACTGCTGCTGCTGCAATATTCCAAGTACAACCAGCATCACACAATTTCAGATACAAATCCCAGCAACTTTAGAGAAAAAAAAAACTGACAAGTTGTGCCTTAAGCTCATAGAAACGGGAAGGTATCTTAAGATAATCAAGTGCACGCAGGAAGAACTGGACATACACACACAATATACGCACACACACTTCAAATTGGACTTGTAACTGCCCTATTTCTAGCACATCAACAACTGTTGAGAGTGTACATTTGTAGTTGAATAAAACATGGTATTCCCCTACACACGCTGTCACACACATCACAGGGGAAACTAGGGGGTGAGTGCTTCTTGACTGTCTAAGCAGCATCCCAATTTGGTCCCAGCTACTAGTAGCTGACAGCCTCAAATATCTGGGGAGCATTTTTAAAAGGCCAGTGTTTGATGGATTCATGAAGAACACACAAATATAATTGCCATTTGTCACTGAGTCTTCAGTGGCTGCGCCACACAGGGACTGAGCAGCAGAGCGCCTGGAGAGCGCGGGAGCTGCACCAGAGCTGTGCAGGGGATCGCTCTGTATGTAAAACTGCATATACTGTATAAACACCTCCGTTTTTGTCACAGAAAATAGGTCCTACAGGAGGGAACAGGAAATTGCACCCAGAAGACATAGGAAAGAAGAAAAGGCCTACTGCATGACACACACACATAGGTAGACCTACCAGGGAGAAATATGCATACATGCATGTCAGCTGAAACAAAACTGTATAAACAAGAACTCTAAAATAGTCGAGAACATGAAGATAAACCACAAAAAGGTCAAACAGGGCAGTATGGAGATTCTCATTTGCACACCACTACATCAAGAGTCGCAGGTAAGGCCTAGAGCAGATTGAACAATCACGCAAGCTCTGTGTTACCAAAGCTCAGTCCTTTTTAATATTAATGCCCCTGAGACAGGAGGAAACGGAGAGAGGAGAGACGAAAGGTGTTTGCTCAGGCTTATTAGAATGCCCATCATAGACAGCATACAGTTATTCAAATGTCACATCACTTTCTCCAAATAAAACACCACAATCCAGATCTTGTAGTCATCTCCTAATAGCCATTATTACACAATCAGATGAGTTTGTGAGTTAACACTGAATGGAACATAGGAACAGAGACATCACCTTTGGTTTTGGTTGGAAGCCCCACCACAAACAGGTTGCATGCACAGCAGCAGTTAGCTCTGAAATGCTAATCTCACTAACAGGGTCAGTGTTTTGTTTATCCTCTTGTGCCTAGTATTTGAAAAACATGTATATTTTCTGCTCAACTGGCCACGTACCTGCATGACTGAAATGCTAATTTATAAATGTGCAATGACCTAGCCAGACTCTTCTCACCAACACCACCACCCTCCCTCCTCCACCACGTCTCGCTTTCAAAACAGCCCGAGGTATCATCTCTCCTCCTAACAAACAGCAGCGTGGAACAGCCCCTGCTTTTCAATCCAAAGGGATATATTTTCTTATTAGAAATTATACATCTTCCCTGTCCGTATTTATAGATGTAAAACCAGGGGAATTATGCTGCAGAGAGCACGAGAGGGATGCACAGAGAGAGGAAAATAGTACAATGAATGTTATTACAAAAGGACCCTGATTGAAAATTTCCTTGGGCGTATCAAACCCTCGTTTACAGCCTGACCTTCTAAACTCCCTGACAAGGACTTTCTTTATTGTGCAGGACTAGTTAGACAAGTCACTCGTGCATCAACATTCAAGTGCCCCATTACAACAGAAAAAACATCACCATGTAAGCCATATCAATATCAAGCAGATCTCTGTAAAGTAGAAAGGAGTAAATTGTCAACCATAAACTGGCATATGATAAAAAAAAAATTTGATGCATGCAAGTGCAGGGATGTGGGTGCCATGCAAACTCAGTGGTCTCACTAGAGCATTTACACAGACTGGATGGCAATCTGACAAGGCTAACAGAAATGTCACTTGTTCCAGATATTTTTTTTTTTTTGGGGGGGGGGGGGCGACTCTGGACATCGCATAGCAATCCTGGTGCTGTCAGTTCCAACACAGCCACATAATGTTTTGTATTTATCCTAGATAAAATGGTGATGTACAGATGATGATGACCACTGAAGAAAGCTAAATTACCTGCTCTGATATTGGATCCTCATCATCAGAAGTGACATGTTGTGTGTGTGTGGGGGTGTGCGTGTGTGTGTGTGAGTGTGATAGGCTGCAACAGAACTCTATTAACTCCCGTCACCTGTCAGGGCTGATCATACTGCTCTGCATCTCATTTAAACAGGAAACATCATATTTTTTGTCTGCTTTTCTACACCACTGCAGGACAGTCGGGGAATATTCCTCAACTGGTTTCCAGTAGCAACCCCCCTCCAGCCCCCCCTTGTTCTAATTCTCTGTGACATTCTTTCAAATAAAACTTGTGTAATGTACAGCAGGGAAGTTTCACTTCTTTTTGACTTCCACCAACGCTGCTGCCACTACCCAACACAAGCAGAAGAAGCGTGTCAGGGATTTACTAATTTCAAATTTTGCTGCTGATTGAGTGGAAAAAATAACCCCCTCGGACCTTGTTCTGCTTAATTACATTTAACAGTAGCAAAGGCATCTTGAAAGACGAGAGCTTGATTTGACAAAATGAACCACTCAGCGCGAGTGGAAAGATGTGTGTGCTGGAAAGGGGGGGCACATCGTAAGGTGTTAAGGTAGGGTGGGGTGTCATCAATTATTCTTTGATTTCAAAATGGAACGTTCTCCCAGATTAATATGTTTGACTGCTATCTAAATCACTGAATCTCCCTATGAGATGCCATTTTCTCTCACATGAATCATGTTGAAGGAAAGTCATCTGCACGCACTCATTCACTCTCCCCCCCAACAACCCCACCTCCCCAAAGGCTCTGGTAACCAGAAGTCTCTGGTCCCCACTGTTGTGAGGAATTTGGCACGCCGCTAATTTGAGCTCCTCTAATGCAGCACAAGTCAAAAAGCAACCCGACTGCAGAAGAGTGACACTAAACGGTGCCGCATTCTTTCTAAAATAAATTTGTACAAGCTTGTTTCTGCATTAAGCTTTGTCAAATACTTATTTTTCATCTGTTTCCAAGAGTGGAGAAAGAGTGAGAATAAAGACAGCACAACTACAGTGTTTTTGTTTTTTTTTAAGCTGCACATCTTGCTCAAATTTAGACTTTACACGGCTAGCTACCACAATTTCTAGAAAGATCAATTATGACGTGACTCAGAGCAGGCCTGAGGGAGCTGCCAGGCTTCATACTCCAGAAACGTGCTCCACCCTCTCCTGACTGACTACTCAAAACAAAAACGCAGCAACCGAGTAGCAGCGAATGGCAGGGAAAGAAAAGGGAGGGAAGAAGGGGAATGGGGGTATTTTCTGTTTCAGTTACATTGATGACTCAAATATTCCACCCGGGTTCAAAATCTCCCTCCACAGGAAGCATGCTTGTTTGAAATACAATGGCAGGCACACGGACATGCGCATGTGAACTTTTCTTTCTTAAAAAAGAGGTGGGGAAAGCCCTGCACATGTAAAACAGCAGGAATAGATAGTGAATCTTTATACAGTACAGAGAACGCTGAGGATCAGGCAGTAGGGCCACTCAGTAAAAAACAAAACAGCTGAGGTCTGACTCTGGGTCGGAGAGGGGATCGGCAGTCTATCAAAATACCCCCACACCTAGTTCCTTTATTTGCTCAGTATCAATCTCAGCATTAACCCTCTGCTAATGGGACAGCTGTGGGTCAGCGCCTCGCATCTTCAGGATGCCAATCAAAGCCTTAAGCTGAGAGATCAGCCTTTGGGACAGAGGTGCTCGTCTGCCTCTGAGTGGCTTTTAAAACACAGAGACGCTTGTATTGATTTTAGCTCTAGCCTGAAAGAGAAGGGAGGGGTTGGTTGTGTCAGCTGTGGCTGTCTGTGCAGCTGGACGGGAGCCAGCCACTGGTCCCTGGTCACCCTCCACTGATCAGGGGGCCCTCACAGAATGACCTAGCAGAGAGGCACTGAACCTGCAAACACAGAGGGGGCAAGGAGTTGGAAGCTTGAGGGGTTCAGGGCTAGCAGGGGCAACATCAGCAGAGATCTCATAATAGAAAAGGGTTTTAACCTTAATGTTGGTGTCAAAACCCTGTTAGGGGCCAAGTAATCCCCCCTGCACTGCTGTCATTTGAACTAGTTGATTTCTCTTCTCTCCCCCTCTCTGTAAGTGGCTTGTGAGAGACACTGACACTGTCATGAGGGGCTCCAGTTGGGGAGGTGGCAAGCATGAGCCAAGCAGTCCAACTTCACCTATGCTTAACACCACACTATATGAGCAGCCTTTCAAGTGCTTCCATTACATGCTATCGCTTCTTTAATTAAGGCAAAAGATCTGAATCCTTGTTCGACTGTTTTAGATATCTACTGCACAAAAACCCTCCAACCACAGAGGTCAGCTGGTGTTAAAATAACTAAAAATTGTCCTCCAGGAAAGAAAAGGGAAATGTGCTGCTATCAGAATCAATACATGTTCCTTTGCATTGAACGTGAACTTAAAAGACTGCAGTCTATGAATTGAGGTATGCATATCTAATCATTCAGCTCAAGTGTTTTGAGTATCTTCAAGAAAAAAAAAAGTAGTAATGAACAGACTTGGGCAATTTAAGTAAAATATGCTAATTAACATACTTCAAATTTCCCATATGAAATCTATCTGCACCAAGACAATGAGAAAATAATTACAACAGAGGTAGAATTACAATGGCCATTTTAATCAACCCCTACACTCGCATTTCACCCCATTTATACCGTTTTTGATTCCATGACCCACTGCTAAGTAATCACTTGAAAATTATGGTCCAGTTTATAATAGCTCTATGCTTTAGACACATTGTTTCAGGAAAGACAGGGTCCCAAGATTACATTAAAGATATGAATTTGCCAAAACAACAATCAGCATGCAGTTCTAATAAGTGGCAAAGGATCCTGAAAAATGCAAAGTGACATAAGGTTAAAAAGTCGATTTATACTCCAGGCACTCTGGAAAACCCATGAGGGAAAAACAACAAGATCACGATGATGACAGGACATATTCTTGAGTTGAAAAGGAAAATAAGGAAGAATATTCTCTTCAAGCAATTCAGAATAAAATCTATTTAAAATGTTGTCAAAAAAAAAAAAATTTTTGATTTTTCAATGTTTTTGTCATCACAGGTGAATATAGGTGAATCTGTCACATTAAAGCCAGAGTTGGTAATCCTGTTCAGAAACACCTTTTGTTATACTTGGTATAATGGTCCCTCCATCCTGACAGTAGTCAATACATGATGTATTCATTAAAAAAAAAAAAAAGGAAAAAAGTCTCTCTGTAAGAGCTGCAGGTCTGTAAAAACTCTGACCAACCCCTGCCATTCGCACCAAAAGGCAGGAATTGGTCATTTGCAGCGTTTAGAAGGAACAAATCAGTGCCTTTATGTCTCGTCTCTGTCCCTCCGCTCTCACCGTCCCCCACGTGACCGCTGTGCACCGCTCACTGAAAACAAATATAGCTAACAGACTGCTAACTGCTGCTGCGCCAAACAAAACAAAACAAAAAAAAGCAGATAAGGATTAAGTCTTGGAGGCGTTGACATTTGCAGTGTGGACTTTTTACACCACAGAAGGAGTTGGGGGTGAGTGAGTTAAGGCTTTTAGAAACCTGGTTTTTCAGCTGTTTGCTATCAAGCTAACAAGCTATCCACTCGGCTGTTATCGTTCACCTGCTCGTAAAACATCGGCGCACCCATCCCTGCGCTCTGAAGGCTTGGTTTGGGGTGGTGTATTTTTTTAAACGTCGCTTGCTCTAACCGTTTTTCCAACATTGCCAACCCTAGCTTTAACTGGGTTCCTACACATTTTTACGAGTTAAATTTAAAGACTTTTTAAGACCACTTAGAACAGAATTTAATGCCCATATCACGGCAACACTGGCAAAAACACAGATCCTGCTGCAATACCAAGATAATGTTAAAAAAAAAAAAGATGGATTGAAATCAACCACACACATTAACAGAGTATATACTGTGTGTTAAAAAAAAAAAAAAAAAAAAAAAAAACACAAAATTCTCAAGTTACTGAAAAGTTGCTTTCTGTCACGCATAAAGGTCTCTAGTGTGTGTGTGTTTGGTTAAATGTTCCCCTATTGTTTCTACATGCAAAGTCAGTGACAAATTGGTTCCAAATTTCATTATAATTGTCAAGTTGGAACAGGAGGAAACTAGTTAACTCCTGTCACTTTGTAGATGTGTGTCAGACATTTCTGACGCTTTCTGATTGGCCAATATACAGGCTTTGTCAAGATTTATTGGTTGGGAAAAACACATGGATCCATTTTTTTTTTCTTTCCTGCTGTCATTTTATCACAAGTGATGGAAATCTGCTGTAGAATCACATAATTTAAGACCTACCATATGAAATTTAAGCCCAAAACTGTCAAATTTAAGGACTTTTTAAGGTATTAAATGCAGCTTTGTAAATTTAAGACTTTAAAGACTCTGATTAAACCCTGATTGAATAATGCCTTTACTGCATTTATTGGGGGTCCAAACAAAATAAAATCACAGATTTGCACAAAGGCCAGACTAATAACTTTAATTGAAAAAAAAAAATAGAGTGTTATGTTATACGACCTTGTGTACGTATTGGAGTTTTATTGAGATTTTAAAGAAAAAAGATCAATACGCCAGACCTGTTTCTCAGTAGCCAATCAGATCATCTTTATCAACCACAGTCACATTAAAAAGTATTTGATGAACTCATAAACTAGTGCAATTTAATTTGAGGCAGAGGTGTCAGACAAAAGGATCTACTTGGCGATAGCAGCTGTTTAAACCCAGAATGGTCTCAAGAGGAATGCCCCCCTCCCCACAAGACCCTCCATTCTCCCACGATGGCAGAGCTATAGAGGAACTGCTCGCTAACACAGTCCTCACAGGAAGGGCAGAATTGTACTTTTTTTTTCTGTCTAACAAGCCACGGTGGTCTCAGAAACAATCACACTTTATCTAACTTTAACTTTCCGGGCCACTCTTAGTTGTTCATTTTTGTAGCAGTGAGGCATCACTTTGTCGGCTACACTTTCCTGCAAATGCACCCCATGTCCCACAAAGAATATTTTCATTGCTACAGAACCTCGGCCATGTTTATGTTCCTGTTTCAAGAGGACCCGGTGATAAAATGGACAACTTGTCAAAACAATGTGATTGTAACTGAAACACCATCAGTGCTGTTATCAAAATATCACAATGGGCTTCCTCTTGTTGAGAAAATTCACAGTACACAAGCTTTTCATCAGACAGCAGAGGAGGGAGGGGGGGGGGGGCAGTGAGGGCTGAAATGTAGGCAGGGAGATGATTTCTTATTGATTTCCTGTTTCTGTGGTGAGGAGCGCTCTCAGTTACCCAGGGCAGTAAGCAGACGGATCCCCTCAACACAACAAAACTACAGTAAGCCTGTGAGAGCTTAGGACATAAATCGGCTAACTTAACTCTCTGAGTGACTCTACATCAATGACTCAACCACAAACACATACAGGTACAGAAAAACCTGCATCACTGTGCAAAAGTCTAGAGTGACCCCTGGTTTCATTATTCTATCAAGCTTGAAAGTCATCATTTAGTGTGATCACCTTTATTCTCCATCACACCTTAAACCTTCTAAGACAAACTTTCTTGTAATTTACTTTAAGTATTCTTCAGGAATATTTCTTCAGGCTTCTTGAAGGACTTTCCAAAGCTCTACCTTGAACGTTGCTGCCTTCTCTTTTATCAAAATGATCACACACTGCTTCAGTGGTGAGGTCAGGTTCCAAGAAGGGTTCATCAGTCCATCAGACCTGTCGCCACCGGTTTTCAGTCCACTTCTTGCGTCATTCGGTATCCCTCAGCCTTTCCAGCCTGTTTCCCTCCTTCAGAATGGGATCTTGACAGTCACCCTTCCAGTAGATGAATCCACTGAAGACCCAGTTACATCTCTTAGGTCATGTGTCAGGTCTTTCCTGGAGTATTTTCTTATTTCTTAAGAACCTCACTTCCAGATACTGTCCATTTGCTTTTGATCTTTGTTAGTCCCTTTGCTTTAGAATTACCGTTTGCTATTTTGTCCTTATAAAATTGAGCTTTTTTTTTTTTTCTTTTTCTTTTTTTGCAAATAAAACTTATGAAATAGAAACAAATAATAAATTAATGAGCCTTTGTGAGAGCCTCCTATTAATAAAGTGCCTAAAGATACAATTTATAATCAGTGGCTCTCTGTTCTCTGATCTGTCGACACACTGCCGGTTCATCCCTCCAGTTGAGGTGCTTTTTTTGTGCTGATGATATTTACGTCAGTCTTGAGTGGCTTAATACAATCCTCTGTAAAAGGTGAGGTCAGGACTGGAATAAAAAAGCAACCCCTGTCCAAACAAAAACTTTGAAAATCTTCAACAAGCTTGGACAACTATTGCTTGAGACCACTTCTAAAAGATAAGTCTGGCTCCTAGGAAAAAATATATAAAGAAATTAGGGATGCAAGATATAATTGGCCCCCAATCGTATCGGCCTTAAAACTGAGTGTCAGTCATCGGCCACCCCACCGATATTTAACCAATCAGCCCGCTGTTTCTAAAGTCTAAAAAAAAAAAAAAAACTTCTTCAAAAACTTCTTTTTTACACGATTTTAAATTTCTAAAGACTAGGGGTGGGAAGAAATATTGATACACTGAAATATCGCGATATTTTCATATGCTGATTACCATATTGACATTTAAAAACGTAGTATTGGTCTATTTTAATAGTGAAATCTCGTGATATTTCATTTTTCCGTTACAAAATTTCTTCAGAATTCAGGAACATATTGCAATATTTTCATATGTTGATATTATATTGACATTTAAATATGCGGCATCAATCTATTTTGCTAACGAAATCTCACAATATTTCAGCGTTCTGTTACAAAATCTTGTGAGAATTCATGAAATCTTGCGAGATTTTTCTAGTAAAATAGATCGATCCTGCGTTTTTAAATATTGATTTGATATCAGCATATGAAAATATCGCGATATTTCAGTGTATCAATATTTTTTCCCACCCTTATGTTTCAATAACAATAACAGAAGCATTTTGCATTTGAGCTGTAAGATCTGTAACACATCCTCCCTAGTCTAAAAGCCTTTTACCTGCCTCTTACAGCAATGTATGTGTACCAGGAAAGAGAAAAGATTTTGTGTGTGAATGTTTGGGGGGGGGCATGGGGGGCTTCAATTACAACGCAAAACTGTTGTCACAGGGGCTTATCTTCTGAGATGAAAACAAAGCCTGCCTGCCTCCCTCCAGAAGTGCATTGCTCCACACACCTGCCAAGCAAGGGAAAAAAACCTGACAGAAAACCTCTTTTCTTTTTTTCTGAATGTCTTTTCCATGCTACTTCAGTAAACAAGCCACTGGCAAGTCATTAAGCTTATTACCAAAAAAAGAGAAAGAAAGGAAAAGTCGCCCTGGAAAAGTTAACAACTTATAAACAAAGGAACTGTTGTGAAGACCAGTGTTAAATGAAAGCACAATCCTTATAATGGATGCAATCAGCTGCTATTTGCACTTACTGATGAGTCTCACTCCTTTTAGGATGATGATAAACAACTTGAAGTCTATTTCATGTTGTGACTTGCAGTTTACTCATTAGAATCAGGTAGAATCCCTGTGCAAGTACAGTATGTAATTATACCTGCAACTAACACATGTATACCAAGAGGAACTTTGCTGTGAACTACGTTTGTTTAAGACATGGTTAGTTTAGAGCAACAGGTTTAAAAAGAAAAGGAAAAAAACAAGAAGAGGAAGAAGAAATTCTTCTGTCAGCTGGCACAATTCTTCTCCAATAGGTAAATGTTTGGTAGAGTGTAAAAACACTGCGGCTAAAGTCAATCAGTGTGTAACGACAGCCAATGCCAGAACCACAAACAGGATTTCCTCACTTCCAAAACACAGAGCTGGGGGTTTGGAAGGAGAAGCAAAAATGGCTGGTCTTTATGGCAGAATAAGAGCGCATGCACGTTGCCTTTGCATCCAGAGAGGCCTCGCTGCCTTCTTGATATTGCTTTAATTGGAAACAGTGAAGCTAATATTTTAGTTGGCCATCTGATCCTGACTCACGCATGTAACTGTCATAACAACAGCTCTGCTTGACAGGTGGAGTGTTGTCATAAAGACAACAGCAAAACTATATCCATTGAAATGTTAAATCAAACATTGCTAATCACTTGAGCTCCATCCGACCGTGCAAGCAAACCAAGTTAATCGTTTTCACTCTCTCCAATTAAGCGGCTCATTGTTGTTTATCATTAAAAATAACAGCAAGATGTCCTGCTGTCCGCCCACAGCTTTCCCAGGTCGTTAAAACTTACTTCGTACAGGCTTGCAATAATTAGGCTTCTCCTCCGTCACGTGACTTTGTCCTCCGGCGGGTGGTTTCCTGGGAGACAGTGTTCTTCCTGATGATTCACTGTCACAAGCATCTAGGGTTACAAGAATCTAATGTTAAAACACAGCTCTGCTGGATGCAAAAAGTTGGTGAATGCTGACTTAAAAACAATGATTTGGTTGTTTACAGGATAAACTCTTCTACTGTACATGTGAATCGCAACCATTCCTCTAAAAGCAGATGTCAAATTTTACTGTAGTTTATCCAGAGTGGACAAAATATCAGGGACAGTTGGACGAGCTGTAGGTGCAGAGGCCGCTCTGTAGATTCATGCCAGAAAAAACAATCCACTGGCAAGCTGCATAACATGGCGGGGCGGTTCAGGTAAAGGCCTTGCCAGAGCTCTGGATCTCATTTTCTCTCCTTTTGCTCCCGGGTGCGCTTTACCTGCCAAGCTTCTTTTACTTGCCATAAAGGCAGCATTCATCAAAATTGGAAAAAGTATGTGGGCAAAAAAAAAAAAAAACACACGACCTGATAGCTGTGCAAAGACATGAGACACTTTCACTCATCTCTCTAAGCCTTGTCCACTTCCTTCTTTTTGCTCATTGCACACTGCCGCTTTGTTCAGAAAATAAACCATCCACAATGACTATATTCACTGGTTTGGTGCCAGACGTCTTCTCGAAACTTGCAGTTTTCTCAAGTCCTGGAAGATTTTCAGTGCGACATTGCAGCTCTGAGATGCTACTGGTGAAAAACTAGAGAAGGTTGTGTGGCAGAGCTTTTTCTACCGCAACATTTCTGTTTGTAAGCAGTGACAGATGTGGGAGTGGAACAGCTGGGCGGAGGCCAAACATTCAAGATAAAGATGACATATCTCAGCTTGGAACTGCAGGAGTGCTGTGTGATGCATCGCAGTATTTAGCAATAACAGTTTGAAATAAATTGGTCCGTTCTCAGTACATCCATTTCTAGTCTGGGCTGCAAGTACTTGGGAAGGTCCAGCAAAAAAAAAAAAAAATCCATCAACAATCCAACAGCCCCAGTGATTGCTTACTTTGTCCTACTTTAGTATTTTCTGACAGTGCCATAATGATGCTTGGTATAAATAGGATGGTTAACGGTTCGTTGCTTGTTTGAAGAAAAATGAAAAAGGGGTGCGGGGTAAGCTTATTTTACATGTGATAATCTTAGGGGCAGCTAGAAAGTTAATTAAAAACTATAATTGGCTGTGGTTGCCGTTAATAGTCACCAGGGCGTTTCTCCAGACTTTATTGGGGGGAAAAAGCACAAACATTATCGAGGCTTACAGTAATACCAAAGCACAGACACGTGGTGTATTCTGGAAGTCGTGTGAGTATCATTTTAAAAAGTCAAGGCAGAGCTTGTCCCACGCACACTGACATAAGCAGATAGGCAACTATAAATGCACATTATGACACCAATTCTATTTTTACTCTTTTTTTCTAGTGTTTGACGTTACAACCAAATGAGTTCTTAACATAGCTCAGTTTCATTACCAGTGCACTAGAAGTAAGAAAGGGGGAAACATATATTGCATTAACATTCACATGAGAGAACTTGGTGTACACAGCATGCCAGCAACAAAAATCTGAGTAAAAGAGCCAGTGAGTTTTGGTTTTACATGCAAGTGCAGAGTAAGTTTATATAAGCACCTCTGCGACCCTCTCAATGCCCCCCACAGAGCCTTACACTGACGTTCACCTGAAATTAACAGGTAAATTAAACGCAACTGATTAATAACTTGTCTTGTTTTGTCTTACCGTGTGAGGCTGACAGCAGGGGACTTGTCTCTTGCCCTGGGCCCTGTCCCGCCGGCCCATCTGGAGAGAGGACAGTCTCCTTGGACATGAGACAGTCGTCTTCTTTGGAAAACAAAACACAGCAGAAGTTCCTCCCTTTCCTCAGCCTTCAGTGCTGTGAAAACCAACGTCTCATTACCAACGCAGGCTTGAAGACACAAAGCAAAAAACCGTGTAAAGTCATGGCTAAAGTTGAGAAAGAGGTCTGCTTATTCACACCGAGAAAAGTGACGTCGAGCCCCAGTAAAAACTTCATGGAAATTTCCCTTCACGCGCTTTTTACATAAACTTGTTTTAAGACTCCACATGCAGGACGTTTGCTCACGCGCACCCTCCTCTCAATCATTAAAAGACGGGGAAAGTTTTGCTTTGAGCGAAAGCGGGTAAATGTTCGTGTATTGCAACGTACCTTTCAAACATGACAACTCCCTTGCTTCAAATCTGGCTTATTCCCATCCTTCCGTCCCTCAACTCTTTCCTCGAGACGTTAGGGAGTAATTTTTTTTAAAAAAGAAGACGAAACAGAGTGAAAGAGTAAACTACAGTCCAAAACTTCTCCTTAACTTTTAAGTATCAGTTTTCCAGTCTTAGTCCAGTTTTTTTTATAGTTTAAAAAGTAATAAAATGATCCTCGCAACGGCTTCGACGCTCAGTGGCGGTAGTTTACTAACTAGTGGAGTCTGAAACATTTTCATCATATCCGGATTCCTGCAGTGCAGCCAGTGAAGCCACTCTTCTCTCCCTTTGCTTCCTCTGGCAGCTGAAAGAAGGGAAGCCATCACTGAATGTGTCCCCAAATGTACATTTGAATTGAAATGAAAGAACATAATGGAAAAAGGGAGTCAAGTCAAATTCTGAAATGTTCTCAAATGTGCTCCAAAAGGTTTTGGCTAAAGTAAAATATTACTTCCACAACTCATTTAAGCTGCATAGGCAATTCAAACTGAAGCATTTTCCTTAACAGACACTAATCTGCACAATGTGCAAGATGGCTAAAAAAAAAAAAAAAAGTTTAGACTCAAAACATGTACAAATCAACTTAAAAAGCAAAGAGATGATTAATGCCTCAAAACAAAAGACTCAAGCCATCCAGAAAGGCTTGAAAAATGTTTATTAATAAAAAGAAAACACAAAGACACTCAAAAGGAAAATTAATTACAGAAGGTCAAAATAACTTTAAAAATTATTCAAAATAACCTAATTTTAAACTCGAAACAACTTCAAAGTGATGGAATATGGCTCAAAACATTTACACAGAAATGTATAATGACTCAAAACATTCGATTAAAAAAACTCAGACATATTTCAAACAACTCCAAAGTGATGTAACATTTGTTGAAAACTACACTGGATACACGTTAAGCAACCAAAACTAGAATAAATAGATAATAATAACCCCATAAACCTTACTCTTCAGCACACAAAAAAACTGAAAAGATCATTTAAAGAAACATAAAATAAATACAATAATGGCAGAGATTGAAAATGAGGCAGATGCAAATACTAAAATTACCAAATTAATCCATATATAGAAATAACATTTTTGGAATGACTTCATTTAACTTTCAGTCAAGCCTCTGTGAAGGAAGGTTGAAAGCTTTTTACATGTCAATGCCCCGGGGTCCTATTCACCAAATTCCTCCACTGGAACTCCCTCTCATCACATATTTGCTCCAATGAAAATGTTTTAAGTATTGCAATACATTAGTCTGACTTTTTATGACCTGTACTGTTAACCAAAATCTCTAAAACACCTTGTGGTGTTAGACTTTTTAAAATATTCTTTAAGCTCATTGTCATGAAAATAAAAAGGTGACAACTTCAGCACTTTTAAAGTGGTTAACATACTGGGTCATTGTACACAGTTCAGTCCAGCCTAGATATGAAAACTCCACTGAAAGTGGAAGATTTAGAGCAAATTCCTAATTGAAGATGTTTAATTTATGGCAGAAATATAATTTCAACAAACATTTACCAGAAACATTATTTATTTCGCACTGTTTCCATTCTCATATGATTTTGTTTTAATAAAAAGCAACAAACCCCCATGCTTTACCCTCTCTATAGTCAGTAGGCT
This sequence comes from Atherinomorus stipes, assembly GCA_023101725.1. NCBI lineage: Eukaryota > Metazoa > Chordata > Actinopteri > Atheriniformes > Atherinidae > Atherinomorus > Atherinomorus stipes. Next base: position 266,031 of record JALJCO010009434.1, read on the forward strand.
GCTGTTAGTGCAGAATCTGGCTGATTGCCATCATAGCCATTGAACCCTATTGGTAACAGTATAAGTGAGATTTAAGCCTTGGTAACATGAGAGTGGAGGTGATTGATGTGAAATATGCCCTCCCTCATTGACTGGATGAACTCCATTTTCTGCTCCTAATGCAGAAATCACTCCGGGTCCCCAGCATAATGATTTACGATGAATCTGTGTCAATGTTGAACTCGGCAAACCCCACGTAATCCATCTTGCAGATATACCTACCTACCCCGCCCTACCTTGCCAGCTCTCACCCGCCCGTCCCCTGCCGTCACGATGGGAAAGGTAAGGAATGCATTTCTCTCTCTCTCTCTCTCTCTCTCTCTTTCTCTCTCTCTCTTAACGTCTGTAAGTGTTGAATCCATTACAGGGCTGATGTGTAATCACAGAGGACCTGCGTGCCCCCTCAGACTGTAATTACCTGGATACAGATACTCCCTCTCTCCATCCCCCTAGAGCTTCTCAAAACCAAGAACTCCATTAACCAGCATGCAGTGCTTTCTGCATCCCTGTCTGGGTGGCAATGTGGAGATTTCAGACAGGGCATTAGGAAAAAAATCATGGTTAAAATTTCACCTAAGTGATGGGATTTTGACCTGTGTATGAAAATGAATGATGATCAATAAAAAAAACCCTACTCTTCATTCCCCACCCCACCCCACCCCCCACCAAACAAATGGAAGTCTTTCAAGGACTGTACATGCAACATGACTGCACCGTGAAATCAACCCCTGTTGTCAGTCTTTGTCTCTCTTACATCGTGGCACTGCTGTTGCTGCTGACAAACATTATCTTGTGTGTGATCATGTGCATAGTGTCACCCCCGCTCCCCCCCTTCCTCTCTCTTTTTTTCAGAATAAGTCAAAGTGGAACTGGCTGTGTAGACACAGTGGGTTGTCACACTGTGTCAACTGCTGGTGTCAGCATTGCATCTGCTGTAGTCACATCTCAGAAGACACTAGGAAGCATCTCTCTGTTGACTTCATCTGTTTGTTTGGCAGCCTGCCTGATTGCTGGAGTGTGTAGTGGCGAAGAGAAGCTCCGGCTCAGTCGGTGCACACGCCACCGACAAGCCTAATCCTCCTATGCTGGTAAAAGAAGAAAAAAAAAGGGAATCCGGTCCCAAACAAACAATGCAACTTCAAGCTCCCATGTCTTCCCTCTTTCACGTTGCAGCAGACCAGGCGTTTTAAATTGTGGCTGCTTGCCTTGAATACATATTAGACTGGCACATATCAGATGGCTTTAAAGCCTAAGTTTGATATTTTGAGATGTGCTTATCCCATTATTAAAGGGACATCTGGAAAAAACAAAATCAGGGCACCAGTAAACTCCTTCAACTTCCAATCAGAAAAATTGGGACACTGTAGCGATCACAATCTAGAAAATTGCACAGTAAATCTTACACTAACATTTTCTTGTAGATCATTGCACATAGTATAAACTCAGGATATTTAAGTCTTTTTTCTTGTCAGTTTCCGTAAACACCTTTTTCCCATTTCAGGCCAACAACACACTCGAAAAAGAGCTACACTGTAAAAAAATATGGTTGCTTGATCAAGATACCATTATGTCTTTTACATTGCAACTGTAAATTTTACAGTGAAAAACTGGCAGCTGCTGTTGCAGTTTTTAACTGTAAAAATTACAGTAAAAAGGCGTCAACTACAGCTGTCAGTTTTCAGTTTTTAACTGTTATTTTTGCAGTAAGCCATGAACAGTTGTGGACTGCGAAAGCTGCCAAAATGGCATATCATAATAATTTAAACATTGCCACCGTAATTTACAGGGTAATAAGCTGTCAGTTTTTCGCTGTAGGTTTTACGAATATTTTTTGTAAAAACAACAGGATATTTTGTACTGGTTTACCTGTTATTATTTTAAGAAAATACTGTAAATAAACAACAGTTGTGTACTGCAAAACTTACAGTTGTCAAAATGGCATATCATTATATCCTCTACAGTCTCATTGAAAACTTTACAAATATTTTTTGTAAAAACAACAATATTATTTGTACCGGTTTAACTGTTTTTATTGCAAGAAGACACCTTAAAGAAATAACAGTTGTGTACTGCAAAATGTACGGTTGCCAAAATGGGATATCGTTATATCCTCTACATTCTCACTGTAAATTTTATGAATATTTTTTTTATTGAAAAAAAAACAAACTTTTTTGTACTGGTTTAACTGTTTTTATTGCAAGAAAATACCGTAAATAAATAACAGTTGTGTACTGCAAAATTTACGGTTGAAAAAATGGCGTATTTTTATATCCTCTACATTCTCACTGTAAATTTTACAGTGAAAAAAATGGCAACCACAGCTGCCAGTTTTTCACCGTAAATTATACAGATTTTTCTTTTTTTACAGTGTAAGATAGAGACAACTCAGGGGTAGTGATGAAATTTATAAGAAAATTGGAATACAGCAGGTAGTGTCAACACGTCTCTAGTTATGATTTTGGAATTTTAAAAAAAAGTGCCCACAAAGGCGTAGTCTTTGATGAAGAGTAGTTCCTTCACAATATTAATAATCAGGGAGAAAAATCTGTGAAACATGATTTTAAAAGATAAAGCTCCACAAGGAAAGATTAAAAGGAATTTACAAAAAAAGAGGTCTGTTGTTACCATCATCCACAGGAGGTGTCAACTTCTCAACCCAGTCTCTTCTCTATCTGTGGACCACGTTAGACAAATCTGTACTGCTAATCAATACTGAATTAAATAAAGTAAATGCTCTGGACCAAGGAAGATTAATATAACCTAGAGGAATATCAGAGTCTTTGCAAGTATTATTTGCTTTTATGTCTGTATTAATGCAGAAAAGTTTAATGAAATTTTACAGTATAGCCGCTTCACAATGACACCTGTTATGCATTTTAACACAACCATGCAAAAGCACATTTTGCATGTTACTAAGGTATAGTTGCAGAGGTTACAATTTTCCATCACAGAGTGTATGGAGGATTTTTTGGGGAAAAAAAACAGTCTGCACTGTTGCATTCCTTAACAAATGCTTGCAATAAGAGTGGAACAAAATAACAAATGAAACACTTCATCACTTTGTATACTCAATGCCAGAACATCTTTCAAAAGTTGAAGGGAGAAATGGTAAATTTACAAAGCCATAAATGCTCTACAGTCCCAACTTTTTTGCTGCAGGCCTGATATGAAAAGTGAAATTAAGATGACCAATTACTTCTTCCAGTTACATATGATAATTAATACATAAGTCCTGGGACAAAAGTGAATATTATTCCCTACAATGCTAAGCTCTCTACATCTTTAAAACACTAGTTTGAACATAATAATAGCAGCCTTAGCAAAGTTTTCACTTTGCCTTTACTTTATTAATTGAGACGCTGCCTTTCTTTACCAGCCTGCACACCAAGATGTTTTTTTTTTTTTTTTTTATCTATAACTTTTGCTGGAACTGAGCCGACAAATGAGAAATGACTGCAGGACAGACCATCTGTAATCAGGTCTAATAAGCTTATTCCTTTGCAGGCTGTGATTCTAATAGAAATGCAGAAGTTGGCCCTCGTTGGCCCTTGCCTCGACTTTAATGGCCAGGCAAAAGAGTTTGAGGTGTCGCTTTGAACAGCAAGAACCAGCACCTGTACCTGATCAAATCTTCAAAGATTTTACACAGAACTCCATGCAGAATGAGAAGAACTTAATAAGTAAAGCTTTTTGAAGCCGATCGTGACACCGGCTGAACCTTGACGCCCTCACATGATTAATAGCATGATGGCAAGTCTTCTTTTTCTTCCTCCTAGCAAAAAGATTGTTTGAGGCTGTCTGATCAAAACATTCAGCATTTTATTGGCCCAACTGTCAAAGAAAGCCGACTTTGTGTTTGGCAGTTGGAATCAATCTGTCCAGTTGCAAAGTGAACACAAATGTAACACGCAATAAACTGACGGTCTAATTAAAGAAAAGGCTCTCTATGATCAGAATGAAGTCTGTTGCTGCATTACAGCTGATTTTTAATGCCATTGCACACCTTGTTTTTTTAAAGGAAAAAAAGTTTTGGGAGCTGATGAGTGGACTTTGTTGTAAAGCTGCACATCTGGAATTAAGTTTCAGGTGAGAAGAGTGCACGTAATCATTAGCAAATGTTCACAGAAAAGCACCAGACCTCATAAATATGTATTCCTCGGCTTAAAGAAAGAGAATAGCAGGTGATTGACGATTAAAACTGACATTAAATACAAAACTCGGCAGGTTATCGCAATAACTTGCGCCAGGCGATTTGAAACGCCACATGTTAGGAAGATGCCTGCATCCACAGAGGCCTCAGAATGGCTACCGCCGGTTCATCGAAGAATATGAGATCAAAGCTGACAACCATCTGAAATTCATTTAACTTTATTGACAATCATTTAAAGCCACCGAGACAGCAGCTGCATTTAACCCATCACTGAGTCTCGCTGCCCTGCCATATGCTGATATGTTGATGATATGTGGAAACTGAGCAACGTTAGAATCTGGTTTACCGCTTAAATCCAAACATGTAGCACTAAATGTGACAAACATAAGTACTCACATGCTGATACACTCACTTATGTTCTCAGCACCATATCCTTTTCTTGTTATTTTCAGCACAATGACACACCTTTTGACACTATGACACTAAGTTATCAAACACTACTTCACATGATTTAGATGCCAGTCAGGCTTGAAATACTGTATAGTTACTGTACTTGATACTGTGACAACTGGTGCAATTTTATTTGTTATTTATAGATGTCTTTGTGATCTGACCTTTATGAATCACATTTATTCAGAGCGTAATTAATAGTATCACCTTCACACTTTGATGAAACTGTTGTTCCGCATTGCATTTCCCGTGGTTTCTAAATTCCTGCAGAAGATATGAGTCTTTTTGTCCTTTGCTGCCTTTGTTGCCCAATGTGGAATGATAATCAAAAATGTAAGACTGTTTGGATTTCTATGATCCTTCCCAGATTTTCCATTAGCATAAACCATAAGCTGAGCTAAAGCAAGACTGGCTAAAATCACAGCGGGGTCCTTATTTGTTAAGGCGTGACGCCTCATACCCTGTTTGTCCTGCTTTGAGCTTTCTTGGTGCCAGCACGTACCCCTGAGTCCTGTTAGCCAAACCCCCCGGGTTGAGGTGGATCAAATTTACCCACAGCCCCCCCATACAAACACACACACCCAAACACAAACATGCCTCAAAAACAAAGCACAAAAATGTTCTTGTACTCTTAGAAAAAGGAAAACTCTACCTCCTACACACACACACATCCTCACAAATGCATGCGCCTTCACAGTCCACAAACGTACCTATTTCTTGATTAATTGGATGCCCTGCCTAAGCTTCCTAAATTATGCTTTGACATAGGTTATAATTAAATAAGACAAATTCAGGAAGTGTATGAAATCTCTCTTTTTCAGAGCAGAAATTTGAGTTTTAATTTACCTCATGCCGAGACTGGCTGCAGTCGCCTGCAGAGAGCCAATTCACTGTGCATTGCCTGGTGCCTGATGTGTGGCTTGGACAGAACGCACCGTTAAAACAAAACCCCCTATGCCAATTTATGGAATAGCGGTCAAATATTTATCCAGTTGATGAGCTGGGCTGTGTGTTCCTCCCTGACAATAATTAAAGACAAACCCAAGCTAAAGGTGAGCAGAAGCCCTGACGTTATTTCACACCAAACAGGTTTGAATAAGAGGTGGTGGACAGTACAAATGTGCTGCCATTTGTTTTAATGAAAGCATGATGGATATGTGCGATGCAGCTTTAGTGCTGTTAGCATGAGCTGATGCACGCTGGGTAAACACCCATACCAGCGTGAGTTTGAGGAGTGTCAATCTGTGAAATCGAAATAAGTATTTCTTGTTTATGTGACCTTTCACCTCCACCAAGCAGACTCTGCGCAACATGACACAGTGGAATTATACTCTAATCCTCTCATCTGAGAAAAAGGAGTAAAGAAGTATATTCCCTGCACACATACGCAATAAAATTCAAAGACGTGAGGATATGCCTCTATGCCCTTATTTCCCATATGGTTGCCTGCTACCTCCCGTGTGGAAGCTATTGAGACATAGGCATGAATGGGTATGAATGGGATGCTGGGTTGTGTGATGTGGGAAGGGCCTGTTGTGAGAGCTGGGGTGTCTCAGACAAGGATCACAGCCTGAGGTGTTGCGTGTGTCCGATGAAGAGTGCTCAGCACCCTGGGATAACAATGAGAGCAAAGCAGTTGTGAAAATCAATAAACTGCTGGAGCTCTCCTTGGTCTCCTTCATAGAAAAATAACAGCATGCCAGAGTCTATCTGCTTCTCTTTATTTCCCCCTTTGTCTCTTAATACACTCTAGCTCCTCCGGTTTTGTTTTTATATGAACATTCTCATGGAGAAAGTGAAAAACACATTGCGAAGTGGTAGCGTAGTCCATAAAGTAAACACTGACACAGGAGTGAGATACTTTCTAAGTATCTTGTGGTTAAATATGTCTTTATAAATGTCACCACTAATCCGTGGACTCAAAGCATTAAAGTGAAGATTGCAAAACATGCATGGAAACAAGTCAGGATGGGAGAAAAGGGGGATTTTCTAAATCTCCCATCAAACTTGTCTAATTATGTTAATCAAGAATTCTCCAAATGTCAGCGTTGCTGGAGAGGATGAGATTTGGAGAGAGGGTACTGTAACTGGTGAGCAAACCAATCAGCTGGACAGCAATGATAGTAATGACAATTAATTAAAGTTCGACAGACAAAAGAGCCGGCTAAAGTCACGGGCTCACTTCAAGAGTTAACAAATGAATTAAAATCAAGAATCAATTTATTTCAAGATAAATATTTTCTTACTCTGAATCAGCAGAGGTTTTGCTCGATTGAGTGTTTCATCCACTTATTTTTGAGAATAGAGCCAAATTAACTCAAGCATCCCCACATGTTAAACTAGAAGAAGAAACTGAGAAAAACTCTTCAAATAAGTGTTAGCGTGGATTCATAATGTGGGCTTGTGGACAGAATCATCAGATTTATACTTATTAAAGATCAGAGTTTAAAACAAACTATTTTAGGGTTTAAAATCTTAAGTAAAGACGTTTTCTGGTTCTTTCTCGCCCACAGTCAGATGAGAAAATTGAAAACTGTGAGCCTGTCCACTTGCCAGAGTGCACTGGAATTCAGTGCGTAGTGCGCACTGTGTACCTCGTCTGTAGTGCACACTATTGTCACTAAATGCTGACCCAAACAGAGCACTGCATTTACAGGAAGTGATGGACTAGTTTTGCCCGCTAACGTGAGCTAACTCAAAGGGCGGCTGTGGCTCAGGTGGTAGAGCAGGTCGGCCAATGATCGAAGGATTGGCGGCTCGAATCCAGATCCCCCAGCCATGAGTCGTTGTGTCCTTGGGCAAGACACTTTACCCTCCTTGCCTCCAGTGGGGGCACTGCTGGTGTATGAATGTGTGTGAATGGTTCCAATGGTGGTCAGAGGGGCCGTAGGCGCAAAATGGCAGCCACGCTTCCGTCAGTCTGCCCCAGGGCAGCTGTGGCTACATATGTAGCTTACCATCACCAAGTACGACTGAGGAGTGAAAGAATAATGGATCTACTGTAAAGCGCTTTGAGTGCCTTGAAAAGCGCTATAGAAATCTAATCCATTATTATTATTATTATTACTAACTCTACTGACCTCTATAATCGCGGCCTCAAACACATGACCAGATCATAACTGTCATCAGGGAGTGAACAGCATGGTAGCATGCCACAATATAATTAGTATTTATGTCTAAATCATTTCATAAACGTTTCTTAAATCAATGCAATACCACCTCCAATGCAGCAGCAAGATGGCGTCTGTTTAGTGCGAGTAGTGTGCTTCATTCTGCACTGCATTTTTGGGCGAGATTAGGGCAACATCCTGGTACTTTCAGTGCACTGAAATTTTGGCATAAATGACACCATGTGTGCACTACACACTCAAAAACAGTGTTTTAAGTGCTCAAGTGCGCAGTTTGGGACAGACCCTGTGAGATGTTAAACCCCGTTAGCTTAGCTTGGTGTGGAACAACAATTAGCCTGATTTTAATAATTAGCCCCCCAAAAAGCACATCTTTTTTACACAAATATATAAAAAATACTGTTTGTTTTATCTGTAGAAAGACTCCTGAGTAAAAGCCACAAGTTTTCGATTTATATATTTTTACTCATAGTTTGTGTTAAACAGCCTACCTACTGATGTTAGCATGCTAGCATGCTTCATTGTCTTGATTCACACGCAAATTTAAGGTCTATTCACAAATATATATTGGCCCAGTAATGATGACTGAAAACAAAAATAACAGGTGCTCAGAAGTTCTTGTTCACTTCAGCTATTACCCCTGCAAACTTTAGATTGTCTTAAACTGACTTTAAGCAGCAGAAACTGAACAAATGAGTAAAGCTACGGATTTACTTCCAGCAAGAATTGTTAACCAACTTTCCATATTATTTTATTTAAGCATGTAAATCAATTGTGGTGATAATTCAAAACATTTGTATGAGACAAAGAGAAGCTGTTTGCCTTTCATGCTAAACAAATATTCCTGCAGTTACAATTTTCCTGTAAAGACATTATATTATGAGGGATATTGATCTGCGTATTCACCTAAAACTTAGCAAAAAATAAAAAATAAGAAATAAAAAGGCTAATATGCTGATGGCAATTGTGTTTAAACGGTCAATTTACTGTACATAACTGTCTAAGCTTAATTTAGCATTTAGCATGTTGCATGACATGACATAAAATTAAGTGCAAATGTTATGTTGGTAAGTCTCCAAGTTTTGAAATGCAAAAAAGTACAATTACGAAAATAGCAATATTTAACAAATTGATGTGAGTCAGTGAAGCATACTTTCAGAATCCATAAAGCCCCACGATGTGTGTAAGTGGGAGACATTAAAAACAATCAAGCTGTTTATTGTGTTTGCAATAATTAGATCTTGAACAGCAGGAGGCTTTTTCCCTCTGATTCTCTAATTTGATACAGAATCGTCTCATCACTGTGCTACAGGTTAGCCACATAGGGAGGAAACCTTAATCTAATCTAACACTTGATTCAAAACTCCAGGGGATCCTGGCTAAGTGTTGCAATTTCTGCTCATTAAACGAATGCTGTTGTTTGTTTCATGATGAAATAAATAGGATATGCTTGACGAATTAGCTGCCTTGCTGGGGGAAATTTTAATGATCTGCAGTGGTGGCTGTACAGCATTATTAACTTACTGCTGTATGACACCGCCGAGCTGGCAGGTTGAAATTTAAATTCAATATTATCGCTTCATTTTATCCTTATATAATTTTGTTGAAGTAAATTATTTTGAGCCCTTTGGCTTTTTTTAGAGATACACAATCAACCCAGGAACATGAATAATTTGTGAAATACACTGCCTGGACACTCTTGTAATTCTCGATTACAGACTACATAGAATAGAGGTGATTAAAACTCCTGTGACTGTGCACATTTAAAGTGTATCCAGATGAAATCACAAAATATAAGTGAAATTATAAACTTTTTTATTTGAAATGTCCAAAATCTGATTGCCTTTCTTTTTTGTAGGTATAAATTCCAAACTCCCATAACACCAAACAACTCACTGGCATGGGCCTGAAAAGGAACACAACATTACACCCCATTTGCATGTCATTAGGAAAATGGAAGCAACTTCCCCCTGTGGGTTTAACCCCTTATAAATATATTTAAATATATAAATATCATGAATACATTAATCGACATCGCCGTCTCAACACGAGCTCTAAAAGCACACCACAATCTTTCAGAGGAGCTTGTTTTGTGTCTTCGGAGAGAGACGTATGCAGAAGGCGCACCTGGAAACCTGCGCACCTGCCCGGACATGTACAAAAAAATCACGGCTGCTTCGACACCCAACTTATCCCTGACCTTCTCATAAACACACAGAGAGAGCTTCACACTCCACCCTCTATAAAATAGTGACACATGATCCTGCCCCACCCACACCTCTGTGCATGCATTTCACAGACTGCCAGGCTTTTTCTGGCTTTGCAACACAGAGCGTCTCCCTCAGCCTTTTCTCTACTTTTTTTTTTCCTTTTCTGCCTCTCTGTTCCCTCTGTTTTCATGGATCAGCGGAGAGAGCAATTACATCAGCATCGGTCTGGCAGCCTGGAGATGAAGAGCTGCGCGGCTACGGGCAAACACCTGGCCGTGGTTAGAGGAGCAGAGCAGGAGCAGCAGTAGGAGGAGGAGGAGATGCAGTGTAGACAGATGTGCTGCAGGTTCTATGGGCAATGTAGAGGCCTGCGAGCGCAGTGTGTGAGTGAGCATGTGTGTATATGTTGGGGGTTTAGTTGTGAAAGGGATCAGTGGAGCACGAACGTGAGAACCCACAAGACGTGTGTGTGCGTGCGTGTGAGTCTATTTGTAAATCATGTGCGAGTGTGGTTGAGTAGAGTCAGTGAAGCCCTAAAACAACCCCCCCATCACAAGCAGTTAACATTACAATCCTTCACAGCAGTCAAAACTCAGCACCAGCAAAGTTTCAGGCTATCCATTCAGCATGCATTTGCCTTACTTATTGACACAGTCATGGCCATTTGCATTACAAAGGAGAGCTGTTTGAAAATATTCACACAACATGTCATCTGTGATATGGCTTCAAAATGCTTCAAACATGCCCAAAAACACTGCTCTCAAATGTGAAGAGGATAATGGAAAGGGTTGTGCCACCATTTCCTCTAATCTGTTGCTGAGGGATATTTAACTTTTTTATGAGAAAAAAAGAGGGGAAAGAAAAAAAGAGAGAAAGGTGTGTGAAAGAAATTTTACAGTATTAGAAGAAACTAAGCCAGCTGGGGTTGCGTGTGGATTGCAGATCTGCTCTTTGACTCCAGTCTAACCTCCTGGAGACCTTAGACAGACATGTGGTTGCCATCTGGCCATCAGTAACATGCTATTATATCAGTTGATTTATTCTTAAATGCTACTTGAATTATATTACTTTGGCTGATTTGACTAAGGTTTTGTTCAACGCTCAAGATGGTTTTACTCTGATCCAGTGATAATGTGTCATACATAAAAAATAATTTCAGCTTTTACATGCTCAAAGTTTAAGTGGTCATTTGAGACAAAATAATGGAGATCAAGCTAAATGTTAGCTAAAGACTTGTAAAATGTTAGTGTGCATTACCCCAACTTGTTCAAATTCTCAATAACTGAAAAAAGTGATGCTTTAGTTTTCCTTTAGCTAATTTGTTTGTAGATTTTTTCATGAAAAACATTAAAGAAAACAAATTTCTAATGCAAAAATAACAAATTAAAGACGTTTTTACAAAAATGAATTGGTGCAAAAGCCTTTTATGCCTTCATTTCTGGGAAGATGTGTATTTATGATCATGACTTAACTTTTAAGGACCCATGTGCAGACTCAATATTATAAAAAGGTTTAAACAGATTTTTGTTAAGAGTAGGGGTGTGCGATACTGTAAGATTTGGTATCGATTTGATACAAAGTAAATAAGGGCTAGTATGGTTGATACCAATACTTTTAATAAGGCGGTCAAATTAACAGATTTATGCAAAGAGATTATTCTGTGGAATCTCTCTCTCTCTATATATATATATTTACATACTGTATACATATATAATCTATATAATTTTTTTTAAAGGTGCAGTGTTAAAAAAAACAAACAAAGGTCAATGGCAGAAAAATTTAATAAACAATCCAAAACTGTGTTTCTATTGATGTGTAATCGCTTCACTAGAATAGCTGTTATATGTTTATTTTATTAGAATGAGTCATTTATATCTACTTCCTGGGGGTGCACGTACATAGAGGCTGCCATATTTGTGCTGCCATTTTTACTACAGTGTCCCTAAATGAACAAAACAATATGAGTGAAGTAAGAACCCTCTGAACTTTCAAACTGCTGTACCAGCTTTATTCAATGGGAGTTAGAGCACTGTTTGGGATAAGTAATGCCTTAAAAGACATTAACAATATAGTACGGTCATAGCTTCACCTGAGACCACTGGATCTACTCAGGGATGAAAACGTCTTTATGCTTGGGAGAATTTTGACCACTTACGGCCACCGTACATTCACAACAGTGCTTGACACATAAAGTCATTTGAAAGAAAACATCTTTTCTTTCAAATACCCATCTTTACCACTAGATGTCAGTAAATTTTACATACTGTACCTTTAAGAAATAGATGCATAAACAACCAAATTATTATCCATACCATAAAAATATGAATTTGGCATTATCTTGACAAGAGAAGCTGATATTTGGTGTGAAGATGCCTTGTAACAAAGGTGAACCAAATCCACCCAAAACCAAGATATGTGGCCTTATTTGTTAAGTTTGTGAAAGTTAAAGCCTTACATCTAGAATTTTATAATAAGATGCACATAAACAAGGGTCCCAGTGGTGACATTTTAAAAGTCTGAATTCTGTTTTATCTTAGTGAGAGAAGCTGATTTAGGGAATATGGGGAATCAATTGTCATAGCAGTGACTCAAATCCATCAAAAAACACTTTATTCTCCATATTTATGGACTCTGATAGTTTTCAAGCTTTACAGTACACTGAAGTATCAATATTACTGTATTGTATGACTGTATCAATGTTGATACCAATGTTGGAATTTATCCACCTCTAATTTAGGTTTGAGTTTTAAAGATAAGCATGATATTTGATAAATTCTAGGCATCACTGTGGCTTCATTTATTCACTTTTTCTTTGAGATTTTGGAGCCAAAGATGAAGAACAATTGTTTAAATGACCTTTTAGATTTATTCACAAAACTTTTTATACAATGGATTTGTTTTATGAAATTATATGTTCAGTTATGTTGTTTTGGCCAATAAAAGCTCCACCTGGATTCAGACTGCAGAAACATTTTATTAGTCGTTTTAACTAGTGGAGACAACTATCTTTTCTTCTCATCTGTAAATATCAGTGTTTATTATTTCTATTATTGCTTGTTTCTACAGTTTGTTGTTGTTCTGTTGCTGCTGCTACAACAATTTCCCTTTCTTCTTGAGATTAAAAGTTTTTCTGCTTCTCATCAATGTGCTGTTGGTTCATGGGGTTCACTGATGTACTGCAGGGTTGCTGGATCATTCAGTGATGTGATGTTGGGGCTTGTATTTCAGATTTCTGATGCCTACGTTGTTTACTGGAGCTTTGAAGCTCTGCGTCGCAGACTTACCGGAGATCATAAAACTACCACATAAATAAAGACTTGAATGCAAACTCACAAAGCACAGGTAGAGGTAGCAACGCAGGAGGTCTCAGAAAACACAAACACTATAAAGACATGGTAGCATGCGAGAAACAGAAATTCTCTACAGTCTGTCTACAGAGAAAGAAATTCTGTCCACACACCTGCACAGACTATCCCATCTAACTTCTGGGGATAATGTTTCATCACAAAAACATTAGCAGTCAGATTGTTGACCAGACGCAGATTGCAGGATGCTTTTCTTTGTACACTGCAACCCAGCACAGCGGCACTTGTTGCAGACGAGTGTAAAACCAACGCTCGCCTGCTAGCCAATTAACAGCAAAATCATCCTAAGCAGATTTTCAATTGATAAATGTTTAATGATACCAGGGATTTTCCACAAATACACACTTGACAGTGCTAATTTAAAGCAAATAGGAGGCTTGATTAAAAATTCCCTGGGCATGGTGGGGGGAGATAAATGTTTGAATAATTTATCAGATTTAATTGACACGACTACGATGTTGTAAACAGAAATGTTTTCGTGTTCGTAATGCATTTGGACATGATCAGATTTTGGGACAGTTCCAAGGAAGAGGGTGTTGGTATTTTTGAAACTGGGGTGAGATTTACTCAGGGTGTGGAGGAAGAGGATGGAGATAAAGAGGAAGAAATGTTGGATGTAGGGGGAAAAAGAAGCAAAACAAGCTCCCCATTTACTTAATATTCTAGATTAAACTGTCTGAACTATTTTTGTTATAACAAACGAATACAAAGATTTAAATACTGCAGAAAAAAGAGAAAGAGGAGAAGATGTATGTAGGAGATGAGGGCCGATTCTGAGGCAGAGCACATATGGTGTTTGCCTCGGCGGTGCACGCATAAATACAAGCACACATCAAGATAAACAGAGAGATGGCAGAGGAACAAGGCCACCTCGTCGTGTTTCCCAGCTTACGTTCCACCAGGGACCGAGCAGGGGTTACACGGCCAGCAGGTGCGGGGCCACCTCCTGTCCGATAAGAAACCGATCTGCATGTGGCTGCCCGCTTCCCTGTCCGCCCGGCCCCCAGTAAACATCCCGCTTATCTGCAAACAAACAGAGTTTACTAGTGACTATGAATGAATACATCAAATTTTGATAGAACTAGCATGTCTGGCTCCCTCGCGCTCAGAGTGCATCTCCTCCATGATACAGTGTACACCTGAATACATGAATAGACAACAAAGAGGCCCTCGCTGTTTGTAGGGGTAATGTTGACTGAATTTTTAAAGGTGTTATTTTGATTTGACACGACTGGCGGCTCGGCGGAGTTCAGAGCGGGGGGGGGAGATAGGAGTCAGCCAGAGGAGGAGACAGAAAATCATCCAAGCCAGTCTGCGTCTGGGGAAAGAAACAGAATAAACAGCAGAGGGAGAAGCTGGGAAGGACAGAGACAAAAGACAATCAGCTGCTAAGGGATGGAATCACCATACAGACTGTCAAGGGGATGGACAGTATAGAAAATGTGAGGGGGGGAGGAAACGCTATAGAAACCAGGAGATAAACAGATCCAGAGATGACAGGCTCACTGTGATGATCCTACACATAAAGACATAAAAGCTCTAACACATAAAGACAGCCAGATGCAAAGATATAATGTAGCATCACATGTCAACATTACAGACAGCAAAATAGAGTCACCCAGACTGCCTGCAGGTAATGTAAGTAATTGGCACCATTTGTTTTTTTGCTTGCACCTTTTTATTCCCAACAATGACAATAAGAGCCATCACAATGCGCCTCCACGCAGCGCCCCATGCTCAATGCAAAAAGGGGGCTCGGAGCAAAGCTGACATTACAACACATGCATTTATGTTGCCTGACAATGTATCGCCTCCACATCAAAGGAAGCTTCACCTTTTGCAAAGGAGGCGCAGACGAAATAAGCGGAGGCCCTCGCTTTATTAACTCCCAATCAATAAACATGCAGTCAGCGGTGTGGTAATCAGGAAACACTGGCAAATGGCCTGACAATGTATCAAAGCCGACGCTGCGAGGCAACGGCGCAAACTCTAACAAGCATTTTATTACCGGTAGCTGTTACTGACATTAGTCAAAAACCAAGAGAGATAAAATAGAATAAGGAATGCAGTGTGGCTGGTGGAGAGGGGCCCCTTGGCTGAGAGCGTGCACCTCCAGTGTTTGATAGTCACATGCCTGCTCTTTGATATGATAACAAATATAAATTGTTTAAAAACATCAAATAGGCAGCGAGCTGGAAGCAGACTTGCTGTGACGGATGTCTGGTTGAGAGGGTGATAATGGTGCTTGTCCACAAGCTTGGGAATGTTCTGCTGCAGGGCTTTTGTTTGAGACACAGGGATGATGATGCAGTTAGATGAGGAGGTAAAATTATTTAGCAAAACTTACTCAGAGAAAGGTTATCTGTCTTTTGAGTGCATTCAAATAGTCCCATTATTTAATATCTTCTTCTGGAAACAAGCCAATGTGTGCTTATACTCTGAACCATAGCTCATGCAGCTACTGTAGATACAGCCAGTAGCCAACAGAACTTTAGTTTGATGGGCAGAAATATGTCCCCGGACACATGTGAGGACAGACTAGGCTCATTATGTGATAGAAGAGAAAGGGGGTGAAGATCCAAAGACAGTGAGTGGGGTCGTACAGGACAGGTGCCCATGGGAGAAGTGAAGAAATGGAAAAAGATCAAAATAGGAGCTGCAGCTGGCTGCATTTCAGTGATACCGGGGACCAAAAACTGGGGAAAAAATTAATCAAAACAGAGTCAAAAACAAAATTGCAGACCTCTAAGAAACGCCCATCTTTCACTGACCCTTAAAAAGTCTTCTGTTTGGAGTCAAGTACATCTGTGTATTATCTATTTATTTATTTTAACATTTTTTTTTATATAAAAACAAACCACTACATAAAATAACCCCTGCTAATCAACACACAAACCCTTCGTAAGTGCTAGATTAGGCTAGAATAAAAGTTATGGGTGATACTAAATCAAGAGGCACTTGGGAGCTGTAAGCTAGCTCCTCTAAGGCAGCCAGAGCTTTGAAAAGAGCCTGACCTCCCACCACTACTCTTTACTGGATTTAAAGAAAACATCTAAAAAGCTTTTGCAGGTTGCAGTTTCCATCTGTCCACTAACAAGGCACTGGTAATCGGCAGACTAAACATGGTTAATATCATATTATATCATAGCAATTACATTACAAAGGGGGGGGGGGGGGGGGGTAATGGTGTCTTTTCTGAGTCAAAGCAAAAAGCTACAGGGTGCATCAACTCAGCTTTGAAAACTGGCTGCTTTTGAAAACAAAGTCTATGTGTTAAAGGTACCATGTGTAAAATTTAGTGACACCTAGTGGCAAAGTTTTGTATCACACCTAACTCAATACCCCCAGCCTCACACTTTCAACAATTTTCTTGTAAGTTATACTCAATCAGGAAATATTAAATCATAGTGACATTTCACATGAGACGAACTATCAAAAAAATTAATAATTCAAAGGTTGAATATGGAACATTTTTATTAAAAACTATATTTAAAGGAAAAATAAAAACTTCATGAGGCGTTTGGAGGGGTGAAGAATGAAAGTACAGCATTTCCTTATAAATATATATATTTAGCCTGAAAATAAATATCAGATAAATCTTAACGGGTTTGGTGGTGTTATGTTTACATCTATAAGCCAATACAGGCTGCCATTGCGAGTTGCCAAATAAGGTCTCTATTTTGCAATGGTATGTTCGGCACAGTTAAGCGGGCACTGGGAAAACTGGTGGAGTCGGCAAGTCAAGCAGCTGCTTCAGAGCTTCTGATATATTGTTATTGGTCTCAGAAGAGAAGTGACTAAAGGAGAGCGAAAACTGAAGTAAATTTAGGTGCAGCCTACACTAAATGGATCCACATAAACATTATCCACAGCATCAAAAATAGAAAATGGTGACTTTTCTCCTGGATTGATAAGCTAACTCGCTTGCCAATGTGTCTAACGTAAACTGTCAGTTTTGAAACGCTTCTGCATTACTTTTTTTTTTTTTTACTGTTTTTTTTAAAACACTTTTTTACAAGGCATATGACAATACCAATGCCGTACATTAATATTATTTAGAGCCAGAGATTTCTACATTGGCTTGTATAGAAAAAAGCAAACCAGTGGCCTTGATTATATCATATTCTTAAAAAGATAATGACAAACATTTTACATATAAAGAAAAAGAAGAAAAAAACCCAAAAACTGAGCAAAAAAAAAAAAAAAAAGAACAGAAAAAAGGGGAAAAAGAAAAATAACCCATAAAACGAAATCAAAAAACACAAAAGGATGTCAAGATATTGTATCAATCCTCTGCATTACTTGTTGGACATGGTGCAGGTTGGTCACCTGCCATGTCAGCAGCGAGCCTGGCAGCCATATTCAGTATACTGTCCATATTCAGTATACAACCTTTAACAAATAAATATGACACTGCGGTGCCAAAATACTGGGGTACAGCACCGTAAGAGTGAAACAAGCTGAACCAAAATCAAAATAATAACCAACCAAGAACAATGTTAAATGCTGGCTTTAAATCATTGTCTTTAAGGGGCCTTTTAGATGAATGACACAGTTTATTTGATGGTGAAGAAATCTAAGTTTACCTCCTCCAGGCTGTACTGGAGGGGACTCATTTGCACAAACATCTGCTGCAACACAAACAGAGAAACCTAAACTGCAACACAAACACAGCATCTGACTTGTTTGTCTGCAAATGATCTATTACATAGATATATTTTCACACAGGTATTCAAGTAGTTTAACAACTCAGCCATAAGTTCCCCTTTTCCCATTTCTTTCTAACGGTGCCCTTGTTGTTTGGAAGCTTTGTTCAGGGTGTGCGCTTCATCCCGAGGACCGCATCCAGATGAGGGACCGAGACTGACACTCCCTCGCTCTCCTCCCGTCAGCTAATTTGTTTGTTTCGTTCTAGGGCATAGCTGATATTAAAAGGAGATCCTGAGCAGCAGGGAAAAAGGGATGGAGGGAGCTGGGGAAAGAGAGAGTCAAGGGTGGGGGGGAGTGGGGCTGAGTTTACAAGCCCCAGGTATGGTGAATGGGTGAGTGAGAAGATGCAGAAAAGAAGGCAATGGGAGAGAGAGAAAAAAGAAAAATCTCATCCAAATAATTTTCACCCTGTAGGCACTAAAATGCAAATCACAGATCAAAGAGGTTTGCAATGGAAACGAGCAAGATTGGGGAGAGAATATCATCAAGCTGGGGTTATATATGTATGTTCAGGATGTGTGAGAGACATGCTGGACTCAGGTAATGGAGCTGACCTGCACCCACCCCCCCACTGCCTCTATCATTTCCCTGCTTTCCTTCTCCCAGGTTATAACACATACGTACAGTACACTGAAAAGTAATTTACTTTCCTTACAGTACCTTCCCTCCGTCGCCTTTCCCTTTGCTCTGTGTTTAGAGAGCCTTTTCATCAGCCAGTGAATGTGCAGTTTACACAAACCTCCTCTCAAAGCAGTGCCAAATTCCCCTCCTACATGTTGACACTGACATCATGCGTGACAGAGGGGCCTGTTTGCATGTTGCCCCGAACAGCAAGAAACATCCCCCCCCCCGCCTGAACAACTCCAGTAAACAGATTTAGTCAGGAAGGAAAGTCAAGCGGTCACAGAGCGGCAGCTGGAATGTGTGTGGAACTGTGTGTTGAAAAAGCCACTTAACCGGCTTTAAATGTTTGAAATACCCAAGCTGTGTTTGATTTAGTTTTAGTCTTTGGCCAATTGAGTCTTCTCGAAATGCGCAGTGTTAAATCTCAGCCTACAGTTGTAACAATGCTTTCACATTCATTTGCTTCTACACACACACATGTGAGAGAACATTCAGAGGATGGAGGGGTGTGGGCACACAGAGTGGGCGAGCTATAGATAGAAACTCAGGGGAAGGATGTGACTGGGAGAGGTTGAGGGAAGACTGTATGAGGAGACTCCACATTAATGCCTAATTAATGTCTGTCTCCCCATTAATGTCTAATTAACAATTTATGTCCGTCTCATCCACCTGAAGCTGTCATAACTTTTCTTGTCTCCCGAAATGAAATGTGACAATGTTGTCTTGCGGCACGTACTTTTGTTGTCTTCTGACGACTTGAACTGGCAAAAGATGGCATTTAAAACAGATTTATAGGAAATATACATCCTGCTAAACAGGTTTCGATGTTTTTTTTCAGATTTTCAGAGCAGAAAATTCACAACTTGTTGATTTTTTTTTAAGTTGTTGACCTTACAGTTACATTGTGTGACCTAATTCATGGCATGTCAGCATGAATTAACGACATGTGAAGCTGCCTGCTGTAGCTGTACTATGACAACATGGCAATATGACAGGTTAAGTGACACAACGGACATTTCTTCTGGCAGCAGCAAGCAGGAGTTTCCTGATAATTGGCCATCTCTAAACTGATGTCTTTCATCCTTTCTGGAGCGCAAATAAAAAGCAATGCAAGCTCAATTTAAATATGCAAAAACCGCCAACACTTTGCAAGAATTCTGCAAAACATATCCAAAGAAATATGTTTTTTCCCAGCCTAATTTTCCATAGCTTCTGTACTTAGGTACTCAGGTGCTGCTCTCTTGGTGCCATCTGCATCAGCACCAAAGCTTCCCACTGAAGTGGATTAGCAGTTCGTGGCACTTTGACTCTAACTGCCGCAGGAATCAAAACACAGCTGTTTTTTTTTATGGCTGGTCAGCACAACCTTCGCAAAGCCGCTCTCACTCTTCACCCAGCCCCAACTTAAAAGGCACTGTTTCCGCTTTGCCGTAGTGGCTTCCACTCATGCTATTTGCTTTTGAATGTAAATCCGTAATCCTCCCATCTTTTCTCCTTGCCCCACCATCCTTCCATCTTTTCTCCATCCCCGCGTTATTGCCGGCTGTCCACATTTCTTTGTGCCCCGTGTCACCTGCTTTGTAATCTGATTACTTCACAGCGAAATTAGTATGTATATTTAATGCAGATTTTTTTTTCTTCGCCCCTCTCTGTCTTCTATTCTTTTTAAATCTTGATGAGTGATGCAGGAAAGAACGGGAGATGGGGTGGGGTTGCGCTACTTGCATGTCTAGCGGATATGCCAGGCCCATGCTAATAAATGACAGCTGATTTATGCGTCTGTATTCTTTTATTTATAAAAAATAGCAAGCGGGCTGATTTCTGATATTAATAATACAAGTGGATCCTTTTTGATTAGGCTTCTGTGGAGAGCTGTGCATATTCAGCATTACAATTAAAGCCTCTGATGTGAAATAGGAATGACACGCTAATGAAGCGAGCTAGCGAGCCTGAACCGCGACTGTCCAACAGCATTATGGCCCATCTCAGATGAAGAGTAATTATACGAGGAACACTGAAATGTCATTAAAAATCTTCAGTAAGTGATTTAACCCACCATTCCTCACTAATGCTGGATATTTTTTTTTCTTTACCACCCCCAACCTCCAGATCAACTCCCAAGGTTTACCCCACTGCCTTTTAAAAATTCTTTTACCCCTACAAGGCAAAAGCCAAACTTCTCCCTCAGAAGTTTCCAAAACAAAAAAAGGGTATCATACTCCTTGAATGCAAACATACTGCAATTTAAAACAAAGACATCCAGATGCATTGTCCTAATTTAATTTTAGAAGTCTGTGGTGCCAGTGGTGCTGGATAATTGAAATCATTCCATTATAAATTCCATTATGAATTGGTGATTAGGGCCAGATGTGATTATCATGAGCTAAAGATGATAGTTTTATTTCTCCTAACATAATTCACCTGTCCACCTGCAACTTAAAGTGCTTTATTTATCCAAGCTGAGCATGAGAAGAGCAGGAAATAAGCAGTGTGATGTGTGAAACAACAGGGGGAAACACATTAAAAGGGAAGTGCATTGTTTCTAAGAGGATTTAGATAATCTGATCCGACCCCTACATTCTTGCTTGATGTGCTCGTTTCTCTCGGGTAAAAGATTTTCCAGCAGCCTGGAAGCATTGTTGTTGTTATTAAATCATAAAACAAACAAATAATGGACTGTATCAAGCTGCCATATCATATTCATTAGGGCTATTGTCAAGCCTCTATGTCCCCCTCCTCTCCTGTCTCACATCCTCACAGTGAGTGTGTATGTGAGACAAGGGGGGGAAAGAGAAACCTGATAGGATGTGTGTGTATATGTGGCAGATAATGCCACAGGCAGGAATTCATGAATATCAGCAGTTTCTCACCATTTTGTTGGGTTAATCCCTTGTTTCAGTTGGAGAAATAGGCATTTCTCTTGCATACATTACACCAGTGCCTGTGCACCACATCCTCACAAAAGTAACTTAACGGCAGGGTTCCTCTGATGTAGCGATGAGTGAAGTTTGTTGTATTGAGGTCACACAGTTTTATGTTTTCTTATCTGACTCAACAGCTCCATGGGCACAAGTGGAAATTTAGTCATGTAGCCCCCCAAAAAGCAGGTAAAATTAGGCAGAAAAGTGATAATTTAAACCCTAAACTACTGGAGTGAGCCTTGAAGTAGTTTAAGTTTAGCTTAATTCTGAAGCCTCACCAAAAGACATTTTTACTTCTTGCACTACAAAATGTACGGAAAACTTCACAGAGGTGACACAAACGTGTGATGGCATCCAATTTCAGCACCGGCCGGGCGGTTACTGGAGCTGGGTGGGGCGGGGAAAGGGGCACAAAGCGTCCCCTCGCCCATCACCGAACCGTGCGTCATGCCTCCGAGCCATGCAATTATTTTTGCACTGCGTCCAATATCAACTTGAGAGCAATGCAAATTATTTAAGACGCGCTTTTCAGGGCTCGCAATTATAATAATGATGATCTCAATTAGCGTTGCCATTGCCTCGGACTATTTAGCAGGCAATTTTGCAGCCTGGGGGCGAGGGTCTTCGAGGGAGCCGACACGCATCGTCAGGTCAGAAGGGCTTTGGAGAAAAAGAAAGTGGCCGAGACAGAGCTTGCTCTCTTAATCAATAAACTGAGACTAGAGATATTTACCGCCCAATCCCACAAGGGCAAGGCTCATAAATTGACCTAATTGGTCAGTGTTGGAGATGAAATAAATGATGCCAGCATGCAGTGTCTAATTCAGACATGCAGCGTGCAAGCTTAATTGCCATTGTACTGAGATTGTACAAAGATCTGTGTCATATCAGCATGCAGGTTTCTCAAATAAACTCACGTGCGTGTCATCTGAGTATTAGACTGATAGCAGTTCTTCACTGGTATGATTCTACCAGCCTGCAATGAACAAAAGTTTCATGTTTTGATGATTTTTACAGATATGATTTTCAAGGTAGGTCTTCAGATCCAGATCCTTGTTTCTAAGCTCTCAGTTTGTCTTTATACATAGTAGAAATGAAAAAGACTAACCCTAGGAGATATCAGGGGGACATAACCCTTTTTCATGTCCTGCTTATGCATCACCCACGTATCCTACTATCCTAGAGAAAATACTGAGTACAAATGTGACTGCTTTTGAGGCGACAAGTGGACCATCATGAAAAAGTGGATTAGCCAAATATGTGTTCGTTGTGAGTTGTTTCACTGTTTCACACTGGTTTTTCACTAAATGTATTTAAATGTTTGTGTGAACAAAGTAGATTAACAAAAACCATATAAAAGGGAGTTCTTTAAATGATATATCTAGGTTAAACCAACTTCAGCACATTTATTTAACCCCTTTATTCATTTTTCAATCTATAAACCCTATTTCTGGCTAAATTATTTTCTAAAATGTAACAAAAACTAAATCTGAAATTTGTCAGTTTGTTTGTGTTGTGCTGAACAGATAAAACACACAGGACTGCTAGTGTCTAAGCTGGCAAAGAGACTAAATTTAAAATTACAGATTGATTTGTAGGAGGTAAGGGTGTCAAGACTGGGTATAAAAGGAGCATACTCCAAAGGCTTAGTATTTCCAAGCAGATTGGCCATGGCTCACTACCTTGTATTGAAGTCTGTCAAAGAATTGTCAATCAGCTTGAAAATAAAGAAAAAAATCCAAATGCAAATTGTTAAGACCACGTAGCCTATCTACGGTGAAAATATTCAGGGGGTCTGAGGAAATCTTGGTGTGTAAAGGCAAAGGTCTGAAATCAGTGTTGGATGCTTGTGATCTTCAAGCTCTCAGCCAGCACTGCATGGATCATGTCCTGCTACTGTAAAAACAATGCCATTGGTCCAGGTTGGCCAGGAAAACCAGTATCCCTCAACACAGTCCAATAGAGCATCTGGAATTTCAATTCAATTCAATTCTGTTCATTGATTCACCATCAAATTACACCAAAGGTTTTTCAGAGTTACTTAACAGAGCAAGTAAAATAGTTTAAACAAGTTTAAACCAGTTTACTGGGATTCTTTATCAAATCAATAAAATTCAGAACTATTCAAATGAGTAAAATTCAGTTCATTGTAATTGTCAATATAATGGTAGTTCATTGAAAAATGGCCTAATTAAGGAAATCAACAGATCACACAGAACTCTCAGTTTGATTCAATCCCCTGTCCCGAGCATTCCCGTCTTGAGATTTAAATCTTAAGACACTAAAACTGTTCTAATGCAAGGAAAGAAGCCATAATCTCTGTCAAGAAAAGGCATCGTAAAAGTCATTCGGGGCATGAGCTCAGTCAGATACACATCAAGACGGTGGACATGTTCTGTGGTCAGATGAGCCAATGTTTCAGCTCCCTCTTAGGAAAAATGGATGTCAGGCTCAACATGCTAGAATGATACAAAACCATTCAAGCTGTAATGTGGTGGGTCGAAGACAAGGATAACTTGCATGTGTGTAGGATACCAATAATGGAGATGCATAGACAAAAGACTTAGATATACATGCTACCATCAAGGTGACATTTCCCAGAAGGAAGTGATTATTTCAGCAGGTCAGTTGTGCAGACATTGTTCTGCATGACGAACAACAGCATGGCTTCATAGATGGTGTGTGTGTTCAACTGGAGTCCATATCTGTCTCTTACTCATAAAAAGGAATTGAAATCTTATATTTAGCAAACAAAGGGGTGCAGACTACTTTTGCAAAACTGCAACATTTGGTGTGCTCGGTTCCCAGATTTAAAAGTTTGGCTAATTTGTAGCATTTAAAAAAAAAAAAAAAAAAAGAGACATCTTTTGAAGATAGGTTTTACTTCTTAAAGCTGGAGCGCATCGTCTCCATCAGCCATTAAAGTTGTGGTTCCGCTTGTAGCTTTACATGCTGCATGTTTACTGACATGAAACCGGTTTCAGTCTCGTCTAACTTTCAGCAACAAGAAAGTGAATAATACCATAAATCTTCCAATTTTTTCCCCCCTTTGGAAATTAACTCCTGTTCAGATCATTCCCATCATGTCATCATGTAGTATACTGCACTGCCACTGTGTATTAGAGGGACTTTTCCTCCCCACCATTCATGTGGAAAAGACTTGCACCACCAGCTACCCTTTCTTTTATTCATCGCACTGTAAATAACTCCACTTTATGAAAAGCAGCCAGTGTGACTCACGGATACCTCTCTAACCACAACCCATTATTATTTCATGGCCTTTGAAAGAGAGGGGTCTATAGCAGGCGCTCTCACACTTTAATGTCGGAGCTCCCTCTGATGTTGTGTAGTACACAGCGGCCCTTGTTGCGCTCCGTATGCAATCCCTCACTTGAATTCACAAACACTTCCAAGTGCATAAATAGCATGGAAGACGAGTGCCTTGCGAGCTAGCTAATGCTCTGGAACGCCATTGCTGAGGAGATAACAGGAGCCTGCCATAGCTGATGCCTGGGACTGTCATTGGGGGGATGAGAAAGACAAGTGTGTCTGTGTGCCTTTCTGAAACATGCTGTTGTTTTCTGACCTCTCATGGGACATCATATGGCAGGGCGAAAGAACATGCATCAGCGTTACGATTAAATGACCAGCGGATATGATTCAAAGGCTCCCACGATGTCCCTCTGAGCACCCTTTGGAACGTGTAGAAGGCTCTCGGCATACAGACGAGCTAATGGGCAACCTATTGGTCATGGTAGATTCAGTTTGAATCTCAATGAGGGTGTCAGTGTGTGGCTGCTCCATGACCGACAAGGTGTGGTAGGCCTGCTGGAGTTGATTTAGCCACGTTGCTTGTCATAGCCAGTCAACATCCATCAATTGAAAGGCTAAAAAGCGTGTTTTTTTCTCTTTTGAAGTGCCGAGAGGAAACTGCTGTCTTACAGAAAGATGGAAAAGGAAAGGCGTCTGATGCAATTTCACATCTTTGTTTCCTCTACGTGATGCAGAACCTTGATGGTAATAAGGCAGACACCCCCCCCTCCTCTTTTTTATTTTACATGAGCATGACAACAGACTTAATAATATGGTGTGTGCCAGAACCACTTTTGCAGTGTGTAACCCAGAAATGAAGCTTAGTTGGGTTAGGCACTTCTTACAAAAGCCTTTCAAAAAGGTACACATCAGTATTTTCTGTGTATACTGGGAC
The DNA here is from genome assembly GCA_023101725.1 of Atherinomorus stipes. Taxonomy (NCBI): domain Eukaryota; kingdom Metazoa; phylum Chordata; class Actinopteri; order Atheriniformes; family Atherinidae; genus Atherinomorus; species Atherinomorus stipes. Next base: position 291,835 of record JALJCO010009434.1, read on the forward strand.
ATACTTGTACATGAAAGTAGCAGGCTTGGATCAGACATAGGCTAAACCCATTACAGGTCAGAGGGGTGGGCAATGCAGTGCCTTGTCCCGCTCCTCTAAACAAGGCTCTAGGTGCTGGAAGCTGGAAAAAGCCTTGTAACATATACATTAAATTTTAATTGTTTTTCCCCCCGACCCCCCAAAACACCCTTCTTCCTTCACATCTCTGAAGTAGCAGCTCCTGAAACGTTAAAAGTGTAATGCCAGCTAGATTTTCATGGCTGTGCCTTTGTAGGATAAAAGATATATGTGTGACAGAGAAGGGGAAATAATTTACTCTCTGATGCTCGAGGTAGACAGTTGCTTTTTCAAATTCCAAGTTTTGGTCCTTTATTTTATTCAGCAGTGAAATGCCATGAATACAGAAAATAATGTCTGTTACAATTCTCAACCATGACCTTCTAATGTCAGAGAACCTTTAACGTATGGACACAGTACACAGTAATGAGAAGTATCAAAAGAAGTAGTTGAATCTCGATCAAAAATTAAAAAAAGGAGAAAAAAAAGCAAAAAGTTTTCACCAATTACATAAACATATGTTTGCTACAGTCCCAATTTACTGTATACATAGGGGGATCATACTCTCAATTATTAGAGAAGGATAGCAGTAGAAAGGATACATGACTCAACTGCCAGACATAATGCTTCATAAAGTATGCACAGAGGTACAAGCAATAAATACACACATTAGGTTAAGCCTTACAGCTACGCAAAGCAGATGCAGAAAAAGCAGGTTTGCTATTCTTAGCGAGCAATGAGAGAGAAACAGTAAAAATTCAGGTAAGTCAGAAAAGAAACACAGATTTTTTTTTTTTTCCTCTTAGAAAAAAGTCTGGTAAATTTATGGGTCCACCAACATTTTTTTTTCTTTTTACATAAGTATGCACAGTTATCAAAATACAGACAAAATCAACCCAGAAAATCCAGACAATCCTAAAATCTAGTGGAGGAGCAGATCGCAGTTCTGGAGGTCTTTCTGGTATTATGTGCAAGCAACTATTTTAGACATTTTTTTTTTTTACTTAATTTATACAAAACCCATGCAAATCTACAGGTAATATGCATTCTGTGGCTGACAGGTTTTATCCCTCCCAAAACAGTATATCTGAGGTAATGCACTCTTCTGCATTGTACATGTAGGCCATCATCCTGATGAGTTTTATTATATTCTTTTTATTAGTTCTTGTTTCCAGTCCACCAAATGATTTTTTTTTTTAGACATGCATTTTTTAAAAACACAATATTCCCTTACAGGTAATCTATACATTATCATTCTACAAATGTTTGCGGACAACCTATTACAATGCAAATCTTCCGTATCTTGACGCAGGGAATGTAAACGTTGGTTTGAGCCACGTCCTATGAGACAAGCGTAGGAAAGTGTAACAGCTCTTGTGGCATTCTCATAACTCGTGCAATCTGTCATAATTGTTCTGAATTTGTTGTGCAGAGGTAGAAGCTTTTAGAAAGCCTTTTTGGGTAAGTGGGACAACCCTTTTTTTTTTTTCCTTTTTTTTTTTTTCTGAAAGACGCAGCGTCCTTTTTATTTGGTGTGATAAGATTATTAAGAACGTCGTCTTCAGGTTGTTTTGCTGACTCCAGCTCGGTATTGAAGGGATAAGCTTTGTTCCTGGGCCCAGTTCCCCCTCTTGACGTGGAACTGGAAAGTGTTTCTGTATGTGTGTGTGTGTAAGGATGTGCATGTCTCCAGGTTTCCTGGGCTCGGCATCTCACTCGAAAGCAACTTATGCACAGTGTGTTTCCATTTTGGTCAGAACGGGCAGACGCGTTGCTTGTTACAGCAGGACACAAAAAGCCACGTTGGTTCTTTGACGGCATTTTTTTTTGTTTTTTTTTCTGCCAAAACAAGAAAGTTAGACTGACGCGATGCGTGTGCATGTTTGTGTGTGTGGTTGTTTTAGGATTTCTTTATCCCATACAAGAGGAGGCAGAATTTTGTGTAACTTTGGTTTACTGAAAACAGAAATGACCATTAAAGCAACAACAGTTTTCTAGATGACACAGGCTGAGAGGAAAATGATGGCACGTATTTTCCACGATGACTACTTCTTTTTAGTCAGTACTGTAAATACCAAGTGTTATAAAAAGCTGGCTACCTATACAGAGTACATCAGTGTCAACCCAAGCTGTACCTATATAGTTCAGAAGCCATGACACACACAATGAGTATTTGATGACGTTAAAGCAAATCTCACCTAGAAAAGGTTACTATTCACCTTAGGTATCTTCTTCTGAAATGGCTCTCAATATTTGCTTTTACACGGTAACCACATCATTTCATATTAACTTGAAATTATGACTTATTTGGCTTCACTAGATTTTTTTCATGTTTGGTTAGAAATGTTTTCAGTTTCGGTTTGGATGCGGCTCAGAACAAAACCACCACGGAAGTAAGACGTGACAGTATTTTGACAGACCCACTTAAAACAATACATATTCACCAGGTTAGAAGAAAAAAAAAAAAGATAAAATGAAAGAAAAACAATGACTTCTGAAGTGAAACGCGAAAAAAAATGTGCTAAAATAAAATAAAAAAAACAATTTTTCTGCACTTCCACTGAATACACAAATGTTTCGTTTTGGTCATGATCCACTTTTGCGGTTAGCTGCTCACTACAGGTTACATCACCGTCACAAAATGCCAGCAGTTAAAACATCACGCCACCTTTCTCCTGCAGCATGTCTGGCAGGAAATTCCAAAGTGGACATTTTATGAGTTCTCAAATTACACATGACAAAAAAAAAGAAAGAAAAAAAAAAAATCAGCATTTATTTCCGCGCGCTCTCTTTCATCTTTGTATAGGGCTAAATAAAACAATCCCAGAGGTTATTCCAAGGTAGTTTGCGGAATGAAAGCTTCTCTTTGTACGAGTTTAAAGTCACAGAAGGCAGACCAAGAGGAGTTTGGTGGCTTCTGTCTATAAGCTATTGGCCATTGCTAGTGTTGGCTTTGGTTTCTAGCTTCTGCCTGTGACTGTTTGCAGGTAGACAAAGCTTTAGAACGTGGAGGTAAAGAGAACACCAAGTAGGAAATGATGCAGAAATGCATTTGTTTTGTAAATGGTGCTTTAAGCGAACCGTTATTGTTTCTCCAACTTCATTTCCAGTTTTTTCCCCCCCAACTTTAATCACAAACAGATAACAGACTGGAAGCCAACTTTTTCTCTTTTTTTTTTTCTTCTTTTTTCTGGACAGCTGCAACAACAGTCTTATAACCACGGTTCCTTTTACTAATATGAATCAGGGAATGGCATTTACAGTTGGTGGTGTCTAATAATCATATTTGGAAATTAACAATGGTAAAAAATAAAAGCTAAAATTAATATACTGGTTTTTATAATAGTAGCAACATACAGGCAGTGACACAAATTTCTGAGACTACTCCTGTGCAAATGATAACAGAGCAACAACTTGAATTGAACCAGCAATTGTCTCTAGACATTAACAACTACTGTGGGTTGGATTATTCACAAACATAAGATGTCTTCCTTTTTGGCAGTATATGAGGCCGCTAGCTTTCAACGGAATATGATTTGCTTCTTTGTCTCATGTTTACCCCCCACATCCATGAGTCCATCCTCCTTGTACTGTATGTGGCCACGCCACCCCTAATGAAACAGGTCTCCGAGTTTGTTTTTTGTTTGTTTTTTTGTTTTTAAACAGACATCTCATGTCTGTCATGTTTGGGGATCCCAAAGGGCTGCAACAGAGAGTTCCTTTGGATCGGTCTCTATCCAGATACATGCTCAATAAATAGTCCCAGTGGTGAGAGAGACAAAGAGAGTCAGCTGTGGTTGTTTGGACTGTGAGTGGTTTCTAGTCTTGTAGGTCTGCGTGAGAGAAACAGTGCGGTTGGGTGAAGGGATACGTTGACCAAAAACTGTATCCTAGTCACTCAAGGTCTTCTGATAGGTTCCCTTCCTCCAGCTCCCGGTCATCGTCCAGCTCTGGACTGTGATTGGCTGTCGTCACGAGTGACATTGGACAGTCGTCGTCGTCCATATTAAGTGGCTCCTCCTTCACGTGAACAGGTGGCCTGTGAGGCAATAATATTAGCGAAAAATGTCAGGAATGTGTACATTTTATGACTAAGACAAAATATAAACTGGAGTAATGCAAATTATACCAGCTGTAAGGAAAACAAAGGTTTTAGGTCATAAAGTCCTTCCAGTGCTTTGCAATGTGTTGTACAGTTGACACACATATTCTGTTGCATCAAAAAAACAAGCATGTCATGCATTATCTAGTAAAAGTAACAACCATGTTGTTTGCAAGACACTAATTCGACATGATGCCTCACGTCTACTGTAAGTAAGCGCATGAAAATTGCATGAAAAACACAGCCCCTGTAAGGCCGATAAGCTGCGATGTTCCAGACATGTTTGGCATTTAAAAGTTTACTGATGACACCAGGTTGAAATACATGAAAAAGGAAAAAGGGGGAGGAAAAAAAAAAAAACAGGCCACATGATAAATAATGGAGAATTTCTCATCCCTGAGCCCCCTGGAGCAAAGGCAGAGGAGAGGCTTTTTTATCTAGTTAATAGAAAGCGCAGCCACTCGTTAATATGCAGGGGCTGTGCATTTCGCTCCTCAAGAGGAAAAACCGGCAGCTAGGTTCTGCCATTAATCAACTTCAGCCCCGGCAGTTCGCTCGGACACCATGATACATGTTTTTAACTCTAAATGGATGAATATCTTTAGCCACCGTCAATAAGTGCTGGGCAGGAAGCGGCAGCGGTGCTGCTCGCAGGACGCCTTTCCCTTCAGAACAACAGAGGAGTGGGAGGAAAAAAAATGTTGGGCGGCTAACAAGAATAATAATGCTGTCACACACAAACAAGGCATAACATGATCCGGAGACCTAGTCGGGGAGAGGGGTTTGTGCCACGATGATAAATCTGACAAAACCTAATTATTTCTGACACATCAGATGCATCAGAAAGTCCCCACAGACTTTGAGAGAGGAGAGGGAGACTTATCAAGTGGTGGTACGTTAGGATGCGCCTCTCCTGGGCTGCCCCTCATCAGTGGAAGAGAGGAGAGAAGGGGGGTAGGGGGGTTGAATTTGAAAAGAATTTTTAAAAGGTACAGATGACTTTAATATTCAGAGCCAAATACTGTAAATTAATATTCTGATGTGGTAGGATGAGGAGGAGGCAGATCTTAGCAGGATGCAAAGGAAGAAATGAATATTTCTGTTTCTGTCTCTTAGATTTGTGAAAGGAGTGAGAAGTGGGGGCCACAGATATGAAGCCACAAAACATGGCTGGATGCAGCAATAAGCACATTTAAGAGACTGCAAAAATTGCTTTATACCACAACTTTCACTTATGATGACAAATCACATAAAAGAAGAAAAAAAAAAAAAAAAACTAAAATTTTGAACATGTAGAACTTCTTGTCAAGCATATTATACTTCAGTAGCTGCCAGCTCTGATTACTACTGTTAGATTACACATGAATGCATGCTTCATTCTGCATACTAAAGCTTGTTTTCTAAAAAAGATCCTGATCATCTTTTAGTTGCCATTACTTCAAAATGATAATGAGTCCAACCCATTGATCACCTGTCAGACCTGAATGTGAACCCCCACGTTCTCACATGCTTTTAATATGCAGCTCGTTAGTTGTTTGTGCGGCTTAGAAGAAAAATATGCAGCGCCGTATTCACAGGCTTGAGCATTCTGACACTTTATTAAGATATGTGGATGAGCCATTTAGTACTTAATGGCTAGCTGCCATTACTGAGTCAGTCAGGAGTAAACGCTGGTCTTTGCGCTGTAATAAATACGTGATACTCTGCTCCTGTGTGTGCGTGTTGTGGAGATGCCTGCTCTCGCATCAATGGGAGATTAGGGGCAGCAATCATGCGGAGGTATGGCAGGGATGCAAATAAGGTCATTAGTCCAGGGGGTCTTAATAGTAGGATGGGGGGACAGGAGAAGTGGTGTAGTGAAGGAGGAAGGGAGGGGGAAATGAGGACATTTATAACATCACACTATGATTCATTAACTAACACCAAAGAGGGGTGGTCACCTAACAATTAAAAGTGACAGCACAAGACTTGGCTCATAAAATAGAGTGACATTAAATGGATTTTCCTTCATTTTTCTGGGTGCATGATGAAGTTGGGTGAATCACAACCAGGAGAAATATTTTACTCCAGCCAATTTGCTCAAGTTAGGAAGTCTAATTGTGAGTTTCGGTCTTCCTGAGTGTTACTGCTACTACTCCTTTTAAGCATACCCCTTAGGGTGTACATGAGTGTATTACACATGCATACTCACACACATCCCAGCGCATGCAAACCCAGAATGGCCCAGGGCAAGCTGGTCTGCGGTTAAGCAGATATCATTAACCTTTAGACATTTAGGGGAAGGAGAGGTTTATCGAACTGTTGAATTGACTTGGTTATGCCGAGGACTCGTCTCCTGAGAAGGGCCTTGGAGGTGATGTACTATTTAGTTTAGTGCTACAAGCTTCTCTATTATTTAAACATATACTGAAAAAGCCAGTCGTGAAAAACACATTTCTTCCATTTTGAGGTTGTCGTGGCTACGTGAAGGCTGGCAGGGATGGAAGAAGGGAGAGAGGGTGGGAGGGAGGGGGAGAAGGATGGATGGATGCATCTCATCCTCCATAGCCACTCGTCATGGTGGAGTGGCCATAGAGAGGAGAAGGCAAGAAGAAACGCAAACGGCGGGGCTGTCCTGTTACTGAAAATTAAATGACCTGAGGGAGAGGTAACGCTGGGATTCTGTCCTGAGCTGGGTAGATTTACTCCACTTAACACTTCATTTCAGAGAGAAGTAAACCCGTCTAAATATATAAATGTATAGACACTTGATAGGATTAACCAAAAGCACTCATAAATACACTCTGCTGCTTGGAGACAGAAGTGCATCCTTGCATTCTTTATCCATGCAGAAGTGGTTGGTTAATGTCCACTGACGTTGCTACATGAACTCTGATGGACAGTCAATGAGGAGCAGTACATCGTGGCTCGTGTGTGCTTCCATGCTGTCTTCATCCCTTCACTTGTTCAGACATTCACATTAGATCAATCTTTAAAAACAGCTCCACTCAGCTACATTAAAAGTGAGATGTGGAAGGGGGAGATGTTTAAAGTAATTAATGCTACACTTACTAAATATTAATAAAAACAGTCCTGCATAGAATGCAGCCGCTGCACCTCCTATAATGTACACAGTGGTGTCATCAAAGACGAATATATCAAGAGACTATTTATAGACAAGAGTTGTTACCCAAAAAGTCATGCTTGCTTCAGGTATAACCACAGAGACATGAAATTACCACAGCAGATACATAAAAAGAGAAATCTGTGTTTATGATACAACACTGGCTGGAAACTGAGCTTTGCCTTCTGGCCAGTGCAAACTGATACAGCGGGTTAAATGCCAGAGAATTAAACTTACAAAGATCTCAGAGGCAGCAATGAATTCAGTCCAAGTAGAGACAGCGGTTAGGGGCAGCTTGCATTGTCTTATTTGTAAGTTGTTCCCTTTATTTAACATTTAAAAGACATTCAGCTGCTCAATACTTCAATGAATGCCCCTGAATGGATTCAGGGGCATAGATCTGATACACTGTACATCTGCTTTTGCTGAGGGGTCAGCAAGGTTTTGGTTATGGCAGCATTTCAACTACTTACTGCTTATAATGATCCACTCATAGTGGTATTTTTTGAAAGCAGCTCTTTCATATCCCAGCATGCTTGTGCAGAGCAGCAACATACAGGATGCAGGTTGGATTGAGTGCAGGTATATTTCTTCTACTTGCAGGAACTTACATGTGTACTGGAGGGGAGTATCCGGGGCTGCTGTGTCCGTTGGTGTCCAGGTGGTCGAGTGAGCCGTTGAGCTCCTCGTGGGTGGACTGCAACAAGGTGGGGGGGCTGCCACTCATTGTACCTGGGGGGCTGCCACCCAGCAAGCCGGGTGGACTGCCACCTAACAGTCTGGGTGGACTTCCTCCGATCAGTCCGGATGGGTCTCCGCCGAGGAGACCGTGGCAGTTGCCTCCCATCGGGCCTGCGGCGCTGTTCATGAGCCCCGGGGTCCCCAGCAAAGGCAGGGAGGTCTCTGCCAGGGCAGCCTGCAAGGACAGGGGGAAAGAGAAAGAATAATGATGATCACATGCTGAACAGTGCAGTTGCAGGTGGGAGGAAGGGAAGGAGGGAGGGAAAGGGGACGCACAGATTTGTTACAGGTAATGGTTGAGGAATGATGGGAGAAGCATGTGAGGGTGGAATTGCATGAAAAAGTTAAGGGAGTGAAGAGTTTGACAACAGGTGAGTTGTTTGGAGGTTTACAAGCAGTGTAAAGAGTAAAAAAAAAGGCAGCTGAATGAAAAATGTGATTTAACATGGTTATTATCAAAAACATATACTTAGTCTTATTCTTTTTTAAGCAGTTATTCACTGTGACGCTTACCAGACTACCTCCCGCCGACTGCCATTTGTATGCCCTTGTATGAAGCAGCTACATATTAAAAAAAAGAAAAGTCCCCCCAAAACTTTACCTCACAATAATAAAAACTCCTGACACTTTCGCCTGCTGCGCATTAAAGTTATATACAGTGATTAAATTTTTAAAGTTTTTGCCATGAGCACCTCGCCGGCGTACACTATGAAGCCAAATCATTTATGACAGCTTAGATAAATATTAATGCACATGCCCTTGCATTTGCACATGCGTAATCAATCTAGGGTGGCTGCCACAGCAAGAAAGGAAAAAAAAAAGAAGAAAAAACAGAGAGAAAGAGGGAGAGTTGCTTCTTGGTTTGACCACAGGGTGGCCATCTGAGTCTGAGGGTGGACAGGAAGGAGGTAGGAGTGGAGAGAGGGTGTGAGAGGGGAGATGAAGACAACTTCAACAGGGATATGAACTTACATGGATTCATACATTCACTTTCTCTGAAGTTTCTGCTTCATACCTGTAAGCTAGCATTTAGTGCAGTTCCATAACCAAGACTGGAGGGCAAGTTTTTGACGAGAGATGGACTTCTAATAACATAAAGAAAACAAAACAAAGAAATTAGTTCGCGTTCACTTTTCTGTGGAGATATTGAGACCAATCTAATATTAATCAGGCAGAATATAAATAGAACAAGCTGGGCCTGCTGAGTTGCAGAGATCCTCTAAACACTGCTGACCTACAGCTGGAAATGTAAGGAGAAGTGGTGGAACACCTACCCTGTGATCTTCTGCGACCTGCGTTTCTGGTACTCCACCTCATCTACTGTCCACACTGCCCCCTTCACGTTCTCCACACGCACAAAGCACTTGTGCAGGCTGAGGTTGTGGCGCACAGCATTCTGCAGAGAGACACCGCACACAGGTCAGACGGATGAGGTAAAACAAATCATATTCATTCATTATCCATCATGGGAAAAAAGAAGGCTTGAAAATAGTTTTTTTTTTTTTTACATTTTGAAGAAATTCTTAACATTCATGCACCATTGATTTAATTAGTAAAAATTGAGTGAGAGCGAATGCTCTTACAAGTCCTGCACACAGTACATATCAATCAGAGTAAGTAGGCTAAAAGGAGGTAATCAGCATAGCGAATGGCTTATGGTGGTGACAGAAGCAGTAATGCCGGTCTTGATAATGGTGATGTCAGTAACCCTTCCTGCTGCAGAAAAGCGTAGCACTTAATGGACACATCGCTTTAAAGATGACAGTATTGGAAGGGGAAAAAAAAAAAAGACAGTCATCAGGAGGCCTCTGTGTGGCCATTGTGTGTGTTGGAAAGACAGTGTGTGTGAGTTAGAATTAAGCTGAGCTGCATCTGACAGCTATATGTCCAAATATCCTCCATGTGGTGTGACATCTGCTGTTGAACATGTGCTTACATGACACACTTATCTTTTAAATTTATTATCAAAGCTGCCTTTAAATTAAAAACAGGATGTAATGTTCATTATTAAAACCAGAAAGGTGTTTTCATTAATTACAAGATAGTAAAATCCTTAAGACAGAGAAAAAAAATCATTTTAATATGACCATAAGATCATAATTAAAACATGCATCAGACTCTACAAATAATAACCTTGGCTTTAATATCTCCGTCTCTCGTATTTATCATTTCCCTTAGCTTGGTGTGTACAGCTTCTTTCTTCAACAGAAAGGGACTCAGGAAAAAAAAAAAAAAAAAAACCTCATAAGCAGATCTCGCATCTGACCTGAAAATCCCAGGATTTGATTGATCTTAATGCCCATGGCTCTGAATATGATAATTTTAATATTAATGAGCAAATGAGCAGTTTTATTATGCATGCTATATAGTTAGAACTAATAAGCTTCTGGGTGAGAGAAAGGAAAAGTGGGGTGGGGGGCAGATCCTTCTTTTGAGCTGATGAGACCAAGCTGAGATATTAAACTACCTCTCATTTCTTTCTCTCTATTCTTTTATTTAACGCATTCTCTCCGTTAATCAAATGACAAGCCCATCGCTGATCATCCCACTAATGCTTACAAAGGGAATTGTGGAGCTGTAGATGTAAATAGATCACCTTGGTTATTGTGCAGGGTGGGAGACATGAAGACAAGATATTTCTGAAGTCACTGTGACATCACTGCAAGGAACAAAGGAACTTGTGCAGCAGAGCAAGAGAGAAACCCTTTAAAGACACTACTGATGGAGACTTTTGGGATGTTTTGTGCATAAACAAACATCTGCAAAACCACTGAGAACATTGCTTGTCACAACATTATTACACAGCAAAACATGGTGCATACTGTACCTAACAAACTGGAAAAGGGCACAGATCTTTTCGCATGCCCTCCTGAATTGGTGATCACACACCCATGTGCTCATTTGCATCCCAAATCCAAATTAATTCACTTTGCTAAATCTAGTGCTGCGACATGTCTTGCATGCTGATGAGGGGCTGCTGGAGTTTTCCCTCCAGTCCTCTGTGCAGCCACAAAGGCTAAAGGCAGCAAACGAATGATGTGCCGGGGCCATGGGATAAAAACACTGAAGACTAACGCTAGGCGAGGCTTTCTTTATCAGCAGGCAGACACACTCCTGGGTAAAACATGTAATGTTTTTCACCATCTTTGTACAGGCAGACAGGACAATAAAGTTGTGAGGACAGAAATACAAATGGGCCCTTTTGTGTGGGTAAATAAAGAGTGCGCCCTCCATGACAGGCTCATTCTCACTTTCTCCCCACGCTTTAGTTCCACATAAACACACTCTTAACCCCTTCTCTAAGAAACAGTTTGCATATTTGTGTGTAGACTTGTGAGTTTTTGCTCGCGCATCTTTAGCCTGAGCGGTTCAACAACCAAACAGCCATCCTTCCTCACAATTAACCAATGATATGCAGGAGAAGGAGGTTTCTGGAAAGGAGGAGGGGTGTATCTCTTAACAAAAGGTGCTGATGATGGAGTGGCTGCTGTATAATTAGTGCGTCAGAGCCCTCTCCTCTCCACGCCAAGCCTCCGCTATTAATTGCGCCAAATTAGAAAAAGATATCTGAGGGGGAATAATTCTTTCAGCTGTCATTTCTTAACAGAAAAGGTGTTCTGTGAAAAATAAATAAGAGGAAAAATTACCTTGATTGAAGAAAACGGTTAGAAGTGAAGGGAGAGGAGTGCTCATCGCTTTGTGCTGAGTAAATATATGCTTTCACAAGGTTTTGTGTTTGATTTAAGAAAGAGAGAGGGCTGGTCGTTACTGCTGGTGAAAGTGCAGAGTAGGACTCAGGGGAGGGGTGTGTGGGGAGGAGGGGCAGCTCAGCGAGGTTACCTTCCAAGTTGCAGCGTTGCGTCTGAAGTAGGCAAACGTGCGTGTGAACCAGCTGTAGATTTCATTAAGTGTTAACTGCATGTCAGCAGAGTCCATGATAGCCTGAAATGAGATGACACCAAATAATGGTTTACTAACGAGACCAGGTAACTGACGCACACACACCAACAGGCTGCGAGTGGCGAGAGAGGAGAGCTGCCATGATTCATGCAGCAATTAATTTTAATCTAATCAGGCAAAGTTAATTTATTTCCCACTCACCTGTCTTATGAGGGTTGCATAAGTAAATGGCGGTCTGACATCTGCGTTCTTATAAAACTCGTAGTTTGGGGCAATCTCTGGAAAAATAAATACTGTGTCACCACCTGAAATAATTGGTGAATTTTATTCCTTTAGGTAGTGAATTTACACAAGGTCTCATCAAATTAAAATGGTGAAGGGTGGGGGAAAGGAGGGGGGGGGGGGGGGGGGGGGGGGGGGAGAGAGAGAGGGAGAGAAAGGGTGGGGCAGATTGGAGGGAGGGGGGCACATCAAATCAGCATTTTCCATGTCTAACAAAATGCATTTTTAATTAATCTCTCTCGTGAGAGATCTTAAACACTTATACATCCATAAAATGAGTTCCATGTAGTTAGTTAGGGTGAAGTTGAATAATTTATGCTTCTTCACACTAAACACAGAGAGTAAATATAAACATCAAAGACAGGCCGTTTAAAATGCAAAGCTTAATACATGGGATGTCTTAATGTAATAAATATTGTATTTTTTCACCATTATTTGAACTTAATTAACAGTCATGCAATATTTATGCACAGAGGAAGTTCTTGTCTGTTTACATAAAGAGTGATTAAACACAGGCTTGCTTTCAGAAATCCACCAGACTTCACACATTGGTAAGACCAGCAAGCCTCTGCAATGGTGTGTATGTTTACACCAAAGTATATGGGAGTGGTATATGTAGACTGTATGTGTGTTTCAGGGTTGACTACTATTAATAGTGTAGAGCTCGGAGCTGGAGTATCAGTTTAATTTGCTATTTCAACAGTCATTAAATTTAAATAAGAACTTGGTTTAAATGAAGCAAAGTCAGAGATTTATTCATATTTTTCAGCCAAATCAGGATTCATATTATTAGTAGCAAAACACTTGAGTTTGTATTACAATTCAGTGTTAATTCAGGCAAATTTAAAGGTGAATTTTCACTGAAAATAGCATCTGCATGATTTTGATTTGCTTTAGTGTTTGTACTGAGGTTGTGAATCAGTGTTGTGCACAGCACTGAGTAGTTTTTCCCACCTGATGACAAAGGCATGGAGTATTTGTCCGAGTGGCGTCTGCGCATGGCTCCCATGTTGGGAACGTTTGCTCCTCCAAGTACCGATGGCACCTGGGGCATGGCGGCCATGGGTGTGATAGGTGCTGTGGGTGTGGTGGGAGTCTGAGGTAAGTTGGGGGGCGATGCTGAGGGCAGGTTCTTGGACATGGTAACGCTGGACACCAAATTGAGCTGCAGAGGAAGACATCAAAACATGATTCATGGAGCAGGAAAGAGACGTGTACAAGTGTGTGTAGGGGGAGGGGGGAGGCGTTATTTTGTGGTTTCTCTGACAGAGTGTCTGCACCCCTCTCTAACACAGCTGTGTTTCCACTAACAAGGCTCGTGGAGAGGAGCCAGCCCATCTACACTAATTACAACCGCCAAATTGTATCATAAGAATTCTAATTAGAGCACGCTGTTCAAGATTATCCAACCATCAGCATCCGTGTTATCCCAGCACCATCTCTCCTTATCTCTCTATTTATCACACCCTCCCTTTCCCACTCCCTTCCCTCTATCCATCCCAGTACAAACACTTATCATCATTATGCACTGAAGAAATGAGCCCTCCCAAAAAATCAAACCAAACCAAAATCCTACTTATGAAATAATTCTCCATTGTTGTGACAAGGTCAGAGTCTATTAAACTGACCCACTGTAACACAGCAAATCTTAGAAAAACTACACTTGGTCATGTTTTAGCACCGATCTTAATGCGAGGCTTTGCAGCTATAAATGAATAAGTACAAGTTAAGTCAACAGCAAATGTTTTCTTAACTTTGAATTGATTGTTATTTTTGGCTTCATAATTTTGTAAATGATTTTGTGACTAATAATTCTGGAAAGCTGGACGTCCGCACAAGCACATATTAGATTAGATAGATTAGATAGACATTTATTTATCCCTCAGTGGAGAAATTCAGTCCTGCTGATGTACTGTACATACAATTTCACAGTACAGAAGGAAAAATAAGATAAAGATAGAAAAATAGACAAGTTGTGTACAAATATACATAGATACAATACAAATAAATCATTGATTAAGCAAGCCTAATTCTGGAGTCTGAGAAGCAGAGTTGCCAAAGCATCACTTTTTTAATGCAACAACACATACTCTCCATCTGACCTACTAAAACTGGATCTAATATAAGGATGTTTCTTATTTTAGAGCCCAATTCCACATGACTTTGTTTTATATGTTGCTATCAACTAGGAGATCATTTCATCAGAGGCTGGAAAAACTATACAAAACATCATGGTGCAGGCAAAGATTTCCTAAGAGCTAAAGATTTCAGATGTTTTCATGTCACGGTCCTACCTACCGTCTTCTCCATGGTTCAATTTTACAGACTTGCAACAGACAGCGAGAATTCTGGGTCCCTTCTCTGAAGAGAGTTTTTAAAAAGTGGCTTTTCTGGTCAGGATATCCTGTTAACCATGAGCAAAGTGCTTTCCTGTCCATGGCACTAAAAGCCACACTTGTGTGTTAGATCCCAGTTTAAATTACTTTTTTTGGTGACAGAACTTCAAATCATCAACACAACTGGACATCCTTACAGCAGGAGGGATTACAATTAAACCAGACTTAATGCCCCTAATTCGGTGTGACTTGCAGTACACGAGGAAGAATATATAGTTCATGTTCTTTCTCTGAGTAAGGCAAGAAAGCCAAGTTTAAGAAATCTGCATTGACAGTTATGGCCATTTCAGCCATACACACGCTCTTTACTGGATCTTTATCTCCACTCATTCGACATGAGAGACGATGGAGTGTTACTTACCTCTGGCTCGAGTGCCAACTATACTTTGCTGGTCTTCCAGCCTCTCCACCACTTTTGCATTTGCCTCCCAAATCTCATGTGAGAGGCGCTAACCGACTGGAAAATTCCTAACTGACCTTTGAGTCTCAGTGCTAATTTAGGTGGAATGGTAATGACATCGTTACATATTCAAGCCAAATTGCCTTAATTGTAAGTCTACAAGTGGAATGCATCCGTAGCGAGAGTTGGAATTGAAAGCGACTTGAAAGATGGAAGGCAGCGTGGGGCCGAAGGAGTGGGGAGATGGAGGGGTAAGACTGAGGAGAAGGTACCGCCAGACATTTGCAGCATGTGTTGATAAATACGATGAAATGTCAAGTTTGAGAGACTCTGGTGGATGGAGGGGCTTTGAGATGATAATTATATACCTTTTCAGCTGTAATGAGCTGGCATAGACCTGTAAATACACTGTTTCAGTAGCCATAGTGTAGACCTGGTAAAAGTGTATGTTTGTGTGTGTAGTAGCCAGTAAGATTGTTGCAGGCCTCCATATGTACTGATGAGCTAGAACATAATTTCCTGTAATTCTTGCTGCCATTTGGGAATCCATCAACTATCTCTCTTTTGTTACATCTATTCACTTCTGCTCAGAAGATGCACACACATGCATGTCATTTCCCCAACAAATCTTCATCTTACCTCCCTTTAAAAAGCAGGAAAGCCTTAAAACTGAGGATTTACTGTTCGTTTAGGAATTCTGTCTGAATTGCCCCCACCATCAAATGCAATTAGCTGCTCTTTCATGTGTGCTTTATGTAATGCAATACTTCATTAGCATCATTCATTCATATTCAGGCGTGGATTATAGGCTGCAAATTCTTTATTGGACGAGATGAAACCAAGCTGCTGGAGTTTTGAAGATTAAAAAAAAAAAAAAGGAGAAAAAAAAACTAGAGAGGGAGTGAGGAAGAAAAAGAGATTGAATAATAAAAAGGGAGTTTGATTCCTGATGGAATTATAGGATAATTATGCTATCTTGTGATTATCTACATTCTGTGATGAGAGGTGATGAGGAAAATTATTCTATTGAAAGTAGGCACTTACTAAGCAGCAGAAAGAGGCTAACAATGTTTTGCTGTCTAATATTTCAAAACGTCTAAAATTGGGGAGGGGATAATGTTTGGAAAAACGAATAATCGTGATACCAAATTCAAATACTGTTTGGAATGAATGCATTCATGATCATTCAATCTGAAAGTAGTGGGCAAAAGACAGAAAATCCAGAATGACATTATTTTTCCTCTTCAAAGACCCTTTTCAAACATTTTTTTTTTCTTTCTTTTTTTTGGTAGCCAATTTCAGCTTTAGCCTGTATTCATGTTAACATCACATCGTCTTCCCCACTCAGCTGTCATTTTCAGCTGTTTGTTAAAATGACATATCTTCTCCCTGCTCATTCCACTTCTGAGCGCTGCTGTGGCCACTGAGCCAAACAGTCATCGGCAGCCAACAGGTTGTTTTGGCTATTATATCCATCACAAAGAAATGACCCTGCCGCTTCAGCCGAGGACTCTGCTGCTCCACCATCTAATACACTTCCAAACTCTATTGTCCTCTCACGACTCACAATAACTGATAAGAAGCAGATGTAACTCTGTATTACAAATCCCATTCCAGCCTTTCATCTTCTGTCGCTCACTCGCGCGACTGCTGCTGTGGTTAAACTGTTCATTTTCTGTGTGGCCGGCTCATTCAGAGCCAGACGTGTTTATGGCAAGCGGAGCAATATGCACTCACTGGTTTGGGAGATGACTTGGGTTCTGAGGGCCGCATGTGCAAGTGGGTCATCATCGCCTGAAGACGCTCACGTTCTTTAGAAAGCTGTTGAGAGAGAAGCAGGGGAGAGTACATTAGGTTGGATTAGAGGAGAGGAAAGAAAGAAAGGAGAAGAAAGAAAAAAAAAACAGATAATAGTAATGTAAGCAGTGTGTTAAAAAAAGGGGGGGACACAGAGGGAAAAGGTGCAGACAGGTCAGGCAAAACAAATAGCATTTCATCTTTTTGTCAATAGCAGAATTTAGGTCAGCGAGACTTTGACAGTAACAAGCTAGTCGGGCCATAAATTAGGTGGTCCTGAGTGTCTGCTCAAAGTCCTATGGACACTGTTAGGGGGATGGAGCGCAGCCAGCAGCTGCTGAGAGGTGAAGGGGTCTTCCAAACAGGGTGCCAGGCGGCCCCGCCTCCACGGTCCAGTTAGTGGCCCCAGCCGGTGCCTATCATCAATCTAATTCACATGGAGTGACAGAGACCGGACTGTGTGAAGGCCTGAACTCCCCCCACGCCCTCAAGACACGCACACACACGAGGATCAAACAAACACACATGGTAAAGCTGGCAGGTATGCACACACACACGTGTACACATGCACAGAGCTGGGCCTCATTACTAGTGACGGCTCTTGTGGAAATAAGAAAAAAAGGAGGGATGATAGGGTTAAGGAAAGGAAGGAGAGGCAGAGAAAAGACAGGGCAGACAGCACTGTAATTGGTCACACTGTACAGATCAAGCTTTAAAATTTCGCCAATGCGATAAAAAAACAAAACACGATGAAATAAAATTATACAAACTGCTTTGTCTCCTTTTCCCCCCAATTTTAAATCATTTATTTATTTCTGTCAGTTAAATTCAAACTGTTTACATGACCCAAAAATAAATGTGTGTGGAAAACTGTGAAGCTTTAAGCAGGCCCAGTATTCAAAGAGAGCATTTCACTCTTACTCACCCCGAGCCGAGGCCCGGTTTCTACTAAATATTTCCAGCTGCTGCCGTGTTTAAGTCCAGTTTAAAAATGCACGTCTATTTGTTTCTAAAGGAAGAGCAGAGCTTGTCGGCAGTGCTGAGTAATAATGTCGCTCAATCAGCGCTCTCATTATCTAGCCAGCATGACTTCTTAATAAGGTCACGCTCCACCTACTGAAAATAGTTCCCTCCTTTTGAGCTTTCTTCAGGTGCAAAGTGCAGTTAATTAACACAGCAGACTGGGAGAGATGCGCACGCTATTAATTGGAAAGAAGAAGAGGGAAAAAAAAAAGAAAGCTGAGAAAATAAAGCATAGGCTTAATTCAATTAAAACACCCATAATGGCTTTCGTTGTAAGGCCTGAGGATTCCTTTGTTTGGTGGCTTTGTTGAATTCAGCAGGTCCTGCTTGTCTGGGAGTGTTAAGCAGACCAGAATATGGCCTTTCTCCCGCTTCCACAAGTTTCAAAAATAAAGTTTTGACTTGGGGATTTGTGACTTGGGTACAGTAAAACGTGATGGAAAAATGAGCAGAGCTTCATTAGGTTTTCCTTCATCACCAGAAAAAGAACTTACTTGTATTTCAAGCTGCTGTACAACTTGCATCTGGACTCTACACTGGGCTGTGCTCCGGTCATCCAGGGCATGTTCACTGTTTAAGTGCCTGAAGGGACACACACACAGTAGAAAATACTGTATTACACACTGACTTTACAATCCATCAAATATGTCACATGAAAAAAGAAAACAGCAAATTATATCCATTTTCATGATCCAAATTGTGGAGGATGATAATTACGGTATCAACTTCACTGCTGTTTTGTTTTTATGATAATATTTCTATACTGGGACAATTATCTATAGGATCCAGTTAGCAACCATTGTTCCACTCTGAAATGAAGTAATTAGAAGTAACATGACGGTGTGTGGTGCCATGTTTAACATGACAATAGGCCTGCGCCAGTTTAGATGGCTAACTTCAGTGCCACCGTGAGCGCTGCTTTCTTCTGAGAATAAAAGATGCTGGCCCAGCAGAATGGCTTTGTCGCCTTAATTTACTGAAAACAATACACACAATTTAACACCAGCAACATTTGACACACAAAAGCAGCTCCTCACTTCAAGGTGCATTATCCAGCAGCAGACATATTAAATATATCTGGTGTGTTCGCCTCATTAGAAGAAAAGGCAGCCAGACAGCCGTAACAGTCAATGAAGGTTTTTTTTTTTTTTCTTTTTGGTTCTTGATTGGTTTTCGTCTGCAGAACACAAAAAGCACACATTTGCAGATGTGCATAAAGAGAAAGAAAGAACCACAAATATGTGGCAAAAGGGTTCATAAACTGTTGTGATGCTGGATAATGAGCCTCTATCTAAATGATCATTGGTGACAAACTCACAAAGCAAGCTTTGAGGAGGCATGCTTATGAAATGCCAGAGCTGCCACTTTATCTCCAGTAATTATAGGTTAGCTTGCAGACCCTTCAATGATCATTTACATTGCAGCCTCCAGTGCATTAGAGGGAGTACAAAATCTCCTCAGCTCTGGGTTTCATTTCATCTAAGAACACACTTGCTTACAATATCCTGAACTTGCACAAACAGCAATGGACAAACAAATATACCCACGCTCCTACCACATGTTCCTCCCTTCTCTCCCCATATTTCTTGTTTATCTGCAATGTGCAAAACAAGGCAAGTCACTGAGACGGCTTCTGTTGGCCTGCCAATCAAATGCAGAACAGAGCATTTGTAATCGCCATCGGTCTGTACTTTTCAATTAGACTGTGCACATTTAAAACCATTTCATCTCGTCTCCGCTTATGCTTTTGCAACCATTTCAGGTTTAATGCTCAGAAATTTTTCATTATAAATCAAGAATGAGGTGGCACTAAAAAAAGGAGGGGTGGAGAGAGGGACGGATGAGGGATAGCAGCAGAGAGGGGAGGGACGGAGTGGTGGATTTCTTCAGCCCTGTGCCTAATTGCTGTTTCAGAATGCGCATGCAAAAAGGGGGCATTTCATTAATCATTTAATCACGTCCCTTGCAGGATGAGGGAACTAATGTTGCAAATACCCTTTTCATTTCACTGCCCATAATGCTATCTTATGCACTTGATGTATGGCGTGTGTCATGAATTACAGCTGCTTCAAAAGCACAGAGTGGGCTGCTTGCTGTCCCTGAAGATACCTCATTACAAAAAAAGAGAAAGAAAAAGAAAGAAAGACAGGGAAATCTTTATTAAGCTTACCTCTCATTGACAAACAGCTTGTTTCTCTTACATTTTATCAGTGTGCATGTGGCTGTGTGTAAGGGCCTCGCGACAGTTTAAGCGTCACACATTCAATTTCACTGCTGGCCAGTTAGCAAGGCGATTACAGGAAGATTACTACGTGCATTTATGAAATATTCAAATGGCAGCATGTTCTGCTGAGCATTAATAATACCAAACAAAGACAGAAATGGAGGAGGACGGCAGACACACACACACGACAAAAAGAAAATGATAATGAAAGACTCATATTCACTTAAATGTGGGTGAAAAAAAAGTATTTTGTGTTTCGGTTTTCTCTGTAAAACAACAGTTTTAATGACTAAAAATCTTCTATTATTTTCATTCCATCTTCATCCTCTTGTGAAGATAAACACTTTCAACACCCTTTGCTTACCTGAGATAAAGCCAAATCTATATATTCTTAAGGCAGAAAAAAAGAACTCAGTGGCCTAATTGTGGCTTCCAGGCATTACCACTTAAACTCAGAGGTGGACAATATTTGTCTCAATATTGGGGCTGGCTTGCTAATGTTTATGTTTACTGTTATGGCTCATTCTAGAGGAACATTGATTTCTGTCCTTCAGGGAATGAACCGAGTGATGAAGCCCAGCTGAGAACAAGGGAGAAAAGAAAGAGTGATAAACAGAAGTGATGGAGCAGAGGGACACTGATGTTTTTCAACTCTTAGATAAAGATTTCTCCTTTAACTGGATCCTGTAGTTCTGCTTAAAGAGAGGGAACAAAAGATCTCCAAGGTTTTTCCCCATAGCTGCATACATGAATATGTATAGGCCATCAACGTCCACTAAGGGCCCAATAATAAATCTACTCAAGCCAGCATATATGGATGATGCACTTCTGCTAATTGTCTGCGTGTATTATCAGGGGCTATGAAGGCCCTGTAGAGAAAGTTAGCCCCCCTAACTGTCTGCATGTATGCACAAACACCAAATTAACCAGTCACCCCACACACACACACACATATACTGTATATATAATACACAACCATAACACATCTATCTACACCTGTACTGTACACATACAAAGATAGATAAACAAGCAAATAAGCATATTAGCATATTATCCATCATGAATCCAATTGGTGGTCATGCCCTGGCTTTTAAAGGTCTTGTCACAGTGTAACAAACACATGGAGGAGTGGAAGAGAGCTTTTCTATCCAGGGGCTGGGGGGGGGGGGGGGTGTGTGTGTGTGTGTGTGTGTGTGTGTGTGTGTGAATGCAAGCCTGCCTCCACTGTGAGCATATGTGTACATTATATAGAGACAAAGACATTTGGCTGCTGCCTTGTGGGTTTAATTAGCAGCGGGTTACAGATACCAACGTTCAGGTTAGCGACTGAGCTTGCCATTTGAACATGGAGTCTGCCTTGCTGCCAGTAATAAGGAAAGCAGAGTGGTGTCAGAAAGTGGAAGAGTTAAGTATGTATGTATGGTGGGGGGATGGCAAGTATCTGTTTATATATGGACAATCTGTATCATATTGAGGTGGGATGACATTCATTTAAAAAGGGGTGTATGAGGTGAAAAGCCAAACAACAGAGGTGTATTTGAGGAAAAATGATATCAAATTGGATATGCACAAACCTGTGATATAATCAGCAGGTGCAATGCTGTGTTAAGTAAGGAGATACCATATGAGGATGCAAACAAGTATCGCAGTGTTCTCGGACTAATTGCAATTTCTTTAATTCTCACTAAAAGCTACCCACAAAACAACTCCTGCACATAATCTAAAAGCATTAATGTGTCTCTCCTCTTTGTCATCTAACACAAATACACCCACAAACCACAACACCCAGCACTCAAGAAGAAGTCCCAGCGATATTATTTCATTTTCAACATCACAGAGCTAATTCAGGTTGCCAGCCACCTTGCGGCTACCTTTTCCAGGTGAGAACACTTTAAAGCGAGCTGAGGAGCTATTAAATGCTGATCCTGACAAGTTTCTTCATGCAACAAAACAATAGATGACTAAACGTGTCACTGCTGCTGAGCTGAGCTCCTGCAGTGAGCTATGAGGTGCCAGCTTGACTTGCTGCCCCCCCCATCCCAAACACCCAATGCCCCCCCCCCCCTTCCCCAACTACCAACATCTAAACTGTCATCCAAATCTGACACCCACTTTATGTAACCCCGATTAAACTGTGCCCGTGTGTGCGCGCATGTGTGTGTGTAGTCGCCTGGCATCTCCGGAAACATAAAAGAACTCCCTCTGACACCTACAATCACTGCTTCGAGGCACGCCACCGAGCAGCCATCTTTGTTCTAATGACGAGTCTGCCTTCTTTGTTGGTGTCTGTTTTCATGTGCTGGCTGGGTTACAGTGTGTGTGAAGGTGCTGGTGGTGGGGGGGCTGAACCAAGACACTGTTCTGTTCTGTAGCAGCTAATGTTCAGAAAAGTGCTCTTACAAAACCGTCTGCCAACCTGTGCACTTCCTTTCAAGTTTGAAATCTACCTGTTTTCTCTCCATCTGTCTCCCTTGCTATTTCAGTTTGCATCCTTTGGCAGAGATTTACCAGCTTACCGGATTTACAGACACACACATCGTTTTATACGTTGTATCTGTGGCCCTCACCTGAGTAACTAGCTAAGCTACCTAGACACAGTATCCTTAGAGCACACAGGCTTGCGTATGCTTGTGTATGAACAGAGCGTATAGTGTGAAGAAACAGACTGATGCCTTCTTTAAGTAAGTGTGCTAAGGTGATAGGACATGGTATCACAAAACTCGCTAATCCAATGCAGGCTTGCTGAATCACATCTGTTCCAAAGCTGTAGGACAAACTGTAGTCCAGGTTGGACAACGGATTGTGCACTGAAAACTGGCTTTCTATAAGCATAACTTCCAAAATCACACTGCAGCACATGATGTGTATGGATGTGCTGTGGCCACTCTGCAGCTGTAATATTGTCAGTGACAGGTCTGTGTCACATTTTCCATGGGGAATAAGCAAACACTTGTCAGGCTGCAGTTGGGGTATATATTCAAGTCAGATCCATTTAAATCCACTGCTGTCAATTATGGTTCTTTTAAGTGTGTTATATCCCCTGACAGCGTGTGAAAACTGAGCTTAATATACTGCTTGGCAGTGTCTTTCAAAGACTGGTAAACATCAGTTTATTAGCGTCATTTTAATCCACGGATACTCCTTTTAGCTTTAATTCACAAAATGCTGTGGAATTAGCAAAAACCTGACCTAAATCCTACAGCAGTTTCCCATGGGTGGACTAGTTTCTTGTATCAGTACATTTCTGCACCTTATTACAGTCAATACTGTAGAGAAATGCATGACTTGGAAAATAAGCCGGAACAATGTCCTGATTTCAAGAGTTTATGCGAATTCACATGGACATTTACAGCCCATGAAAAACACTCACCAGATCGTTATTTCACAGTTAATTACAAATCTAATTAGAATATTCAAATTAAAGCTTTCCCTTTCTTTTCTTCTCTGTGTGAGAGCAGGGAGCCAGGGAAAGAGGGAGGGAGAGAGACTCTCGGTGAGTGGCAATGTGATAACCTGTAATCGGCAGCGCCGCAAACACCTTCTTCCTTTGATGTCCCCCCACTAACATCCTGGCAACAAAGCCGGCCAATTACAAATGAGCTAATTAACTAAATTGTTGATGGAGCATGAAGAGTTCATTTGCTCTGGCGCCTGCACCATGACAACGGTGAATGGGGGCTTTTGTTGTCGAGGTAAGTGTGCGGCCGTGCGAGTTGCCATTAGCTTTTGACGCTTTTTCACAAACCTATCAGGCCCCTCCATGCAAGGGTGGAAATTTGTTATGGATCAGAGTTGGTCTGAATCGTGCTTTGCGAGAGCAGAACCCTGTCAACCAGCTGTCTGGAAGGTCAAAATGTGCTCTGTGAGAAGCAGCGGTGTTTTCTTTGTGAGGCCAAGACACGAGGAGTTGGTGTGCTGAATGGAGGGGATAACTCTTGGGGGTTTCACAAAAAAGAAAAAAAAAATGAAATTGAAATTGTATTACCACATGGTGTTAACAGGGAGAGGTGAGGAGACATCACATCCTGTATTGCATCTCTGACAAAAAGCATGTTCTTACTTCAAAAACTGTCCAAAGTCTTCACAGATGTTCTCACAGCCGGGCCACTTGCACACACCATGACCGTACAAGGGGTGGCTTCCTCCACTTTCTTCATGTAGTGAACTAGAAAACACAAGGAGATATAAACATGAAAATGAAAACTACCATGAGGGAAATAAGTCTGCAGCAGTCTTCTTCGAGTCTCCTTGCTAACGACATTAACTTAGCGGCAGCGTAGACTAAATGTGAAGAAAAATTTTTTAGCTAACATCCCCAATGGAAACCCAGAATGTGTTGAAGCTTTGTCTACACTGCAGCCGCCGTCCCATCTTGTAAAGCCATTATCAGGAGGGGAGGGGGGCGTGGGGGCTTTCAAGTAAACATTAAAAATCCAGACAGCCATATAATTTTCATCAGGAGATTAATACTCTGTGTAACTTATGTTCTTTGAGGACGAGGGGAGCAGGGGTGTTCTGGCGTTTCTCAAATGGCACCCAAATAAGTTACGACCCTGCCTAGACAGCCCATCCTATTAAAGATGACAGTTTAACCTTTAGGCTTGGCACTGGCGTGTGTGTATCTGTGTGTGAAAATGTGCATGAGAGTAGGCTGTATACAGTGCTCGCCTCAATGTGTGTGTGGCTGCTTATAGGTTACGGCTGTGCTTGCATGTGTGTGGTTGATGACAACATGTGGGTATGGTAGCGCTCACACAGAGGGGTTTTCCCCACATTGATCCATGGCATGTTAGTAAGCAGCACTCCTGACAATACTCCTTGTTCGATCATTATGAGACACCACACACCCCCCCGGACAGAGGCGGATAAAAAGTCCTGTTTTCCTTTGCTTCCTTCTCCTCTCATTCATTCTGTCTCGTTCTTCTAAAGATATCTTTTTCAAGCCTCCTTTTAGTGGTACTGGAGAGATAGTATCTACTTTAAACCAATTACACAGCACTTCCACCTCCAGTGTGAGTCTCTACCAAACATCCACACAGACACACACATCTCCACCCTAAGTCCTTATTATAATATCGCCCAAGAAAAGCCTTTGAATAATGCATGGGCCAGAAAGGGAGATATGTGAACAGTCAGTGTTTCGGTGCTGGGTGCATTTATAAAAGACGCCGTCACAAGGATAAACATCCTGGAAATGCCACTCAAGGCATCATGTATTCTGTTTACATGACAAGCACGCAAGGAAGGTAATTTTCAAAAGAGAAAGAAGAGAGAAAGCACTAAATACTTAATGTACAAGGGGGTTACCTTGTCTTGTCTGCCAGAGAGGCTTGTTGTAAGTACACCCGCATGCAATGCTTCCTCTTCCTGCTTTTGATACGTGCGCACAAACTAAGTGTGCCCCATGGGAAAACAAGGTTCTTATTTTTCTTTTTTTTTTTAATATTACCAAGTGACTAATAAACTATTGAATAAACAAACAAAACAGCCTGTTTTCCCTGGAGTTATGATGTGTTTCTACAATGAATCGCAGCGCAACAAGCTAGTGTGGTGGGTGGGAAGCCCATTGGTGTGATCTTCCCTGCCTTTTTTCCTCAGTGCTGAATCAAGACAGGCTGATGACATTTCACCCCCCCCCCCCCCCATTTACCTCTCTCGTTCCCTTTCCCTTTCCCGCTCTCTTCTGTGGTTGAGGACGGGCGACTGTCCGTTAGTGATGGAGTGGTGAGAGATGGGCGGTGATGCTTTGGCGGGATTGGAAGAGGAGGTAGTTGAAGAGGAGTTATTGGTGGAGAGGTCTAAACCGCCGCCACCCACGCTAGCCCCGGTGCTGCCGCCGCCGCTGCTGTGTTTGATGCCATTGTCCTCCATCGCATGACCGCCACCTCCAGTCACATCCTTCCACAACTGTTGGAGCTCTGCGGGGCTCAAGCCACCTAAAGAAGTCAGAAGAGAGACAAAAGGAAAAGAGATGGGGGTTTAATAGATTCTAATTATGAGGCTACAGTATTCTGTATACAACAAAAGTCACAAATGTAAACTTCACTTAATAGCTACAGAAGATCCATGCAGCTGCAAGGTTTCCTTTCAAACTTTGACGAGAACTTGACTTTTCTTCCTTAAATCAACTCACTTGTAGCTTTATTTTCAATGTAAAAACAGGTAAATTTCCATTTTAGATAGAAAAAAGCTTTATTTTCAGCTGGGAGTCTAATTAGAAAACAACTCCTGTGGTTTTCATCAAACATCCTCCTGCCTCTTGTCTCCCGCTTCTGCCATTTTGCTGGTAAACAACAAACATGGTTGTTTACTCGGCTCTGGAGGAGAAAATGGAGTCTGTTCTCCCCTCTCCCTCTCTGTTTGTCCTTTTATTCATCTCTATTGCTTTTCCCTGGTTCACAGCCCAGGCAGTAAACAACAACAACAACAACAACCACTGAAAGAGGAGGTGGGGTTGGGGAGTGGGGGAATAGAAACAGAGATGAGAAAAACAGCAAACACAAACACAGGCAGAACAGAGGAGAGGAACAGAGGTAGACAAAGAAAAGTAATAATTAGAAAGCAGAAAGAGAAAAGGGAAAGAAAGAAGACTAAACAAAACATTCACGTGGAGAGTTAAGGACAAATTGGATTGTGGAGGAGCATACCAATGAGGGGAAGAAGACAAACCGACATACTTAAGAGATAACGCAACAGGAACACAGGCGCATACCAATGAGAGCAACAAAGACAGGTCAGACAGAAAGACAAAAGAAGAGGACAGACAGGTTTAAAGACATTGGACAGACATCTGAAAGCAGGAAGGGATGCGAAGAGAAATCCAGACACTTGAAAACAGATCACAGGAAGTACGTGTGGGCAGCTGCTGCGAGTCATGTGCTCCAGAACACCACAACTCCATCCCCGTGCCCTCATCTGTTCCCTTCCTCTGCTTACCTGGTGGGGGCAGGGTCTGTCCGGGCAGGGCGGCCTGGCCTGGAGCGGGCCCAGGGAGCGAGAGCAGGCCCTGCCGCTGCATGTTGAGCAGGTGCTGCTGCTGCTGAAGCTGCTGCATCTGCAGGAGCTGCTGCTGGAAGACGAGCTGCTGGGCGGCCAGCTGCTGCTGCTGCTGCTGTTGTTGCTGCTGCTGCTGTTGCTATAGAGAGGAGGAGGAGGAGGAAGCAGAGAGGAGTGGAGAGGAGAGGAGGGAGAGAAAATTACAGTGGAATTAACAGCTGAGAACAGGAAAGAAGAAAGAAGACGGGCGCTGTCGAGTGTGTGAGTGTATGGAGAGTCTGTACTCACTCGCCTCTGTGTGACCTCAGCTATACCTCTCTGATTCTTCCTCTGTCTCTCTGTAAGCTCTACCTCTCCATCTGCACTCTCTCAGTCTTTCCTCCTGATTTTTGGGCTGTTCCACAGTGCTGTTTCCTTCTCTTCTCCTTGTGTGTAAGCACACACACAAACAGACACAAAGCAATACTGACAGACCAGCTCTCGAGCCTGTCAGTGTATGTGGCTTGTGATTGTGTATGATACTAAGCCTCTGGTATAATCCCCCTTCCCACACCCCTGATAGTTAATTGTCTCGCCTTCACTGATGGTCTGTTACAGCTTATGTGACCAGAGGGAACTGGCAGAATGAGAGATTTGCAGCTCCACGTGTATGTGAATACATGTCACAAACACAAACACACATACATAGGCACACACATGCACTGTGTTGCCCCATGATCCCCTCCCTCTCAGCTCTCTTTGCTGCCTCACTGAGTTGTTTATCGCTGGGCCAGACAGGCAATTGCGTAAAACCTTGTGCAAAACAACACAAACAATAACAAAATAGAAAACATCAAACTCAGTACCACTGCAAAACAAGTCAGAGGAGTTTATAAAAGGGATAAAATCACACAACTTTATATTAAATTTAATGGAATATATTCCTTTGTTATTATTTAACTGCAATATTGATTTTTCTTGTTTTGTTTCCTCTTATATTTTCCATACAAATGGATCTGAGTGCACAGCATGTCACACGTGTTACTTTGTGCTTGTATCATTGTGCACCTGGAAAAGTATGGAGGTGGAGGGACTGAGGAGTGGGAGGGGAGGGGGTAAAACTTGTGATGCGCTCACTGGAAAACAGGCTGCATAATGGCTTGTTGGAGGGAGGCAAGTTTGCCCCCCACAACCCTCCAACGTGCCTCAAGAGAAATAAGGGAGCAATTTCTATTCCATATTTGATGGCGAGGCCCCTGAAAAACTCGATTCACAAATCCAAACAGAAACAAAGCCGCCGGGAGGTCAGTTGCGACTTCCTGTAGGGGCAGCGTAATGGGCTGCTTGAGGAGACAATGAGAGGTGCATCACAAAGAAAGAGCAAAAATAAATAAACATGAATTGTATGTATTTATATGATAAATTTATTTTCCTCAAGAAAAGAAAAAAAATCAAATCAATCTAACAATTTCCAGTGTTGTCTAGATGTGGCCCTTGACTTGCTCTGTGGTTGAACATCAACACAGTTGCACACACATGCTCGATGCTGTCATGCTTGTCTCTTCAATTTTGATAGCCAAGAGGAACGAGACAGTCATGTCTGTCGACCAGCTGCCTGTCACTGTGATTTATGAGCGGTGTAAATTGTAACTTTAGTGGTAGAGCATGTGTTTGTGAGCGTTTGAACGCATACAAAAACAGTTCATTAACGCGAATGGATGCAGGTCCCTTTGTTTCTGGTCTCCTCTCTATAAATCAGTGAGTTAAGTCCAGAGAGTGTTCAAACGTCACTTGAGAGAGTTCATTAATGGACTCAGTCCCTCTGTCTCCACTGAAAGTAGCAGGAACATTTACAAGAGTGTGCTGTCGCTGTTGTTGCTGTGATTGTGTGATGCTATTTTGCTCTGACAAAATTAATCTGTGGGGACTTGGCATACAACTCCATCCCTTTTGTGAGATCACCTTTTTATTTCTTCATCATTCAAATCATTTTGTTTGTGGAAATGCTGCACGGTGATTGATTTACCTCTTTAACCTGCTTGCCAGGGTGCTGTTGCTGGAGAAGCTGCAGATGGAGCTGCTCCTGCTGCTTCTTATAAAACTCCTGCAGGTGTTGCTGCAGACACAAACACAGAGGCAAATATAAGAATAAACAAATACATACTGTTCCAAATGAGCTAATAATTAATCATGAGTAATGCAGAGGTATTCTGGGATGATATGTGATGTCTTTTTAGCAGAAAACTGACATGATTCAGATTTTCATGGCTAAAAAAAATCAAACAATCAACATTTAATTTTACTCGTGTGCACTGCTTTATCTCAAGATTAAGTTAATCAAGTATAACTGATGCACGTTCTGTGTTTTTGGCATTTACATTTTTACTGTATTTGACCCTTTTCCTCAAATGAACTTTTACTAGGCCCTTAGTTAACCAGAGATAACAATCCCTTATATCAACTATGGATCTGGCAACCAGAGTGCACAGGCTTTTTATGGAGTGACTGAAATAAACTCTTTGGATCAAACTCCCAAACTGAACAGAGTACAGTGGATTTTTAAACTTTCAATCCAGCTTTGTTTAAAGTCAGATGGTTGTTTGTCCTGACAGATAAACCCACGCAGCAGACCTATTCGAATGCATGCCTTTTTTCTATGTGACTTGCTCCACATAATTTAATAGACAGTGGTGTTAAAAATGAATGGGAGCCCTAGGAGCAATTGAAAAATGTTTGGAGCTCTTACAGCATTCAAACACACAACATAAATCAATAATAGAAGGTTGTTATATGCTGGCATAGAGCAGGTTTTAACTGTGATCCCTGTTGTTTTAGGATTTAGGACAAATGTTCTGCATGACAAGTTCTGATGATAAACTTAGCCGTTTTTGACTAACTAAGTTAACCGCATAGTACTGTGGCAAAATCATGTAAACCAAAATGATTAAGCCACAACACAGAAGATAATTACCTTTACTTGCTGGGAAAAAGTCTGAGTAATGGTATACGATTGCACTGAAACCAAATCTCAAGCTGGAGCGTACTTAATGAAGAGGCATAATCAGAATGACTGACACTCTTAATTAAACTATTCTCTTTTCTTAATCAAATCTAAGAATGAGAAATGCATTTCAACTCTGACATGAGGCTGTGCTGAGCGTGTGGCTTCTCAAGTTGAATCCAATATTACATCATCCATCACCTATCATCCAGCTTGTGGTGTTCAGCCCAAGTGTGCCCTACTCTCTCAGTCCCTGATGGATGCTTGTCAGGGAATTGAACCAACAACACACCAGAGACATTTAATTAGAGGTGACATGAACAAGTACGTCAATTTCAGTTTCCTCTTGGTAAGCATGTCAAGGACACAGTGGTGAGTTGGCGTGAACGACTGGTGGCTGGAACACATGGGCACAGGAATGACTCAGGGCTGTATGGGGGTTAATGTGTGTGTGCACTTCCACACGCATTGGAAGTGGATTCAGGAGTCCAGTCTGTTTGTGCGTGCATCTGCAGCATACCAAACTGCTCCGGTTGAGGCGTGGCATACATTTAGATGTGCCTCCGGTTGCGACTGTCATGGTATTTGTTTAAATATATTTGTTTTTGTTTCAATGCTTCAAACATTTTATTACGAGTGTGTGTACCTGCTGCAGCATTACAGCCTGCTGCTGCTGGAGGAGGGCCTGGAGCTGCTGGGGGGAAAGCACCTGCTGCTGGAGGATCTGCTGCATCTGTTGCGGCGTGATCACCTGGGGACTCATCATGGCCACTGACACTGGAACCTGGACATGGATGATGAGTAATGAAATGATGGATTGAGAGTCATGAGAAAAAAATAAAGAGAGGTGCAGACAGGGGCAACGCAAACAAGACGCAATAAATGTGAAAATGGAGAGAGGCGAGGAGGGTAAACAATGAGAGGAGACAGCGAGCGGGAAATAGATGGAGAGAGGAGGAAATTAGGAAAGTTTGAGAAACAGAGCATTAGGAAAATGTACCAGGCACAGTGGTGTGGATCTACTGGGATTGTGGTAATTGGAGGTTTGAGAGGTAGAGAGAACAGGCCTCTCATGGCCGTGACGTTTGGCAGCCTAGAGGAGATGCTGAAGGACAGATGGGTGCTGTGCCTTTGTGTTGCTCATCTTATTTTCTTGCCTTCACCCCACTGGGAAAAGCAGGGGATTTAAATAGACATAGACCTTAATTAGCAGGACCCTTGAACTCCCCCACTTTAGCGTGCCTATCAGTGCTGCTATTGTGGAACAGTGCGAAAATGCACAAGTCTAAAGTTGATTAAAACAACTCTGATGAAGTGGACACACAGCAGGCACAATCAGCGTGATGTAGCTGGCCCTGGCTGGGAGTTTGGGTTCAACCTTAGGGAAATCTCAAATGAAAAAGGACATGGAGAATGACAGTAGAGAACAAGGTTTTAAAGTATTTCCTTTTCACACGAAAACCCAGAAGGCCAACGCCGATATCTCCCTAAACAATTTGCAGTTCAGGATAAACTTTCAGGCAGCAGAGACCAAAATACACATCTGCTTTTTTTTTCCAAATTCTGAGGGGGAAAAATGATGTTTGTCTGTTGTCTTTGATTCTAGCAGAGGAGTGTAAACTAGGGCTGTGCGGCATACCGGTTCATACCAAACACCGGTGTTTATTTTCGTTATATGTATTTTTCATATACCGCTATACCGATGAACAGCCCAGACAACATGCAAAACATGCGCAGTGAGAAAGTGTTTCAGCGGGGACTGATTTCACTGCTGGACACAAACACCACGTGTAAAAAGTCGGTGAGAGCTGTCAAAGTGAAGCACACGTTGTTTACCAAGAGGAACTTATTCCCAAGAGAGGAGCCACGTCTGTGCTTTGGAAGTTTTTTGGCTTTAAAAGATCAGATGTGGCCCAAACAACTGTTTGCAAATGCTGTTGAACAAAAGCAGCAGCTGGAGGTGGTAATGCTAGCAGCTAGCTTAGCCGACAACACGTTTTACAGTACCAACAACGTTTTGGTACGGGACTACATATGAGAAAAAGAGCAAGGCAAGAAGCGGCCGGATTACAATCATATTTCACCGTGACAGCGATATGGTTCCTTTAGATAACGCAGAGAAAGACGGTTTCCAGACGATGGTGAAAATTTTGCATCCCAGGTGTGTCCTGCACAGGATGTTAACACTCCGAACATGGTAGCATGCTTTATAAACCATTCCCAAAGATGCAGCAATGTGGATTTATTTACAAAGCGTCTGAATCCGCTGTTTATCATTTTTACAGCAGTAGCAGACAGTGTGCGGCTGCTATGTTAGCAGCTGTGACTCCAGAGCTGCTGTAGAATGACCTGCTTGGAAATGCAAAAGGGAAAAAAATCGCCATGTTACCTGAGGGGCTCCATCGTGTAATAGCGCTCTTGTGTACTGTATATACATGTGTGTGTACAGTATATATGTATATGTATACTGTCAAATATAGTAAAAACGGTATGATTTCTAAAAAACAAAAAAACAAAAACTTGATATGAAAAATCTGCCATACTGCCCAGCCCTAGTGTAAACTAACAGATTTATTGTTGAGATTCAGCTGCTCATAGCTGCGGAAAAACTGAACAACTTGAGCTGAAAAGACAAATTTGTTTACTTTTTTTTTTTTTTTTATTAAATGGCACAGGTGAACGATTTCATATCCATTTTTCAGACAATAGCTCAACAGTTCATACTTGTTGACTAGACTCTCAGACATGACACAGTTCACTTCTCCATATATATGACCTTTAAAACATAATTTAATCTGCTTAGACAAGTATTAGTTTGCTTTTTTCTAGCACAATAATACCAATGCAGTATTTCCAGGGCTTGGTGCTGCATCATTTTAAACATCCGGTTACATTATAATATACCTCAGTTAAAACATGGTCATGTAGCAGCACATCCACTGATTCTAATTGCAACAGTGTTTGGCACAGAGCTGCCATGACAGTAGCTTGCCTATATGGTGTGTCAAGGGGCCAATAAGACATCCCTGTCCTCATCGCCAGCTAATCAAGCTGGCTTGATTACTTTCCATGCATGTCTCTCCTTCCTCCCTCTTTCTCTTTCTTCCTCTCTCTGTCAGGCCTTGACACGTCCTTGTTTAGCTCTCCTCTCCTCGACGCCCACCCCCACCCCAGGTTCTCCCCCTCTTTGATTAGCCGAGACATTTGCATGGTCACTACACATTTTTCATTTTAGAAGTCATTATGCATTAGTGGCTCCTGATCGCCCGCCTTGACTAATCCTGATGAACTGAAAATCACAGCTGAAGGTCAACTTCCAGCCGGCCCCGCTGCACATTCATATTCATATTCAAACAAATCCTGCCTCCATTGTTCATTAGGGTCTTAGAGAGAAGGGACTCCATCTAAGGTGGAAGGGATGGAAGGGGGTGTGGGGGGGTGTTGTGGTACATCTCTTTTCTTCTCTGGACTCCTCCATGCAAGAGTACAAGAGAAATTGCATTCACAATAAGCGAGTCGCTGAACAAAAGCCGTCAAAAGTTGTAAATTAAACAGTCCGAGTGTAATTATGCAAATGCTGTGCTTACACCTTCAATGTTATTAACCCTTAAAGGTACATTTGCGAGGTAAGTAATTACCCCCACAGTCACTCCTGGTTTTGTGTTGGATGCCATTACAATGGGACGAGAGCAGCAGAGAAACAACACCAGAGATGCACTCATTAAGACTATTAATTGGGTGCTGGCTCAAAGATGTTTAGGCTCTTGAAAAGGAGGCTGCTGCAGATGTGCAGGATTTAACACAAATATATGCACATGCATCTTAAACAAAAAACAAATATAAATTGCATATCATGTTTCAAACTATTTCTCCACTGTGTGAGTGGGCAGAAATCAACATTCAAAGCCAGGTGCTTGCATATGAATTTCAACAATACTTCAGAAGAAACAAACAAGACTTCAAACAAGAATGACTTAAGTAAACAGACAGCAAACACTGAGGTTATGAAATACAGGATTTCCTTTTTAATACTTTCATTAGCTTTTTAAAGGGATAATGGATGATAATCACCTTCATTTCACCACTGCTCCTAACAAAAAAAGAGGTGGGTAGAGAAAAAGAGAAAAGGCAGAGGATGAAAGAGAGGGGAGAAAGGCAGAGAAGGCACTGGCCCACATCCATTGTGGAGTGCAGCACAATGCTAATTCCAGCATTTAACTGCATGCTTTTCTGCTTGACGTATCAGAGGCTCCAAGATGAAAGCAGATAAGTAATTGCTCTCCTGGTTCTTATTCTTCACTGACAACCCATAAATTTAATTTTACACACACGTTCATTTACATTTTCGAGTATATGACATGATAATTGCAGGAATATAACACCTCCATTCTGCAGGATACTGCAGGAGGGCTTGATTGACACGAGCGGTGAATTGAAAGGAACAGGAGGCTGAATTGCCTCTCCTTGAAATGATTTCACCACGAAGGGATAAAATTAATGAGCATTTAGTAGACGTTGGCAGTGGCGTAAACATCCACGCACCGTGAATAGACTCTCTATCGCAAAAGAGGAGCTGTGATATCCAATTGGGCTGTGCCTCCGTTTCTCTGTTATCCAAAAAGGAACGGATGTATTTCCATTGCTGGTGCACAAAAAAGTATTAATGGGATTTGATAAATTGTTTGAAATTAGCTGCGGCTGATGCAGGCACTGGGGACCTTAAGAACTGAAAAGGTTATTACAGAGGAAATTTGCATGAAATAAAAGCAGCCTGGAAAAAAAAAAAAAAAAAAAAAAAAAACATTTGAATGCAATCCCTACTTTACTATCATTCTTGAGAAATCATATTTAGGACAGAGCTCAACATATGGTTATGCATCTTGCCTTAAAAAGAACAATAAGCAACACTGACATGAACTTTAAAGTTACCTAGTTTGCCCTCAAAGTTGGAGAGCAAAACAAAGGACCTTTAAATTGGCTCATGATGTAAAAACACCAGTGGGGCCTTCACTAGAACAAGCAGATCATTACACCACTCTTGTCTTACCCTCTCTAATGCTTTGCAAAAGGTCAAGCTCAGGTATTTCTCCCAGCAAAAGCTGGCATCCAAGTCCCTCATTATATTTGATTTAACTGGGAATTCTGGCATTGGATGTAAAACACTGCAACTCCACTATGTGCTCTCTAGAAGGCTGACAAAGCAGCTGATCCTGATGAATGGACAAATTTACTTCAAACAGTTACACTCACGTCACTGTGTGGCACTTTACCGTTATAGTAATGCTTCATTATGACTGAAATAAAATTAGGTAAAGCAGAAGATAAGTACTATCAGAGTTTAAACTTTAACAATTAGGCTAGCAGAGAGAGATTCCTATTATTTGATTTCCCTCCATTCAAATCACTTAGTAGTAATAAGCAGGGGGGTTAACTGGTGATTAGATGGCTGCCATAAATATTGTGGGCTGGTTATCAACGACAGACGTTCCTGTACCAGTGGACAGGGGACTGAGCTGTGTTACAGACACTGCTAAGATAAATGCAGAGGGTCCTCATTGCCAATTACTGTGGCTCCTTGGCAGGAGAGAGGAACTGCTAATTAAGCCACTGGCTTCATTTTGCACACAGAAAAAGAAACGAGATTAAGAAATCAAGAAGGGAGAAATCCCTCCACAGCCACGCCCCATTCCTGTTTCATCTCAATCTTCTCAGCATCCCCTGGGGGCTGAATCTTAGGCCTCCATCGTAGCTTGTGGACTTCTGACCTCTTAACTCCCTTTCAGTTACATTCCTCATTTAGTGGCCAATTACTGCCAAATGTGGCAACACCATTATTAATGGCTTTGATGGTCCACTGGAAGACCACAGAGGCAACAGGGTGAGCTGGACTGGCCAGCATCAGACTCAAGCTCAAGCACATGGTTAGCAAGCAATGCATGTGTGTTTACTCTGTAAAGTCACACCCGTATACATGCAAGCCTCCTCTAAATGCATGTTCAGCTTAAGGAGATCAATACTCCAGATTGTCAGAACTGAAGCTAAGTAGATTACTGAATGTTTTCCTAAATCAATTTCTATAGCAGTTTGGCAGCAGTGCATGGTAAGTGCAATTTATCATAACATAAAGACCCATCATGTAAAAGCATCTAATAAAAAAAGCCCGAGGAGATTGGGACGGGTACGACACAATTTCCATATTGATTTATCTCTACATGAAGAAACTTCCTGATTAAGCCTCTTGAATGTAGTGTGCACCAATGTGGCTGTGCAACATAGCTTTTGCACATTGTTTGTGTCATTATCAGTGCGCGCTGTCACGGCCTTATCACTAAACCGGCACAATTCACTCCCGACTGATGCTTCCCTGCAGGTGCACATAGTTCAAGAGTAAATGGGAGCGACAGAAAGAGTGAAAGGGAGGGAATTAAAAAGTGCAGAGAGAGGAGAGAGCAGGTGAGGGGAGGGGGGGCATTTTCTTCTGATGTTGCAGGTAATATGGCCTCCACTGGATCAGCCTCTTCATCAGTGACACACAGTAAATTACAAGTGCTTCAAGCAGCTCAGTGAATTATAGTTCATCACTTGGAAAGGCTTTCCCCCTCACCACCGGGGCCCAGGCGTATCAGATCTGCCGGTTAGGATCCAATTAACACCCTGGCCAGAATCATCTGATTGCATGTGTAAGGGCTGGTATAACTCGTTTATTGCACCCATGTATCTTCTGTCACAAGGTAAATTTGTTGCTGCTACATCAAAGGTCTGAGCTACTTTTTTTTTTTTTTTATCCCTCCCTCTTACTTTCTCTTGATCCCCGAAACTCAGCTACCTCGCCTTGGGGTTGCATTTCAACTTCTTTTGCATCACAATGATGAACCTACTCTGTCCTCGCAATTTAGCAATCTTGTCCTGTAGGTGTTGTAAAAGCAAGGAAAAAAGACAAGGTAGGGGAGGGAGTCGGTACATGAAAAAGAAAAAAAAAAATCTTGTTTTCTGGTAACAAAAGCAGTAACCAAGGGTATTTGACTAAAAATGTGCTGACGTTTTTTTCCTCTCTCTCTCTCAGAGTCAACAGAAGTTTTCCTCATGAATAATATAATATTTTCCCCCACTCTTTTTTCCCCTTTGTGATAATTTCTCTCTATTTTCAGATCCAACCAGAGGGGATGTAGCAGAGAGATGTATTCATAAATGTAAATGTGAACCAGCATCCTTTAGCCATGCTCACTGGAGTCAGCTAACCTGAACTCAAACCTAGCGTTAAAGCTCTTTTCCCTGCATCTATGCGTGAGTGTGTGTGTGTGTTCCGGTTGAGAGCCAATAAGCAGATGAGTGCTGCCATTGAGATGATATTGGCTCACAGACTTGACCTTTAAAAGTGTGACACTTTTCAGATGGCCCAGTGCCCACAGTCAGTCTGCCTAGCCCCAGCAGAAGCAGCAAAAAGACAGAAAACATAACCAAACCAACCTC
Source organism: Atherinomorus stipes (assembly GCA_023101725.1). Taxonomy (NCBI): domain Eukaryota; kingdom Metazoa; phylum Chordata; class Actinopteri; order Atheriniformes; family Atherinidae; genus Atherinomorus; species Atherinomorus stipes. The sequence continues at coordinate 329,306 of JALJCO010009434.1, forward strand.
CCTCACGTTCCATAAACCAATCTTAAAACCTTAAATATATTCTTTCATACTTGGAGCTGAAACTGAGATGAAGCAGAGGTCATTAGTCTTGTAAAAAGCTATTTAACACCTTGAGGTCAAACCCTCAGGTTTTTTGTGATTTGGAACTGGATGTTAACTACTAGCAGGAAAGGTCAGGGGGCTCATTCACACTGTCAAGCACCCATCTAAGACACTTCCATAGCAGGGTGAGTAGGAGGTCATTTTGGCCATTTTATGTGCCCCCCCCCCCAGCAAATAGAGGTGAAGGCTGTGTCACAATAGGGTGATGTGACAGAAAGAGATGATGCGAACAGGAAGTTGCATTTGGATCCTCAAATTCTTTAGCACAGTTGTAAAGTCCAGCTTCCTGATGAGCACAAACTTGCACAAAGTCACCTCTCACAAAGCAAAACTTTAGCTGTCGCAGCGCATGTGCTTGTGTACGATAGAAGGCTGGGTGAAGATGCATTATGTACGCGTGAGCGCGAGCGAAACAACTGTCAGATTCATAGGCCTCTGTAATCCTCTCCGCCTCTCCTTGTCCGCGTTTCTTTATTTGTATTCCAAATGTCAGTGTATAAATGCCTTTCAGAGGGGGGATATTGCCATAGAGGAGAGGAGCACGAGTGGAGAGAGGAGCAGAGACAAGAGGGTGTTGTGCGCCTAGGGAGAGCCGTGTAAGCAGCATGGCAGAGACAGGGGGATTTACAGGAAGAAATAGGTGTTTATTGAGTGCTCCCGTGGGCTTACTGTGTAATAATAGACCTGTCACATTACGCAAATGTGGAGAAGCAGCTTGTGTGTGTGTTTGTGGGACTGTTGTTTTTTTTTGTATTTCTAACATGCATGCATGTAAGTGCTAGATCTCTCTGCCTCCGCATCATCAACTCATGAGAGCAAGCGGATAGAATTAGTCAGGCGAGAGCCTTTAGCCGCTAATACGAGTAATTAAAACTGCAAGCTGAGACACTTAGATGCTTGTGTACTAAATAATTTACATGTCATGATCTATGGATCATTTCTCGCTTCTAAATACCAAAGACGGAGAACAAGAGGAGAGAAGACTGGCAGAGGATTTATCAGTATCTCTGCCATAAGCAGGATGTCATGGTTATATTAATCCTTTTCCCACTTTCTGCTGCACTAATCATACAAGGGGATCAATCCGCGTGATTCCTCGGGTGGAAAACATGTAGCTCGATTGCCATTGACTCTTATCTGGCTGTGAAGCTAATAAAATATTGCACTGTAGCGCCCATTGTGGCCTCATAATCCAGGTAAATACAGCTTTATTGGGTAAACTCCCTCAAGACAAGAACAAAAAGAAAAAAATAAATAAAAGGAAGCATTTTAATCAAGTACAGTTATGATATTTACACCACAGAGTATTACAGTTAAAATGTCAACTTGAAATGAGTGGATTCACAGGTGCACAACCAGATCCTCCCCACTGTAAAAATGATCTAGAACCACAAAACAGGGAGTCCAGTCATGCTTCTCTCCAGTTTGACGCTGTGGATGGTGACTTTTTGGAACAAAGAGGTGAAGATGTTAATAAAAAGCTGGAACAGCAAATGAATTAGCCGGGAACTGAGGACAGGCTTCATCGCTAGGCCCTCTTGATTCATATTGATTCATACTGTCAACCAGGAAAGGATGGAGTAAGCAAATGTAAATATCCAATATTTACCACCTGATGGTGTTATTAGAGGCAGGGGCTTGGATATGGCTGACAGTTGTCATGCACCCACACAGCTCTCATTCAATACTGCTATTCAGGTCATTTATTATACTTGGTGACTATGCAGACATTTGTAGATCAGCATCCTATTTGTTTATCAGTTCACTTTGGCATACAGATCCTCGAACAGAGGAACCACAATTAATAAGCAATAGAGAGCTTATCATTAATCACTAATCCTTTCATCACGTCACTAAAATAAAAAGTTCAAACTCAAAAGATCAAAAGCTCTTTAAAAGTATGTACAATATGGATGCTATGGTGAGTGACCCTACTATTAATATTAACACTCTAGATGAGTTTGAGCTGAATTGGTTAAAAGAAAAGCATGACAAAAGTCTTTTGCAACCTTATTTCTTCACCAGTACATAATTAGATACACAGAGGTGTGACTCCAATTGAAGGTGTCGCCATTGTTAGTCTCTGTGAAAATATCAACGGGTGAGGTTAACGCCAATTTCCCTGTCATTAATGAAATGCACGGAGCTCCTAATGAGGTAAACCATTGCTCCTTGATAGTACTTATTAGCCGAGATGAGGGCGCAAACTCCCACACTTCAGTTTTAAATGGCTAAAAATAAATTTCATTAAAAAAAAAGAAAAAGAAAAAAAGAAACTACTTATAATAAAAACACAGAGCAGATGTCAACGGGCCTTACATAATTTGAGGGAGGAAAATCCAACTAACCGTCTTATTGATGCAAATAAGTACAATGAAAAAAAAAAAAAAGAAAAAACTTTGATGGAGAAATATCTTAACACCAAGAAGAAAACCGCAGGGAATGAGTATGTGTGAGAGTGCGAAACTGTTGGTGTGTGTGCATGTGTGACCTTCTCCAAATCACTGACAACAGAAATAGACAGCTCTACGAATCAATAAGGTAAATTAGCGTTGAAGGGTGGAAATGACAGGCAGTTAAAATTAGCTGTCTGTGTAACCCACTAGTCAGGCTGACGTCTTTCAAATATTAACTAACCTCTGGATTTTGTGTCAACAACACCGTGGATCTTGTGTAGAAAAGCACACAGATAAAAGACGACCTTCAACTGTCATAACCTTTGGATATACTTCTGGTATAATTGTCCAGTTTGACAGACAATATGCATCATATTAAACCATAAGGTACAAGCTCGGAACAGGCAAATAGCATTAGGCTAAAAGTTTGCTCTGTGAGATTTTGCTCTGTTGTGTTTTTCTTGTGTCTACGTGTCGGTTAGCTTTCTGGGGACTGACTTGGCCAGCTTTAAGATTCCAATGACAGGTCTGAGGATTGTGTCTGCAAATCAAACAAACTTTGTGGAACAGAGGAAATCTTCTTTTCAGAGGAGCATGTATTATGGATGGACTTAAGAGATTAGACAGGGAGCTGCTTTACCTGCAGTGGACGCTGCTTGTCCTGGCTCTTTGGAGATTTCAGGCCACTGCCTGGCTGCTGCAAGAGTAATTGCCTCGCTGCTTGTAGTGCCTGGGAAGAAGAGAGCACAACACAAAAGACAGTGTGAGAAAGGAGGAAAAAAGAGAGATGGGGAGGGAGGGAAGAGATGGGGAAAATAAACTATTAGATTCCCCGAAGCTGACAGCGAAAATAATTCTCAGTTTCACGCACAAAAACATTCAGCACTGACTGAAAACCCTGTCAGGTATCAAATGGTTCATTCTGATGTGGTTAACACGATGCTGAAGATATGTTTTAGTAACAATTCACAGAGCTGTGATCAAGGATAAATACCATTTGTCTAGAGCACCCCTGAAGAAGAGAATGGAGGGGGTGGTGGGGAGAAGAAAAAAGGCAGAGTAAAATTGACCTGTCTAGTGTGTGCTCAACTGAAATATCCACTTCTCTCTGCAAATTACCACCACATTTGCATATTCATAATATCAATTTGAAGTAGAGGCAGCTCGATGTGAAGTGTCCCTGGGAGCTGTAATTAAAGTTGACAAAATCAACATCAGATTACATTTAGAATGAATTAACTAGCAGCACAGGTTTTACACTATGCATTAAGGGTGCTCATGTGCAGAAGATGGGCGATGGATAGAGATGAACAGATCGGTGGAGAAAGAGAGACCTTTCCTGGTCTAATCAAATTAGCTCACAGTTGTTTACACATGACATGAAATATTTAAAAAATGGTGCTAGTAAATTGTTAAATTTGTCAATAATAGACTTTGATGTAACCCACTAGTCAGACCCTATGATTCATAAGAATCATAGGGTCTGGGATGTGGCGTATTTATTTCCTGGTGATGAATGCGCTTGGCACAGCTATGATGTCAGCCAGGCTAATAGCTTCAACAGCAAGAAAAGAGAAAGTCTTGCACAAAAAAGAAAAAGTCTTGCACAAAAAAAAGAAAAAAAAACTTCACATGTTTTGCTTTAGATTGAAAAGAAGAGGACAAGTAGGAGGAGCAAGAAAAAAAAATCAGGTGTAGAGTGACACTTCCTTAGGAATCAGTGGTGCTCATTTCATTCTGGTGCTTGCCTGTATCCATGACAACAGCTGCCTTGACAGTGCGTGCATATGGCGCAGCTCTGCCAGCTGGTGGGAACAATGTTTGAACTAGTACATTGAGATCCTGTGCAAACAAGAGGAGAAGACAGGAGACAGACAGAGGAAGGCAGTAAAAAACAGGAGGAGGAGAGAAAAAGTTGCCATGTCTTAAGCCTTCAGGGAACGCAGCCCCCCTCCCACCCTACCCGATCAATTATGAAAAGACAGACCTGAAAAGGGGAGGGGGGCTGGAGAGGTGGGGGTAGGTGCTGGGGAGGGGGCTGTCTGGCTGCTCAGTAGGAGCCAGGGCTTCTGATCTAAAGTAAACAAACACATTACACTGGCACTGGGTCCTAACAGCATTGATCTGTCTCCTCAGTAAGAGGAGTCCAGTCGCCAATGCTTTATATATATGTATGTGTGTGTGAGAGTGTGTGTGTGTATGATGACATCTGTAAGCTGAGCTTTTATTCAGATCACACACTGAAGTACACATCGGCACCTGCAGTGGGCAGCCGCAGACAGGAGCATTAAGTTTTTTTGTTGGTGGACAATAAGGCCAGTAAATCAGTCATTGTATTTGCTTCCATCTGAATGTAAAAGACAAAACAAATTCCTTGAATGCAGCCAATCATTTTGCTAATTAAAACACAGGCCTCAATTAATCTCACCATGATTGGTGAATCAAAGTAATTATAAGGCTTATTGAGTCCTGCACACAGTAGTTAAGGGGGAAGGCTGCTTGATGAGTGCGGCTCAAGGTAGCTGTCTGGGGGGGGAAATGTTTATCCGTGTGTGAATTGATAATGACTTGCTGTGTTATACCCAAAGTCAAGAGAGCTGCTCGATATATTACACACGGTTAAGTGTACAAAGAAAGGTTTTAACTGCACTTCCAATATCTGTGCCAAGTAAATATCGAGGGAAGTGTACGCATGAGGGGTGACGCAGAAGGGTGATGAGAGATCAACTGCACCCAGCTTATTAGAAAAAGAAGTCTACTCAGCCTGAGTACTTCTCCAAACATAACACAGATCTTATCAACACCGGACAAACTTTTCCACACGTCTGAAACTGTCTGTCACCTCTTCGGTGGAATCAGGGTTAGCCATTTTTCAGGAGTCTGTCAGAGTGTGAAAGATAAGGAAATAAAAGTTCTGTCCACTCACATTCACCAGCTCTGAGTATTCAGCCATTATAATAAAAAGCACCGACTTGTGCTACCCACTTCTTACTCCACATAGACGGTGAGCTAAAGCCCATCTGAAAGCACAAAAAGCAGCAAATGCCAAGGAAAGTCATCAAAAAGTTTGCTGAAGAGTTGCCGGAGCGGACAAAAACACAGGCGAGTGCAGGCGCACTGTCTATTTAACCTGGGTTGCTATGCACGAAAAAATGACATCCTCAGTCTATTAATGCACACATTGTATAAACAGCACAATGTGACACATTCTTCAGAATGAGAGAGCAAGCCAGACAGAGCAAAAGAGAAAAAGAGCCAGGCCCCACTATATAAATAACAAGGCACTCAGAGGCATATTTGATGTTGATATCCATCACTGAGGCTGGAAAAGAGGAAAAAAAATAAGAGGAGGGAAAATAACACAGAGCGACCAAGACCGCGACACAGAGATCCTTATGAAAATAAGATTCAGCCCAAATGGATCTGGTGTAATTGGTTTCAGATAGTGAGGTCAGGAGAAAGGCGATACAGGCAACTATTATGCGAAACGGACTGAGAAACAAGAATGTTTACACAGGCATTCCTCTCCTACATTAATAGGCATGCAGAGATCACCAGAGAGCGCGAAAAGGAGAAAGTGAGGAGAGGCTGACAGATAGAGGGGGGAGAGGGAACTGAAAAAGAACAGCCCCCCCCCCAAAAATCCCCCATCTCCATACAGGAGTATACACCTATCACAATGCACCTTTGGAAGAAGCATGCAAAGATCTTAAACAAGCATGAAACAAATTAGCGGGCCCTTCAATGCGGGGGCCAAGCCATTACAAATCTCCAGATTGCTTATTGCTGGTGGTGGCGTTGGTGCGGAGTGGGGAAGAAGTAAGCCATCCACAAAGAATGTCACTCTTTCAAATCCTCATGGAGGCTTCACAATATTCAGCCATGACATTGGAATTGGATTTATCTGAGAGTCTGTGACATTGTGTTTGGACAGTGCAGATCGCTTCCTGACTCAAACCACGTTGGGAGTTGTTTTTATGAAGGGATATAGAGAATATTGGAATGATGACACAAGTATGTAACAAGGTGCCCTCAACAGGTACCTCTTTATGGGATGTTTCCATGTTCCAGAAAGTAACTGTAAACATGGCAGGTCAGCTATTCATCAGTGAGAAACGGCCTTGCGTCATGCTAACGCAGTCTTTCTATGGTGTGCTGAACAGATGTTTCATGTGTATGCATGTGTGTGTTTATTGTAGGGACTAAAGGGCTGCTGTTCAACACCAGGCTGTCGGCCAGAACAGCTCCAGTCAAGCTGACAGCTTTGACAACTCTCACACTCGCGCACACACTTAAGGCACACACACACACACCACGCGCACACACACACACACAACACTGCATCACCAGGCTTACCCATCTTTGCTTCCAGGAAAAAAAGACTCAGAAGGAGGGGAGAGGATGCGAATCAGAAAAAAGTGTGACTCTTTATCAAGCTGGAGGGAGTTGCATGCCATGGAAAATGAGGCAAAAGGAGTTTAAGCTGAACAAACAAACATGGTTGATTGGACTGAGGCTGCTAGCCCTTTAGAGGGGAAGATACGCACTGACACTCCACACCAAAATATTTAGACCCTATCTTCTTATGTAAGTGGATTCAGGGCAGATGGATGGATAGATACAGATCTGAAGGGGCTGGCTGGAGAGAATCAACAAATGAAAAGAGGAGAGGGATAAGATGTCCCGCACAGTGTCTGAATGCAAAAGAGGGGTCTGAGTTTGTGAAAACAAGGAAAGTGTGCCTCAAGTATCTCAGCCATGAGAGCAGAAAGACTTGTATCGTTTCATAAAGGTCAGAACTAGCGAAGGTTCTTCACTGCCTCGACGGTTCTTCACTGCCTCGACTCAGTTCCCTGAACACCTCCGCAAAGCCCAGACAGTACACAATACACCTTAGTTTAGTCTAGTCTGCTAGGTTCAGTACTTGGAAAGAAAATAAAAAGTAATGACTTTGTGGACTGCAGTTGCCCACATACAATAAGTAGCCGGGATATTTGATACTGGACAGAGAAAACTTTGAAAATTTCTTGTAAAAGTTGAGAAAGCAGGTTTCCGCTTCCCTCCGATTTGCCAAATTTGTATCGTCTAGACCTGATAAATGCGAGGCAAGTGTGTAACCCCAATAAAATCATGAAAAGTTCCAAATGAAATCTGTGGGCGATTTCTCAGAGAGCGCCTCTGTGATACAAAACGACACATGAAGAAGGGAGAAAGGGGAATTTGGAAAGTATGCAGGAGTAATGAGCATTTTAATGTATGACTCGATAAATCAACGGTCCGTGGAGAATCTGCTCGGGCCTCAAGACAGAGGTAAAAACATCCAGGAGAACAATGGGCTTCTGTGTCCCACTCCGCTACCTCTATCTGTGTATTTTCAGAGACTTCACGTTCCTGTCTCTGCATACAAAGTTCTTCAGACAAAGAATATAAATAATTTCTGATACTTGCTTATTTGTTGTGTTGGTAAACGACAACAGCGGAAGTGATCCCTAATTCTGCTCGCTTATTCTGTTTGAATTCAAGTCATTTTCTCCCTCTCCCCTCTGTTCCCTCCCTCATCTTCTCCATATGCTCATATCACATTATTCATTTCTTCCTCTCATCTTTTCTTCCCTCCCCCTCTCTCCCACCTATCTCACCTCTTGTTTATTGATTCTCTAGATTAAGAATTCCTAGGGTGACGGATTGTAACACACAAGCATCAAATTATTTTGGGGTGTGCTTATTTGCCTTTCCCTTGCATCTATTTGGCCTGTGTCTGTAGACAATTATGCCTACCCAGCCCCAGACTCAGGTGCTAATAATGAAGGACAAATAGAATCATATGTGTAAACTTCTCCCACTGATGAAAATTTATATTAACTTTCTACCACAGTAAACAGAGCTGCATAGCTACACCGTCCCTGGAGGACTGACGAGATGAATTTGCTCGCTTCTACCCCAGGAAGAAAGCTTGTAAAAGAGAGAAGAGTGCTCATAGTAAAAGGGACTCTGAGGTGTCGAACTCCATCGTATAACCTCACCCCCACCCAACAAACTCAAAACGTTGGTCTGTTTTTCAGATAACAGATCAGAACTGTGTGTCTCTCTCTGAAAGTTGAAGAGTGCATCCGCACCAATATGTATGTATCATCTGAGACAATGACAGACTGTGCCAGTAATAACACAGAGCATGACCTGCTGTCTTTCACTGCAACCGCAAATGGTGACTAACATCCCATCCCCTGCTCTTGTCACTATGGATATTGTGAGCAAATATGTCTGTTAAAGCAAGGATAGAGTATTTTATTCAGCTTTCCTTTCCTAAGCAGAGGAAAAAGTTAAAACAGCCTTAAAAAAAACAAACAAAAAAAAACAACCAACCAAAAAACAAACAAACAATAGACTTAAAAGATTTTTAACTGTTGAAAAGACAATTATTCCAAACTAATCAAAGATTAACCTTGACGTAACCTGTAAACCTACAGGGGGACTCAGAGTGCACTCTCTTTCCAGTTTACCATATTTTGCACTTTAAAAGAAGTGCAAAATCTGCGCCCTTCATTTGTAACTCTACCCCAGTTTCCAACGTACTCTGCTCAGAAGAATTTGTGAAATCTTCCCGACATATCAAATCAAACAAGCAAACAATTGCCAGAAACCCCAAGAAAACTTAATTTACTCGCATAATTTACCTCCTCTGTTTATTTTCAGCCTTTACCTTCACCTGTGCTGTACCGCTCCACTTAGATTAGATGACAGCTGGACCATTCTGCAAAGGCCTTTTATACTACTGCAATGGACAAATGCAAACCTCCACAACATACTGTCACTTAGAGACAGGGTGAAAGAAAAATAGACAGAAGGAGAAGAGGAGAATCCAGGGAAGGTATTTGTGTAGGTGGAACAAGTGTTTGCTTCAGACAGATGTTTATGTATTCTCTTTGCAAAAACAAAGCTGGTATGAGCTTAAGTTAAGTTTAACTTTTGGATATATACACATACTCCCACTCTCTCCTGAAGCTTCCTCTATAGGTGAATATGACCTCTCTAATCCTCAGTTACAGGCAAGTGGAGGTCACGCAGCTGGATAAATTGCTGATGTGAAATATTGCAGTCAGGACAGAAACATACAAAAGTGGCTGAGCCAAATGGAAAAAAAAAGACCTCAATTGCTTATAGGTAGCATGCACATTAATCTGAAACATGTCAAATACATTGAGAAGAAAAGTGTAAGCCAAGCTATTCTGAGAACTACTGCAGGCATCTTCTTATCATTCTTGTCAAAGGATCAGACACAGAATAAAGGCGTCTTTCATGGAGCTCGTGTCTGTCTTTGTTGACTAGGCTTAAGCTCCCACTCCAAAGAAAAAAGCCAGGGGTGACTTGCAGTCTGATTACGACACAAGAGAACTAGCAGCTGTCGCAGAAGTGGTGATTTTTGAGCAAAATCCCACCAATAGTGGCTGCTTAAAAACGAATACTGTACAGTATGTTGACACCAATATATGCATACATGTGGTGCAAATAAGACACATACACAAGCAGATATTGGGGTCACAGTGATAAAAATAAGATTGTGTGAGCCTTAGCTGATCTAAGTTGTTGCATTTGAGATTGGTAAACTACATTTAAGTCCATTTACCTTAAATTAAACCACTAATATGGATGCACAGCATATTGTGACTCTAAGTCTACACAAAACAGTCATTTGGGAAAACACAACAGCAACTATAGTAGTTGCACAACCAAAAATGTAAAAAAAAAAAAGATGATGATGATGATGTTGTTGTTGAGAACCTTGACTGTTGTGGGTGTGCACTGGCAGAAGCAACCCAACTCTGTGTGCTGATTGAGTACTTCTGTATCTGACCCTGTCTAGGGGGCTCTGCTGTTGCAGGTCAATAGTATGAGTGTCTGTCTGTCTCGTCCTGCAGAGCTCAGGTTAAGTGTTGAGTCTAAGTGTTACCCTCTTCATGTGGTCGATGAGAGAGAGAGAGGGAGAGAGAGAGGAGCACCCCGACCTAAGCTATAAATGAACTCACCTCAGTCATAGATGCCGACATTTTCCAGTGTGTTAATTTTCTGCTTATTGGCAAATTAATAACTGCGACACAGTGGATTATATGTTAGGAAATGCTGGTGTCTTTACATAATCGGCTACTAATACTTCCATCACACAATCAATCATTATTTCTTTTCCTTACATCATCAGGTAAAGGGAAACAACTTGATCCAGTTTTATTTCCTGCCACTGAAGCAAATAAGACTTTGATAGGAGTTTTAACAGCAATTACCCAGTTTAAACTAGTTTATGTGTCCACTTTGTCCTGCCATTAACCCCCAGTACCCTCAATGAACAATGCCCACAACTGAGGGTGATGTATCTTTGAAATAGTGCCGGACTCCCCTGAAAGATCAACTCAATAAACATCCACTACATCTGCTGGTGGAAGGGCAATAGATCACATTCACTTCCCCTCTCCTCTCTCGATCTCTCTGCTTATATAACATCTATCTTCTCCAACGCTCCTCCTTCTCGCTTTCTTCCATCCACCCAGCGTTGAACCTTGGTGGTTACCTTGTGAATATTCCAATTACAGTGATGCATGTTTGACCTTTAAGTGAACAGAAGATACAGTTATCTACCTTCCACTCTGATACTCAGCCTCTGTCAATCAGTACACCCCCCCACCCCTACAACAACACACTCACCAACACAGGCTACTTGCCTGAGCTGGGTCTTGTTAAATGTATTTGTGTGGCTGTGTTTTTCTCTGTGTGAAAGAATGACAAAAAGATGGAGAAAAGGAGCACAAACTGTGACCAGGGTGAGGTTAAAAAAGAGGTCTGCTTAAGGCTTGAGCATGAATACAAAAACATATACCACACACACGCGCACACACACACACACTTATAAAAGAGAGATGTTACACAAGCTTTTCCTTAATCTTCAACCAGCCTGAGTGCGCCTTAGTTCCATAAACAAAGACTTTTCCAACAGCATCCTATATCACGCTTCTAAGAACAAGCAAGCGTGAGCAGAATCATACTTCTTGAGTTTTATTCCTGCACCCGCCCTTTTCCAAAAGGCTAATCTACATCTTTCATTGCATCAAGAATGGAAATTCACAAGAAATGCTTCTTTTTCAATTTCATGCTGAAGGAGCTCAAGTTAGTGGATGTAATTTCTCCTAACAAGAAAATTTATCACTCTGTCGCACACTTAGTCCAGCTATGTGAGAAAAGGGCCTCCTTTCTACAGCTTTTTTTTTCCTTCTTGGGTTTTGATAAATGTGCCAAAAGCATGATCACTTCCTTCATAGTCCTCCATACAAGGACAGAGCAATTACACTTGGTTATCAAAACAAAATACTATGGTTGAAATTTGCATGGAAGATAAATGGCTTATAATTTAGGGAGCATTATAAAATGAAGTAGAGAATGAGCCAAATGGAGGATGGGGTTTATTTTTTTTTACATTTCGCAGAGACTACAACTTCTAAATCGAAATTATGCAATGGCACAAAATAAAAAAAATAAAAAAAAACAGCCACAGGGAGAAAAAAAATGAGAGGAATTCTCTCATTTAAAACCTGTGCCAACAAAGAACAGTTTCTTCACAGTTTCCACCACATTCTGGGGAAGACTAACGATGCAAAAACTCCTACAAATCCATTTGAAGTTTTGTGCAAATTAGGATTATCAGCTCTGCGGTGAATTGGATGAAAAAGTCCAAACAGGTGAAAAGGAATACATGAAGAATAGCATCACAGAAACAATACCACGCATGGCCAAGCCACCAGGCTAATGTATATTTATCATGTAAACTTCTGATAAATGCATATGCAGAAACAATCAAATCTCTTGGTTTCCATTGGAAGATTTTGCACTATGGATTCAAGCGTGAAACCAATATCAGCTTAGTGTCTACTCAAGCTTGAAGTGCTGCGCCCAGCTCACAAAGCATGTTCTGCATATGCTCATGGGCGTCATTTTTATCAGGGTGGAACAAGCAGCTTTCCACTGCTATCACTGATCAATTCGCGCAAGTTAAGTCCCCATGTGGGTAAATAAGCAGTGGTTAAGACTTGATGAGGAATGGCAGGCTGTTTGAGTGGGAACACAGGCCGAAGAGAGGCGGGCTTGTCTATCTCTGCTACAATGGATGCCTAGCGTGACTTCCATCATTAACCTCAGGCTAGAGTACATCTTATTCTCTGTATCTGCTCAAAACAAGTGTTCAGTTTACTTTCCAAAGGGACTCAACTGTAAGTGTATGTTTTAAAAATGACCTCTCCTGACTATATGCTAAGCTGTTTATGTATGTATATATTTGTTCACAATAATGTCTGACTTATAATAAAGTTATAAATGATGAAGATGGTAGTCCACCAGTCAAGATGAGACCTTGGCTGATACACTCTAAAACCCAGCAGCTTCAGCTCTAAAGCCTGCAGTGAAGAGAGCCAAAGCCAGCACTAAGTGACATGTCAGTCAGTTTGTCTGTTTGAAGCGTTCAATTCCCCACGGCCTGAGCTTATTTACTGCATTTGTATGAAAAGCTGCAAAGAGGAGAGGGCTGAGAGCCCGGCTGGCTCTCTTACATATGTATACACTGTTTGGAGGCAACGCGTAAAGAGCATCTCCCCTTGCAGGCTGGTAATATTACAACTACAAACAACTTGGCAGAAGGCTAGAGTCATTTATATATTCAAAACTGGGTCAGGGATGAAGGTAATCGGAGCAGTACGGAGAGTTAACAAGTGCATCAAAAACTGTGATGATACCTGGAATCTGTTAGAGATTCAGGGCGCATCAGAGGAAGAGAGTCAGTGACAGTAAAGTTGCTTCTTCCCCTTGCTAGTCATCTTCTTAACCAGATTTGAAGTCATTTTAATATTAGTTAGAGAAGGGGAAGAGGGTAGAAGAGGGTATACACAACAAACCATCGGGCATGCGTTTCAGAGTCTGATTTGTTACTATTCATGACTAAAGCAGAGAGGAACTGTAATACTAGACATGCTTGTTAAATTCACAACACTCCAAAGCTGCCTTCTAGCAAATCCTGTCTTTTGGTTGTCAGCTTAAGACACCCCGGCATATGCATATGTAGGATTTTTAAGCTCTGTTAAATGGATAGCGGTGTCGTGGCCTATCAAATGACTATAAGCCACTTGCAGTTTTTTTTTTTTTTTTTCAAGAGGGGGAGGGAAACATTATAGAGAAAGCAGGCAGCAATGCATTACCTTGTATGCATCAGAAAACACACCCCTCACACGGCAGTTTTCTTCATCCTCCAGTTAAGTCCACATTAGAAGAAAACAGAGGCATTTACATGTATGTATTCAGGTTGTGTGTGACAGCAACACTCCACCCCGCTTTATTAATGACTGTTTAAGCCGATGACAGGGGAGTGGCAACAAACAATGACAGAATGCCTGTTTTCGATTGTGAGGCCGCTAAAGATGATGCGCCATTCACCACCAAGTCAGTTTGCAAATAAATTATTGTGAGGGGTATTGAGCTGAAGCAATTGCTCAGCCTGCTTAGAGAAAGCAATGGGTGTGTGTCTGTGTGTGTAGGCATGCCTGTGTATGTATTTGTGCCTGTGTGAGTGGACTTATAGATCCAGTGCCATTTATTTCCCAGAGCTGGACCAGGGCAGTTAGGGAGGCGTAAAAGGAAATGAGTTGTGAAGTGGCCATTGATCCTGGCCTGCACTAGGTTAGCTTGAGACTGTGGTACTATTGGCCACAGAGTGTGCAACTCAATGACTGCCTCTTATTTACAAAGAGGTGGTTAACCCTGGCCTGGTCATTTATCACTGGGCTGCTGCTCTACATAGAACAAAAGAGAAGAAAAAGACAAAAATGTCAAGTCAAACAGGTCAATCTAAATATATCTCTCCCTTTAAAAACGTGAAAATGGTCTTTTAGATGTGGTTCCCATAGCATTTTATGACTGATTTCTTATTGGGAAAGAATGATACTCTCTCACATGAGCCTGGATATGCACAACATATAATTGTTTCTATCTGTGCTGCCTTTGACCTGTAAAGTGCATTGTTCTCCCCTCTCCATAGCTCCCCACTGCCTAAGGATAAAATGCCCATAAGTGTTCATTTCCAGCAGATTTCACTTCATCTCTCATCCTCCCCTCACAATTCCTCCATCGCTCCCTCTACTACCCTCTCACTGTCCCTTTCTCCTCGTGTCTCTTTCAAGCCTTGCAGCTTGACATTTCGCCATACTCTCAAGGGACGCCTGTGCGAAATGGAGTTACTGGGAGAGCGCCACTGTAAATTCCAGAAGGCCACATGTAATGTGTCTTAAACATAGATGGACAGCCCAGGTTTCAAGGAGATGAGGAAAAAAAAAGGAGTGGAGGGGGGACAGAAGGAGAGCAGGAGGAAGAAGTAGTGTCTAGATAGATAATAGAATAATACTGTGTTTTGTCTGGGGAAGGGTGAGCAAACAGTAGCCATGCTGTCATTCACATCCTATATCTTTAGTGTCATCGCAAAAGGGGGAACTACAGGCCTATATGTCACAGGCCTGTATGTACTATTCAGTGGGGACTGTCTACTGATAGCCAGGTTTGAAATAAAAAGAAGGATGGCTTTCATTGTAAATAAGTCAGACACAAGGTTTGCTGGAAAAGAGCTGTCTTCTCACTGAAAGGGGAAATAATTTTACAAAGACATACAGTATACGCTGCTTTCCTAATGCTCTTCCTGCCTTTACAGAAAAACCTTATCTTGGCACAGACGATGATGGTTAACAAAAGACTCCTTTATGAAATCGTTCATATTTCAGCCGAGGTCTTTCTCCTGTCCTGAGAGGTGATTGATGCATCAGGCCAGGGCCAGTGTCTTATTTACACAGTTGAGTGGGGCAATCTCAGGCCTGAAAGATAAACCTAATGAGCTTCTTTGTGTAAGGGTGCAAATGAGAGACACCATCCTCCCACCCTCCTTCCCTGCTTCATCCAAAGGGACAGTCTGGGTGATTAGGCCTTTAAATTATGCTCAAGGGCAAAGCACAGATTTGCATCATAGGTGTGTGTTTGTGTGCGTAGTGTGTGTGTGTGTGTGTGTGTGTGTACATGCCGTGTGTGGCTTCTCAAATATGGCACAAAGAGACAGGCAGGTGAAGGGCAGACAGAGAAAGCTTGAGGCTTGTGTGTGGAAAGCGATGGTGGGTATAAACTGTGTCTACTCTAAACAACAAACTTGAGTTGCTATAAGAGGAGGATGAGATCATATGTATGTCAGATGAGTGTGCACATGCATACACACACATACACTGTCATTTTGCCCTTTGTCTGTGGGGTAACTTCCTCCCTAATGACATTCATTTTGGGGAGAATTTCATTTGCCCCTAAACCCTAAATACTACCCATCACTTGCTGTCAAATTTCTCATCCCTTCCTTTTCCTGCAGCTAAACAGCTAGGAAGGCAGGTTAATTGCTGTCACTCTCAAGTTGGACCACTGCCTACCTCTCGTGTAGCGACAGGGGTAGCCTAGAAGTAAGATGGCACCTTGGCGCATTTATTGTAATTTATGTCAAAATGTTGCAGTCATTTAAATAAGGATGGGTAGTTTGCATTTTGCTGCATCATGTGCCTCAAAAACACACAAAAATGCATACCTAACCAGTTTACCAACATGTAGATCTTTTCCTGTCAGTACTGAATGCAAATTAAAAAAGAAATTTCACACACACATACACACACACACACACACACACCCATGCATACACACATATATATATATATATATATATATATATATATATATATATATATACACACACATACATATCTACATGCATATTCATATATTATCATCACAATAATATTGAATGTACAGGCTTTAACCTTCTAATCATGTTTGCACAGAATGGTCAAGTCCTGGAGACAACGTAGTAGGTTGCAGTGGCAAAAGGTTTTCCCTGCAGCTATCCAAAGGTCTTTGGTTAAAACAACTGACTTGACCATAATAGATTAGCCGGGGCTTCCATCTTGCTCTGAATATCAATATACTTCCTGTGGTAGCAAGCCCATTTAGAGCTGGCAGTAGTCCTGAGTATTGGCTCATCAATCCCACTGATAACCCTGGCAGGATTAAGTCCACAGACCACTGTAATCAACTAACAGGCTCATTATGGGACATTATGGTATAGATCCAAAGATCAATGCATTTGCAAAAAGTATTAAAACATAATACTGACTAAGGCCAATGACAAATTGATTGGTAACATGAGCTCAGCACATTTTTTGAGAGTATTTTTTTGCTCTTCTTTTTTGTTTCACAAGAGAGCTTTTGTGGTGATCATTTTGCATAGTAATTAGGGCTGTGTAACATTCATCATTTGCTCTGATACATATCTGCAGCTGGCAAATTGCAATCAGATACAGTGGGTATCTAATCTGTGATCTCAAATCAAATTAGGTCTATTTAGACAACCTTGGGAATGTGGTGATGAAAGCCTGACAGAAATTAGGGGCTGGAAATTTAATTGTGACAATGGTTATTATTCAAATGACCTGTATAAAAAAAAAACCTATATATTTTATGTCGTACATAATATACATTATAACCAAGCAAATAAAAGCAAGTGTCACAGCTGTGTGGTTTAAAGAAAAACTCAACAATAAATATTTGAATATGCAAAAATTATTTGCAACCTGGGTTTGATCTGTGCTCCATGAGCCTTTGGCCAAATCTAAGGTGATGAGACCTTAAGATGCTGCTTTTCTAATTATAGCTGCAGGTGGTATTTTGGAGCTGCTAGGTAATGGCACAACCCATAGGGACAGTGGAGAATTCATCAGTGCTTATTATTAATCATCCCCCCAGCAGCGTGATGAGAGACTGGAGCTTCTATACCCAGCGGACCACTCAATGTCATTCCAAATATGGGTGGAAAATTAAACCCAACAGCCTTGCTTGAAAATGGACTGAGAGCAAATGTGGGCAGGTTTTGAATGCAAAGAAAAAGTGCCACATGACCAGAAACTGTCCATATTTCACACACACCTCCAAGCTGTCATTTAAAACACCTACTAGCATTACAATTGTCTTCAGGTGAACACATCTGTAAAACAGCCCTGCTTAGTCTTGATAAACATATTAAAAAAAAAAAAAAACTTATCCTTGTTTCTTGAACTGTGTTTCGTCTCTGAGGAGATTCAGAGTGAAAGCGGCACAGGAAGTGTGTGTGAAGTTAGCAGCACAGGCCCCCTGCTTTAAAAAGCCTCCAGAGACCTGTTAGCTGGACTGCTCATTTCAATGTGTCTGTCTCAGGGTTGGGAGAAGGCTTGGGCTGGCCTCTTTACAAGGCACACACTGTCATCCCCCCCCACCCCACACACACACATACACACACACACGCACACACACACAAAACCCCACCCACCCAACACCACAGCTCTTAGCTGCACGTCCATCTCACAGACTTAACTAGACATTATATGCTGACATCGCTTTTTTTCTTCGTGCCATAGCCTTTTTTTTTTTTTTTTTTTAAATAAAACTTTAGCAAGGCAGCTTTTTTGTTTCATTTACAGACTTAACATTTCCAGATGCACTTTTCTCTTCTAAGTTTTGGTAACACTTTGAGTAACTGTGCCTTATATTAAATCTCTAAATCAGATTTGGGCAATTTCTAGCTATTCCAACTGTGATAAATTATGTTATAAACTCTCACACAGACATTACACATGTATGGATTGCATTTATAGTAAAATTACACTAAAATCCCTTTAAAAAAAAAAAAAAAAAAAAAAAAAATGTTATTTAAACAAAGAACTGCCTTCCAAGATGAGGAATGTGAGTGCACTTTAACGTGACCAGTGGTGGGATCATTTACCAGAACCTTTTTTTAAAAAAAAAATCTTTCTCCCATCTTTTTCTTTCTCTCCTTCACTCTATCTGTTGATTGTATGGTCACAGATAGAAGGCATCTCTGGACCCAACATTTTCAAATGTAAAAGAGTGATGACTGAGACCAGGACGGAATTGACCCCAATCAGATGTGTGCACAGAGAGAGTTGCAGGGTGGTGATAAATTGGGGGTGAAACCAAAGTGCCATCACGATGCTGCTGTAACCACCAGCAGGACAACTGAGGTTCTGCTGTGGATGGATGATGGGTGAGAGGATGGGGATGGGGGGGTTAGGGGTAGGTGGGGTGGCTCTGGGATATGCTTCATTTTGCTACCACAAAGATACACACAGATGCAGGCACACAAACACCTCAGCATCTATTGTGCAGTTCTGACTGATCTGACCACGGGGCTTCAGCTGCCTCATAAAATGCACACACATATTCACACAAATATATGCTTCCATGAAAATTCTCATCAGGCCAAAAGGACAGCACGCATCATTACAAACCCGCGGCGTTGTCCCCCATTCACCCCGAAGCATGGCCCTCTGACCCAATCTCCCACTGCTCTTTTGGCAAACTGTCAAAGCCATCATTTACCGTGAAAAGACACGAGAGACACTTGACTCCTTTACTCTGCTGGCAACTGACTTTCACAACTCCTGCCCCCCAACCACCACCTCTCACACCCCCCTGCAGTTCATTCACCCCCAACTTGCTCTAAGATGAATACAATGAAACATGGGATGGAAAAGGAAAAAAGACACCTCAAACAGCATCAAGCATGTTTGACCTTCTTCTGCAAGAGCAATTCAGGAAAATTTAAAACAAGTTAAGATCATCTAATAAAGATAAATGAATAAGTAAACAAATAAATAAAACAAAAACGCATCTAAATGATTTGCAGAAGAAGAAAAGTGAAGAGTCAGTGGGTACAAACTTTTCAAAAGTGTCCCGGTCAAAGGTTTCTCTGCTGCTGGTGGGTCTGCATGTGTGTGTGTGAGCCTAACACGAGTGTCGAGTTAGGAGGCCCTCTGGTGGATACAATGCTGCCATGACACACACACACACACACGCTCACGCTGCCCACAGTGGACTGTACGATACCCCAACACACATTCTTTCCCTTTCCTCCCTCTGTCCTACTCTTCCTCTGTCATCACGCAGTCACACACATCCACGCACAGCTTTTCTCATGCGGCCTCACATGGCTGCTTCAACCTCTTTATACACAGAAACTGAAATGCCAACACAATGATACACTGAAATGTAGAAAAAAAAAAACAACTACAGTAAAGACTTCCATCGTCTGCAGCTACAAGCAAAACATGCTGACAGCACAACAAGTTGATGAGAAAACAACACAAACAGCCTATTATATAAACAGAGTTGTTTTCCCACATACTCAAAAAATTCACTGTGCCTTCTGCCTATGTAGAACCACCCCAGCACCGCCTGAGCAGAGAGCACAGAGGAGCAGAGAGGGAGAGCAAAACAGAGTGAGAGTGAGGTAGAGCGGCAGAGACGAGACGAGGGAGAAACACAACTTACCTGCTGTTGTTGCAGATGCAGCAGCTCGACTGTGCTTACTTCGCTGCTTGTGTCACCAGCGCTTGATCTCCCATCTCTACTGCCAGCCTCTAATTGGCTGCTGCTTAGGGTGCTCATTCCATTTTGACTCATTGAACTGTTGCTTATTGTCTCTGTGGCCGACTCCTGCATCATCATGATTTAAAACCTAGAAGTGATTAAGAGGCACCAGTTAGGGCTCTTCTTGTTACAATTCCCCTTTTTTTCCCTCCTTTTTTTTTTTCTTTGCACGCTTCCATTATCAAACCCTCAGACCCCCTCTGCAAATTAAAGCATTTAAAGAAGAGGGAGGGGGGTAGAGAAGAAGGGGGGATGCAGGAGGAGCAATTATGCATTCATTGTGTAAATGAAGCAATACAAAGAGATGCATGTCCCGGTGCTTTTTGAAATGGGAAGGGTGCCTAAATATTGCTGGTGTTCATATCTATGAAAAGTTTGAGGTAAATAAATACAAGCACCTGGTTTTAAAAACTGTTTGTTATTATTTGCATAACTGACAACTTTAAATGGAAAAAAATAGGGAGATCATTCAACAAATAAACATACATGATCTTAAAAGGCTTGGGTTTAATTTCTAACATTTTCTTTGTACTTTATCCGACAGCATGTAGAGAAACAGAATTGGACACCCCTTAAAAAGAATAAAAATAAATAATAAATAAATAAATGATAAATAAAATCTGTCAAATTTTTAGTTTGTCCCTGCATCTAAAAGAAGTTGTCTTATATGCAACGCTAATCATGTAAAATTAAAATTTGGTGGGGGTGGGGGGCACCAAATCACAAAGTGCAGGCCTGGTGATGAGAACTATAATGGGTTTGTCATCCTTGCTGTGGCTAAATAAAATCTGCCTTGCAGGCTTCAATTAAGGAGGGATGCTTTTCTTTTTTTACCCCTTTCTTCTCAAACTATATATATATATATATATATATATATATATATATATATATATGTATATATGTACACAGACACACAAATATACACACTCTTAAACAACCTATATAGTCTGCTCTCAAGAGTCACACATTCAGGTAGTAAACTTTCTGGCAGAATTACAAACCAAAACAATTAATTTAACTGTAAATAAATACAAGAAACTGACTTAAATCTGTCACCTTTTTATGGGAAGCTGGTCACACTGAAAGGAATGGAAGTAAGGACAAAAATTTTTATCACAAATATCACTAATGATTGTGCTAAAACCAGCATAAATTATGCATAATAACCTCCTCTCTTCCTAGTAATAAATGTTTTATCATTATCCCCTATATTTAATGCTCTTTACCTCTGCTGAGGCGGTGGGGACCCCCACCAACATCAGTCAACATACTCAGAAGAAATAAAAGACACTCAGAGCCAACTCCAACTGTGCACCATAATTAAGGATCAATAGTGGTCTAAATATTAAAAAATTAGATTTGGAAAAAAACCCCAAATATTTTAATACAATTAATAAAATGTATACCTACACAAGACCTAAAAAAACACCATGCACATATTTCAGAAAATGGTTCTAATAGTATATTCTGCTTTAAACCTTCAAGAGCAAACTAGCATCAGTGGAAGTATACACTTGCTTCAACAGAGGGGCAAATGATGACTATATGTGAATGTGTTTTTGTGTGCATTTGTGCCCAGCCCATATGGGTAAAGTGTGTTTTCTTTGGCCTGTAAATACCATTTTAATAATAGTGTGTATATGTCTGTCGCTGTATTTGTGTGTGTGTTTGATGAGGGGCAGATACAGGACAGACCTTAAAGGATGTCCACAGCCAGGATAAACAGGATCTAGGCAGGGAGAACAAACAGGGCTGAGCTATTACACAGAGCAGGGCGACAGCTGCCTGGGACACAAGTAAATAGGGAAGAGGCCTGGACAAGGCGTGCTTGTGAACAAACAGGCCCCTGTTTAACACTGTGCTGCTCACTACTGATGGAGAGAGACACGGTGAGAAAAGACAGAGGAGAAAGAAAGACAGGAGAAAGGAAAGAGAAGGTGGGTGGAGGAGGGAGGGGTGATGGAGAAAGACAGTGGGAAAGAATAAGAGAGTGAAAGAGCAAGAGAAAGAGAAGGAATAGGTGGGAGGAAGGTGGCGGTGGTGAGGTTGGAAGGGGAAGGAGGGGGAGACTGGCACAATGTGACATCCAATCCGGTGATGAATCTCAGCGTAAGAAACTCAAGGCTGCAGCCGAGATCAGCCGGCTAATAAGTATTCAAATTAGGCATAAATTTTACATGCCGAATGTTTAAAATATTCAGAGAAAGACTGTCTGATTGCCTTTACTACAATTTTATGAACATTCTAATGGAGCTTGGATCTCTATTTTCTCTGCTTTCTCTCTTGGACCAGCAATGGATGTTCAGAAAACTTGAAGATATACGAGACAAGGAAATAAGGATTTTTAATAACATCTGAATGCAATGCAAACTACTGCAGAAATCCGCAGAAAATTGCTTCTATGATATTAAGAAACCAATGTAATTTTTTATGTACTTACGTGTGATTACTTATGTATAAATAGTTAATGTTATGTTAAAAAAAGCATAAAATTGTGAAAAAATTAAGAATAATTTGAATTAAATACACAAATGATAAAAGCTCACTGCATAGCTTAATCTTAGTGCTATAATCCACCCCCCGCCACAAAATAAAATCTGTGCAATATGTCAAGCTGCAACATGATGATAATGCAGATATATGCAAAGTATATTCGCAGAGATCAGATGGTGCTTTAACCTTAATGACAGCGGTGAGATAAATTAATTAGCCATCTAAAGGCGGCATTCAAATCTGCCAATTAGAATGTCAATTAGAAACACAGCCAGGCTGCAGTGATGAGCAGGCGACCAAGCTGCGGCTCTGGCTGTGGGGGTGATGGAACTGTCACAGCCAGAGAGACACACACTTTCACAATACTCAAGAGAGAAAGATAGTGACAATACTCAGCACCTGAGGGTGTGACTGTATGAAGCATGTATCTACATTTGTGTCTGGATGTGTCTGTGACTATACGAGCCCACCACAGGTCCTTCTGTGCCCTCTCCCTGAGGGGTACCAGCCCTGACCCCCAGATCAGCCTGTGCTGAACCAACTGGGTTGGAAAAAGCCAACCACCTACAGCTACAATATCTGATGGGGCCCCTTCTTCTGATCTGTAGCGGTGCAAGCAAGTTTAATGCAGCATGAGTGAGGCTGCCGGCTTGCCCACACGAGTGTTTTACGTCCATAAATTGTCGGTGTCCTGCATTTCAACATACTTGCTATTTGATGCCATTTCCTCAAGCCATAATCTTCCAATGAGGGAGAACCAAGACCGCTTATTATCATGATCGGAAGAAGACAGGAAAGTTGTTATTACCTGGTAATACGCTGGTAATTCTGCAAGTGTGTTACTTAGCGCGGGGAGATTACAGTGATACTCAACGTTTAGTTAGTGGGGTGGTGTGAAGATAGTGAAAGACGGAGACACTCAATTTGCTGATGTCAATGATCGCTGATGGCTGTATCATTCTTATTAAGGTGGAGATTCAGTAAAAAAAAAAAAAAAAAGGAAAAGGAAAAGGAAAAAGAAAGCGCTTCCCTCAGCTATCATGTCTTTCCTTGTGCAACCATACAACCAAATATTTACTCTTAAATCCTGCAAATCTATCTGTTCCCTCAGAATCAGAGAAAAAAATGTCTCAGTAAGGCATTTGGCCCAGACATTACCAGAATTTTCACCCTTTTCTCTGAGAAGTGACACAACAAAAGGTGTAAGGAAAATTGAGCCTTTCATTGCCTCACACACTCTCTCTTACACACACACATACACACACCAATCATTAAAGGGGAAAGAAGCAGCCCTCCATCTTTGTTTGCGAGCTCTAAAAGCCCTTAATGTAGCCTCATTACCTGGCCTGTCTCCCGCTCTATCATGTGCAGTAAACACACACTATGACACTGGTCATCCATCTAGAGGGAATACACAGCTGTCTGCTGTGCTCCAACAATGTTTCGGGAACACAGAGGAATTTAAACGCATACACTCACACTTTCCCAGTTAACACGCTACCGGGCTAACACTGGCTTCAACTCTGGGTTATCCATTCCCAGTGAGAGGATGTTCCCACTGTGCCTTAGTGTCTAAAACACTGATCCATTCGTTCATTCTCTCTGCACAAGTTGCAAAAAACACTGTTCTCATCTTTAGGATGAGACCAAGAAAAGGGTGTGTGGGGGTGTGTGTGTGTGGGGGGGTGACCCTAAACCTGTGATCCCAGACGTCCGTTCATTATCAGCTCACATTTCAGGTGGCTGGCTGGAAGTCTTTTAGTTTTGTGAGATCAAAAATAATAATAATAAAAAAAAAAAACAGAAATTACATTTCACAGTCTGATGACTCCTCACAGCTCTCTGATCAGGTCGAGATATGGTTACCATTTAAAATAATCACAGATTCTGTGCATGAGTGAAATTAATTCATCATTGCCATAAGTTACTATGCATACCAAATAAAGAAGTAACTGTGCAAGGGCAGGAGCGCACATATTCAATAGTTAAGATTGCTTAATAAATCAAAATGCCATGTGTGTGCTGACAAGAAAAAGCATGGCTTTTTAAGTGATAAATTTCATCCCCAAAAAACTGTAAGAATTCTACGAAAGAAAAAAAGTTTTTTTGTTTTTTTTTAATAACTTAATCAGATGCCTTGCATAAATGCATGTCTTCACTAAATCTCTGATTATGATTATTTGTTTGCACTTGGGTGTGAACTGATTTTTCTTTTCTTTTTTTTTTTCTGGTGAGCTTTCAGTGAGCTGTCACAGCACAGGGGCACCACAAGCAATTCATTACAGCCCACTGCTTCATGCAGGAGAGTTTGGAGTTGGAAATGGAAAAACGACCACTTGGAAAGCGACGTTCGACAAAACCCAGTCTCCCGGATTAAATAAGGCAAGCCAAGCTGCCGTGCCTCAGAATTAAAAGCTTCCTTTTTGGCACTAAAGAACCACCATAAAAGAGCATTAATGACTGCTTCTTATAAACCTGTGTATGGTAATGGTTTCTGCTCACAGATAGAGGAATTTCAAAAGTACTTCACCGGTGAATAAAGATTGCTTTGGGAAGAAAAGGGGGCTGAAGAAATCATATTTACAAAATCAGGAGTGGGGCCAAATGAAAGAGATGAATATGAATAATGGACTTTGCTTTTTTTTTTGCCGGATTAACATTATTCAAAGCAACAGAATCAAATGTGGTTATCTCCTGTCCAATGAGCCCTACACTGACAAAACCTCAGTCATATTTCAATTCTTCATTTGAGCCGACAATAAATTGTAGTTCTGTGATAGGAGACATTCAGTCAAGAATGTTCAGAACTTAATTCTCTTCTATTTACAATAAGGAGATGAGGTAGAATAAGATAAAAGACAGACTATTTGCCACAGTGTGCAAGTGTCCCTGAATGGATGTGTGAGTGTGTGTCGGAGTCAGTGTTTGAGGAGAACAGAAACGGGGGAAAAATGACAAAGAAAACCAGTGGAAAGAGTATAAAATGCATGTTCAATTGTACAGTCGGCACAATGTCTCTTTAGAATCAAATACAAGAGGTACTCATGAATAGTGTGCATGATACTATGTTAGTGTAAATTAATGATATATGAACATAGCAAACTGATAACAAGGGCAAAATAGTATCTAATGTAGAACAAAAAACGGTATGAAAAGCAAAAACCTGCATATTTAATTAACAGAAATTACATTACTAACTGTATATTTATCAGCTTTTGCTGAGCAAAAAGCACTGGTGCAGCAACAAATGCACATTTTTTAAACATTACACTGTATCGCTGCAAAACCTCGACAGACAGAGAAAGAGAGGAGGAGAAAAACTAGTTTTCTCCAGTATTTAGGCTCGTCCCATATCATTTACATGTTACCCATCAGACACCTCATTCTGCTGAGGCAGTAGACAGCCCTGCCGCGGCGGGTGAGCAAGACAGTGACGAAAGCCGATCAGTCGGCTCTCATTTGCATATTTGCCAATTCTGTTAATTAACTCAGCCCACCTAATCAGGGCTAATTGACCTATAAAGAGGGGAGGCCTCATTGTCTCATCCAATCATCTTTATCAGGAGAAGAGGAGGTGCGCTGTGAATTCAGGGTACTTCCGACCTAACTGTATTTATAGACCTCATGCGTGGAAGTATTCCACTCAGAAAAGAGGTTTGATTCTGTGAGTGATGAGGACTGAGCTGCTTTGACACGGAGCAAGAGATGGATAACAAAAACAAGCAAATGGACAAATTCCTTACACTGGTGGGGTTGAGGAGAGCAGAGAAAAATCAGAGGAGCTAATGACAGTTGGATGGTCTGACTCTGCGGTCCTTTCCACAGCGGGGCAGATCCAGCGGACAGGCACGGGAGCCAGCCGCGGCCGGCGCAGCTACAGAGACATAGCTCATTGTGACGTTTCCAGTTATTTCTGGTTGATTAGGGCCATTATGTCTCCAGCTCTGATTTATGTTGTCATTCCCTCTCAGCAGTCCTGCATCGATAGATCTTAATGAATTGGTAAATAAGGGTGAAGATTGCAGTTGACAACACCGCAACATTCCTCATTCATACCAGACAAGATTTATGTAACCAATTAGAAGCATAAAAGCAGGAGGGGGTTTTGGTCAGGAGAAAAAAAAAATATCTTTCCTGAGGAAAATTACAAAAGCCTAACCCACGACAAAACACATAATGAGCCGTCTTTAACCTCGGCTTAGTCACACTTTTTAAAGACAATGTTAGGGACTTCAAATATTATTTGGAAGAAAGACTCACTCATCGTTTCTTGATTTGGGGGGTAAAAAAAAAAAAAAAAAAAAAGTGTTACAGTGTGACTGCACCTTTCTCTGCCCTGACTATTGTCTAAGCCAAAAATAATGACAATAACCATAATAGTATTTTTTTTAAAGCCACAACAATCCCCCACTTTTATATGGAAATGAATTTAAGGAACACCTCATACACACCACCACTGTCTCAAACATCAAAAACAGACCTAATGTAAGTTAACAGGTGTGTGTATTGGGGGAGGTCACACATATCAGTCGCTCCCTTAATAGTTAACAGATGAGTGAATAAATTGTCATTTCCTTTTTATTCACCTCAAATATCAATGATTTAATTCCCAGAATTTGTGGTCCTGGGATTTCTTTAGCAGACAAATGCAGGCCACTTTGTCATTAAAAAAATAAATAAATAATCCAGATAAAAGTGCTGATCATCAATAGTCAGTGACAGACCAGGAAGACCCATAGGGCAGGAGTGAACAGAGGTGGAAAATTAAAGCAGAGTGATACGGGAGCCGACTCCTTTCAGCCTCTCTCCCTTCAAGCACATGCAAATGAGGCCGTGCTGCTTAACTGCATCATTTATGTGGATAATGGCGGCATCATCATTACGGGAACTCAAATTAAATTACATCACAATTAGCATAACAAAGTGATTGGTTAAACTTTCAAAACAAATAACGCGGCTCTGTTAATGAACAGTGTTAATTGGCCAGTGTGCAGTCTAAATAAAACATGTGGGTAAACATGTGTTTTAGTTAGACAATTTTAAAATTCATCCTAATCCTCAACTCTTTTTTTTTCTTTCTTTTTTTTTTTTTTTAACAAAATGATACGGATGTGAGAAGAGGAAAGAAGAAGACTTAAAACCGAATACTGCCAGGGGGATTTGTAAGCTGAAAAATAAAATGTGTAGCATTTAATTTTATTGCTCTAAAGAACCTATTATATGCCAGACTCTGGAGAACAATGTAAATTATCTGCTTTCAAAATGGAGTTTGGCCAATTCTCCATGTGAGCTAATCACATAGCTCATTATGCATTAGGGTATTAAATTATGAAGAGGAGTCCCTTTCGCATTCCTGCACAAAGCCCTATGAAATGTTAATAATATGCCCACAATAGGCCAATACCATGCCTTGCTCAACCTCATCAATATTTAAGTAAACAAATGATCCCACTCGCCTTTGATAAAGATAATTAGTGCTTCACCAATTATCAGTCTTGTGACCTCTCGCCTTTTTAAACTAAACATCTGCTCCAAAGAGTTTTTTTTTCCCCCTCATATAAGAAGTAGGAGAAAAACAAACAAGTCAAACTTAAGTAAAAAGCTTTACACTGATAAAGCACATTTCTGTAGCTGAAAAATACTTATCACAACATATGAGAGGTTAAACAGTGGCTGTGCCCTTTATTTACTTTAATCATCGTAGTGCATCTCTGTCGTCTTGATTTTAATGATCAATGACTAGCTTAGCAGCATCTGAGAAGCACACTGATCGGGAAGTACAAGAGCAGAAAACACCACAGTAAGTTCACACTCATGCAGATGCACAATCGCAAAGCCACGTCAGTGAACACACTCACTTGGACGCACGCACGCGTGCACACAGTCACACACGCTGAGCCATTCATCAGCACTAATTAAGCAGCAGATTAACAGAGCCCGCAGACCAAGGCTGAACGGTTACACAGTGGGACGACCAACGGGGTAGGCAGGAGACACAGCCCGGCAATAAAACACAACCATTAAACACAGCCAAGAGCCTGGAGTCGACTATGGGTGACAGAAGATTGATGGGTGGATGAATGCATGGATGGATGGATTGATGGAGGGATGGACGAAGTGTGCCTGACTTTTTTTTTTTTTTTTTTTTTTTTTTTTTACCTGAAGGTGAGGAGTGCCAGAGATCTTGACCAGAGAGCAGAGAACTCGCCTCTGCCACCGGCGAGGGTGTCTAACAGCAACGGCCACAAGTCGACTGGTGTCACCGTGTGAAGAGGCAACACTATCTGTGTCATCACTTCAGCCGTGTTTATGGGGGATGGCATCATAAACAAGCCGCCCCCCCCTCCTCCTCTTCACCACCCGCATCCCAGCCCCCGCCCCAGTTCCCCCTGCTCCCTCTCTCTCTCTGCTCTCGCCACCTCACCACCACTGTGCCATTCATGCATACTTAAATCACCCTTGCCCCATTAAAAAAAAAAAAGAAAGAAAAAAATAGAGAAAGAAAGAAAGCCCAGACGCCTCTCCTGACAATTATTCTATCATTTCCAGTTGTCACCGGGGCAATTACTGACTGGGGCCCCCTGTGCAGGTTGGACATGCAGGCCCGAAAGAGGAGGCTTGAGTTAGAGGAACGGAGAGAGAAGGGAGAAAAAAAAACGGAAAAGGGACAGCAGAAGGGGGTGTGTGTGAAAGGTGGGGGGTAGTGTACAAAATGGAAATTTATGACACAGAGTCGGAGGCCTCTTTCTCTCTCCACATTGGACATAATTAAACCATTATTTCTTTTACCTGCTGCAGATGAAACTCAAATTACTAAAAAAAACGCAAATCCTTTCATCCTCTATCTTATTAGAAAAGACAGAAACAGCAGTTATTAGTAACATTTCTATTTTGCTCACATATTATCAAATTTAATCTTCAAAACTGGATCATCTTCGTTTTATCTTAGTTTTTTATGAGTTTGAATAAAGAAAGATTTATTAAATCTGTGCATTTGGGTGCAAATGTGCAAGTGTGTGTGAAGTTACTCTCAATGTGTGGGTGGGTCCTTTGTGAGATTGAGCGAGTGTGTGTATGTGAGTGTGTGTGAGAGGATCTTCACACGGGGACGGCTGTGACTCGTTGCAGGATGCTCGCCGGCTCTCCGCTTGCACCTCGCCTGCGTGCTTAACAGGGAGCTCCGCTGCTCTAATCACACATCTGCTTCACTAAAAACTCCCTCTGTTCCTCTCTCTCTCATGCATACAAGTGCACACATGCACACACACACTTACACACAACCTGCCGGACTGGCTCGCACTTTGCTCTATGTAGTCGGCGCGCTGAGACGAGAGGGGAACAGAGACAGAAGCAGGGCTAAAGGACGCTGCTAAGAGAGGTGCATTCGCCGCAAAGGTATGTGTGCCTGGCTTTATACTCGTGCAGTTCAGTGCTTTTCTTTTCAGTTCTGATTGTGTGCATGTCAAAGTGTGTGTGCGCGTGTGTGTGCACAGAGATGTAAAGAGTCTGAATAGGATTAGCGAAGGGCTGAGCGGCAGTCGGTATCCTATGCCGTGCTCCAGCAGCGAGTGTAAAGGGCACTTAAAAACAATTAGCCAGATCACATCCACGCATTACCCAAGTTACAAAGCACAGCTGCATTTCCACGTCACATCTAAACAAAGCCATAAGTAGCCCATGACTGCAAAAGAGACAAAACGACCTACCTTTTAAACAGTCAGGGAGAAATCCACTCTCCTCGGTGAGAAGCATTTGAAGAAGTATTCTCAGAAACCTGACAGCATTAGCCTACTGTGTGTCAAAAAATGGAGAGACCGGGGAAAATGCCACTGGTAGAAAACAGAGGATGAAAAGTGAAAAAAAAGAGGGTAGAGAGTAACTAGCTGGCGCTTACTGTCAAAGACATCACCAGAGAAGTATTTACAGCGGTATTTACAGTAGTGCAAGGGGAGAGCACCTCTGCCTGGTCACGTCTGAGAGACAGTTGCCGTTTCAGCGCTGCCTAATTAAAACAAGTCAGGCAGCCCCGCTGGATTGTTTTGACGCCTGAGGACCAATAGTACACAAAAACCAGTGGCTTGATCGGGGGGTAGGGGGGCTGGTCGTGGGGAGCTGAGGAGAAGGGGCGGAGGGTGGCGAGAGTTGGCAAAGAAATAGGGAGGGGGGTTTCTGGAGGAATCTGAGAGGGAAGGAAGACTACAAAGGTTGAAAACTGCATGGGGAGATCACCACATGCAGAGTACTTTCAGGGGTTTTTTCTTTCTTTTTAAATAAATGCTAAGGTCACGCTTTGAGACCCTTTGTCAAGATGCTGCACTAAAAATGCTTTTTTGAGCAAAAAAATTGTAGAATTTATAAAGTTATCATCAACATTGTCAAACGGCATCTATGCAGACACATTATACAAAACATTTAAGCTTAATTCTAAAAGTGCTACTTTAATAAAAGTAAGATAAATTTAAAAATATCTCCAAATGAATTAGGTCAGAATCCAACTAGAAACGAAAAGACTGCCGACTATCACCGCCTGTTTAAAAAAGCTGACTAAAGCTGAATTTAACTCAGCAGGACTTAGATCTGTTACGTGTGATGTACTGACACATTTGCCCTACTGTAAACAAGGCACAACAGGCAATGAGATGGAACATTTAGAGCTAATGGTGTTTGCTGATACTTTTGTCAATTTCTTATTATTCCCTCCTCTTTCCCGTTCTCTCCCCCTCTCTCTTGCATGCCACAGATGTTTTTCTTAGTCGCTCCAACAGACAGGAATCTACTGGCAAGAAGAAAGCCTTGGTCTTCCCCATGAGAGAGGAGTACAAAGCCCCCAGTCTGCACACAGCAGATGCGGAGAGCTAGTCCATCTGCCACCAGCTTGCCGTGCCA
The DNA here is from genome assembly GCA_023101725.1 of Atherinomorus stipes. NCBI lineage: Eukaryota > Metazoa > Chordata > Actinopteri > Atheriniformes > Atherinidae > Atherinomorus > Atherinomorus stipes. Next base: position 360,706 of record JALJCO010009434.1, read on the forward strand.
CATGGGCCTGAGAGATCTAATACAAGAGGGGGCAATTCTTTCTTTATTTGCCTACATAATGGTGTCATATACATACAAACAGTTACAAACAAATTCAGTTTTACAGTTATTAATTACACATATGTGCTGGCAGCCACTGCATAAGCTTTTTAGGAAAGCAAGAACTTGTGTGTTTTAAGAAAAGGCACCCAGGGCAACTGTGACAGATTTATTTAGGAGAAGACGTAGCCCCTAACGTGGGGTAAAGACCACTTGAACTCACAGCTCTGAGCGGTGTACTGGTATGATTTAACAGACTCTGAATAGCACATTATCTCCCCGGCTCTGCTCAAGCATATTTCAGCCGTATGATATCATTATTAAGAGACACAACACAGGCCAAAAGATGGAGCATTTTCATTAGTGTCAACTGTTTGAGCTGTGCAGCGGGTGGGTGGGGTGTGGGGGCAAACACTAAACAATCATGGCAGAGAGACAGAGACGATGGGAGTTGAGGCTGGTGAGATAAGAAAAAAAGAGAGATGGAGATGACAAAAGTGCAAAAGAAAGCAGGAGAGGGGGAAAAAAGCAATGGAGAGTCAAAAGGGGGCAGCATTAAACAACTCTCGTTAATTGCTCTAAGCATCCACGTTATGCCGGTAATTTCTACCATTTCTCTTTCAGCACTAAAAGCTTCAGGGTAAAAAGCTCCTCCGGCCCCGTTAATAAACTATTCAGTCTCACTGGAAAAGACAAACAAGAGGCCCCTGGTCTTAGACACATTAGCTTCACTAGGGAGAATGCTATGCCCCGTTTCTCCACATCTGTGACAATTGAGTGTCTTCTCCCTTCAGGTGTTTATTTCCCAAGTCTCTTCCTCCAGTGCCTTCTGCTGCCAAGGTCAACGGAGACAAGCAGGCCCACCAGCGTCTTGATGAGGTGGCAACAGAACAGTGGGAGCAGAAAATGGGGGAGAGACAGACAGACAGACATGTGTAGTGGGTACAGTGGGGAGGGGTGAGAGTGGCAGCAGCTGGTTACAAACCCTGGCAAGAGCAAGAGCAGCAGTGAGGGAGCGGTGGATATGAGATGCAGTGCAGCGCCGTGACAACAACAGCAGTGGATGTTGCTTCCCATCTTCTTACACGGCAATAGATTTCTCCAGTTTACAGACAAACACACACACAATTACTACAACTATTTGTTTATTTCCTTAACGCTACAATGAGGGAAAGCACCATGCAAGCCACATCAAAGTGCACTGCTATGAGGTTTATTAGTCTGTGGCAAACAAGTCCTCAGCTACAGGACCCACTCTTTATAAGCTTTATCCTAGATAAACAGCATTTAAAAGAAAAGAAAAACATTTAATTAGTTTAAGAATCTTGTGGGACCTATTATGTACTCAAAAATGGAATAAAAAAAATGTGCACTGAGGAAAAGACTATTCAGGGTTTGATAAAGATTTCATTTATGGAGCTCAGGTACCAAGAGCATCACTGATACACTTTTCAGAGATTTTCAGAGATTACCATGACTCCCCCTCTTCTGCTCTCACAGTGAGAATGAAGTGACATCACTACTATCCCTTCCAATAGAGATAATCAATGAGCAAAACACTACACATCATACGAATAAAGAATAAAAAAGGCACATCAGCACCCTTCATACTCACTCAAATGTTCTACAAGCACAATTCATGATCCACTACTTCTAGCCTACAAATAATAATAAGCCAAATAAGGTAAAATGACTGGGTAGGGCTCTTTTTTAGTCCTGGGCAATGTTGATCACACAATATGTTGCTTATGGCCACAAAGGCAGAGACCATTACGGACCGGTGATTATATAAGTGGTTGGAAGACAGCACCAATTTAATATACTGTACTTAAGCACCAGGGTATCCATGGCAACTTGCCTTGCACACTGCATTCAGAAATCCCTAATGAAATGCCTATTAAGTGGATGATAATGACAGTGTCCAAATATATTTGCATATGTGTTTCACTGCAAAAAAATAAATAAATAAAATCATGAGGGCAGTTAATGAAGGCAAAGGGATTCTTGATTACTGCAATCACAATACTACACAGTGTATGATCATTTTGGTCTGTATAAATTCAGAAAATATAGCATTTTTAAGCCAAGAAGTAATGAAAATGTCTATAATCTTTAATAAAGCCCTAAAAAACCCCTCAACAATTGATTATTGTAGACGAGGGTGTGAATTCAGGCCTCACTGCCTTCCTCTGGGAGTCTCCACATGTGACTTCCATTTGCGACTTTGGCTGAGTTCCCAACAGGACATCCCTGAGAGAGTGTTTGCTTGACTCAATATCAACAGCCCGAGCAAGCAGCTGGGGGGGACACTCCGGCCAAGCCTGGCCTCGAGTTCCTATTGAAAATAAACTAGGCTGTACATTCATTGGGCCCAGAAATATCAACACGCGCTGTGAGGAGCCACGTATAGCACTCAGCAGCGTTCCGCTGGTGCCTCTCCAAGGCTTAATGATACCTGTGCCTCCCCTCCAGCTGCTTCTGCCGACGCGCCTGCTATACACAGACGGCAGGCGGGCAGGAATTAAAGTATACATTACAGCAGAAAAATAAAAGAGATCGAAATGACAGAAGTCAGGCGGTTCAAGCTGACCCGGCCTCTTGAAACGAAGGAGCTGGTAGACCAGCGACAGGCACTCCAGGTTAAATTGGCACTCCTGCGCCTCCTCTTATTTTCACCACCACCACAGCTGCCTCCAATGCCCACCCCAACCCCACCTCTTCTTTAAAAAAAAAAAAAAAGAATCTTTTCTTCAAACAAGTATTTGAATTAAACGAGTTGCTGAAATCAAAGGCTCAGCTGAGATGGATAAATTTAAACAAGCAAGTGCAGCTCACAGCAGTTTACCTGTTATATCGCTGATTGGAATTACATGAAAGAGCAGAGCATGAGCAACTTCCCTTTTTTCACAGGAGTAGATATTATCAAATGGTAAAGAAAGCAGAGGTTTAATTAAATTCCTACTTACTAAAGTACATGCTGCTCGGTTGTTGTTTTTTTTTCTTCTTTTTTTTAATGTTCTTGGCCTCTAAGATGTCATCAAGATGAAAAGGCAACTAAAAAATGTGAGATTAAATAGTCGTTTCATTCATTCGGATTTCCTGTTAGGGATGAATCTGAAACCCATTTATGACAGTGATCTGTAGTGTCTGAGGATCCCACAGCTCCGGCTCTGCCAAAGAGATTATCATTCCCAGAACCACAGCTACACAGTTGAATGGCAGCAAGACAAGCTCCACTGGCAGTCAAAGGAGCACAACACCTGTATATGCTATGCAACAACCACTACCTAACATCCAAGGAATCCTATTGATGCATTTACAAGTAGCAATGAAAAATACTTTCACGCTGCATGAAAAATTTAACGCCAACCATGAATTAGACAATAATGAAAGTTTGGGGAATAGTCTCCAGAAGCTATTGAGACGTGGAACTTTGGCTTTTTTTGTAGCACTGGATCCCTTATTACCTCGCCCAGCTGACATAGTGGCCATCCATTCGTGACTAAAACACCATTCAACTAGATACTAATTACACCTAAAAAAAAAAAAAAAAAAAAAAGTCCCGAAAAAATTAATTCAGGAAAACGGCATTCTAGCAAAGAATAATAAACTCATTATATGGAAAATTCAACTCTCGTATTCTCCACACCGCTGCTAATTCAAACCTAATTTTTACTAGCCACTAATTTGAGAGTGAAGAGTGGGGGGGATAGGAATTACATCTGGAGGTAATTGAATGTGGGGAACTGAGCCCAGTGGAGGCTGTGATACCTCCCCAACCGCCCCCACACAAAATAAAGAGAGAAAAAAAAGAGCAAGACAGACAAGACATAGAGGAGGAACTATTTAGGTGAGTGGGACTTCCAGAGCTCTGAAACGACACTTTCCACAAAAATGTTTTCATTGTGCTGTCACCAGACAGGCTGGAGAGGATATAGGTGCTGCAGGCGCAGGCTGAGAGGCAGACAGAAACACTGATAAATGAGAGTGGGAGTGAGACTTTAAGGAAATGTGGGACTCTGGATAAGGTGCAGGCTTTGCAGACAGCTGCACTGGGTCAGGATTTAGTAAATAGCCAAATATGTGGAGCTGAAGGAAGGCTGTGGGTTAATTTTGACTCCACAGTTGTGCCCGCTGTAAAGGCTCAGACTTTATGAGGAAGTCTCCCTCTCAAGTGACCAGCTACATCTGGGCTGCCTAAGTGGGCTGCCTAATAAATGGCACACTTTTTCAATGATCTGCAGTTTCAAAGCACTAAGTAAAGAGTATCCGGCTGGATCCATTTCACTGTATGGGTGCAAAGCTAACAGCTATTTGCAAGGACAACAAGGCTAGAAGTTATGCCTGAAAGACTTTTCTCCATCTTGCAGAAAGAAGTTCCACCAAAAAGAAAAAAAAAAAACAAAACTGAGATTAAAACAAAGTTTGACTGCCAACAATCCCTGCAGGGGGACACTGACATGTAGAGAAACTTGCCTCGATCCCTTCTACACCAGAACCCCTGCTCTTCACTTAAATCTTTTGCCATCCCTTCAACACTAAATGTGTTTTCCAAATGAAAATAAACGGAGTCCGACTGGTTTGAGGCAGTCATACTCTGGAATATGAGATCAAATAAAGGCTTCTGTGGAGGCTGAAAGGAGAAATGAAATGGCTTCTGAGGGGAGATGTACCGAGTAATAAAATTACTCCTTTATATCTTCCTAAACAGCGCATGTTCCCCTGGAGTGGGTGAGGGCTTCACTTTGGTCAAAGACAAGTATGCAAGTGGCAATTTCTCCTTCAGGGATGATTCCCTGATACACTTCTTGAGACTTGGCGCACTGCAATTTTCTTGAAAACGAGAAACTATTTCAGCAACAAGTTAAGCGGAACTTTGGAAGTTTCACTTTGATGATGTGCTGCCAGCACACTGTCATTGAAAGGTATGTTCCATTAAATTGGAACAGCAAGATTCATAAGCCTATTGCTTTTCAATGAGTTCAAACTAGGCAGAAATGTTCAGCTGAACACTTGCATTTTATCCTACTGTAACACACGCAGCTACTTAGAACTGACCATGATGTGCTGCAAACACAGCAAATCGTTTTCGGGATGAAAAATGTCACTACTTCAAAATTGGTTTGCTATTCAAGTTATACAAGCAACGTCCTATTTGGCATTGGGGGAAATTTACAACAAAAGTATGAGTCTAACTACTTAAAATCATGCGATTGATTTGTATTCTTAAAAAGCTGGTCACAATTATATTCAGATGGACCTTTTCACTACAGCAGAGGGGCTATATTAGAGGAAATTTGCAATTGGAAAGAATACATTATAATTCATTATACAGTAGCTATTAAACCTTCAGTAAAAATGCTTTAGTACAAGGATTGAGCCACTTATCAGACCTACTCACTACCTTTAAAAGCTGTCCATGTTCAGTGCTCTGAGTGGCAAAAAAGCAATCGCTGATGACTTTGAAAATAGGACTAGATGTACAATTTAGCAAAACAGAAACGGCTGGCGGAGGACTTTGAGCATCAAAGCTTCTAACTGTTTGTTGATTTTAAAAAAATCCGGGAAGGAAGAAGAGTTTTTGGAATATAAAAAAAATCTATTTACCCTCCTTCACAGCACGTGTTGGGAAGCATGCTGTATTTTGGCTTTCACTGCCCACAAAACAGCTTTAAAGATCTAAACAGGATAAAAGCACTCTATCACAGCCCCCTATAAAGAAATCTTTGCATATTTTCATTTTACCATGCTTATTTTATTTGTTAATTTCAGAAAAGGTTGCAACAAATTAAATCAATTTCTTTTACCTGTACACAGATGCCCCCGCGTCAGTTTGTTTTATGGAGTCTTGGCACGTAATTAAGTGGTTTACACGGTGTTGATGATGTTTCTGATGCAGCTCTGAATTCATTTTTGGTATGAATGTAATACAGATTCCATTTCCTCACTGACAAACTATGATGCTGTTATTTACAAACATACTGAAGAAGAGAGCAGACTCAGTTGAGATCTCATTACTTAAGGCCCTAAAAATAATCAGTAGAGAGTGCATCAGTGGTTTACACTTGTCATGCTTTCATCATCATCGATGAGATTTAATTTACGCAAGGGCACCTAATTATACCTTGAGCAAGGCAACATTTTTTAAACACTTTGCAAACTCAGAAAACAATAACTTTCTCTTTGTATTGTCCTTTACCCCTGTCCAAACCTTCTGTTGCTGTTTGAGAAGACAAATGGCAAACGGGGGCGTTTCAGACAGCTTAAAAAGTACCCATCAGTTGCTTGTGAGACATCTCCCTGCACATCCATCCCCAAACAAACAGCAGGCTCCACTTTAAATACATAGCAGGACTATTAGGTAATCTTAGGCTTTGTTCACTCTCCCTGAGACTAGGTGACTAACCCCAGTCTCTCCCTGTTCTATCTCCTGTCTTCAAGCTGACATACAGGAGAATAATGCAGCAGAATGGCTAAAGAGTATACATTCTATCCTATATTTAGATTTAAGTTGTGCTTGTTGCGTTACAGTAGCTTTAACTGGGAAAGAGGCGTGCAGTAGCACAAGGGCTCTTTGTTTTGGGATGGGCCGAATCTGAGGTTTCTTTTTCGATATACAATATCCTGCTAGGTACCAAATGGAGTTACAGTAGTCTAGTGTCTGAGCTTTCTTGGAGGGGAGGGGGTACTGAGGCTTGCTACGTGTGTCTGAATTGATGCATGCTTTTTAGTCAATTGCTGTGTGGCTTGCACGAGTCTCTTCCAACAAAGCCTGGGAAATCAATCAATCTGCAAAGAAATACCTCTTATGCCAGATGTGGCACTTGGAAAAAAACAAGACTTAAAAAGCTGTGCTCGTATTAGAGACTCTAAGGGTCCAAACAGGATAAAACCAAGTTGAAATAAAATATTTATTATAGATGAATCAAGCTGTCAAAATGCTACCTACTCTATTCTGCATTTCTGCTTGTTATTTTAGGTGGCTTCTCAAAGGCGTTGCATGTCAAATCTTTAAGTGTGTAAACGTCTCACTCTGAAATATATCTCCATTATTTACTTTACAAGTTGCCACGGAGAATGAAAGACAAATGTTTCATTAGCAGGTGACTTTTTTTTTTTCTTTTTTGTGTGTGTTTCTTTTACAAGCGTTCAGTAGTTCCGTTCCTTGACACATATGCACGCACTCTTGCATACACCGAGCATAATTATAAATGCAAGACTTGCTATAGGGAGCTGAACTTTTCACACCTTTCAAAGCCACAAAATTGGATGGTTTTGTGGTTGTGCAGCTGCCGCTCCGCGCTAATGCAAGGCGGTGTCATATGAAAAATATTCCTCTCCCCAAACCACAGGGCTGGTCATTAATGAAACACAGGCCGTGCAGTGAGGTCATACAGAGTCTAGATTTCAGCAGCCACACTTAAAAACCGCTCAGAGAGAATAGAGAAACATGAACACAAATCAGATTCCAGCTCCAAGGACGAGGAAAATAAATAAATAGAGAAAGGCACTGGCCCCTCTCACATTTTCCCCCTGTGCTCTGCAAACAACCGTCAAATGCAGCTCAGAAACAGCTCACAATGAGAGCAGACTAAACAATCTGGTCCCAGCCAAGGAAAATGCTAAGCAACTCTGCACACAGGATGTCTCACCCTAATTGCCAACTATCAAATCTCACAATGGAATCTATCCATTTGGCAAAATCTTCACAGCACACTTGGCAGTATACTTTTGCTTTTAAAAGTGTCAACTTCTGTGATGAGAAGGCCGGACAAATAAAGATGGGGAAGTACAGCAACCAAGAATTTCATTTCTATCTCCGATTCACCGAGGTTTGTTGAGCTTATAGGAAAAACGAGCAATAATGTGCTCTGAGAGTGAAAAAAACTTTATTAGATAACAGTGCTTTGGGTCTTGTAAATGAGTGATTAAAATCCTCACCATTAAGATAAACAGACTAAATAGGTCCCCAAAGGCGTGCACGCTCAGTCTGGCTTGCTGACTTGAGCTTGCCCTTGCTCTCTCCCCTTCCTGACACACTGTGTTCCGGAGGTGGGCATGGATGTGTAACTGGAACCTTGGGACTGGTATAAGAAACAGGGTTACCAGGAGGGACAGCCCTCTAAACAGGAAACTAATGGGACAGTCTCCACAATCTACCATGTGGCATTGTATTTTCCAGCCAGCGAAAGCCACGCTCACAGAGACCCCATGACTTCAAACGGCCAAAATAGCAGCACATTCATGAAACAGAACAGAACTACTGGGAATTAAAGAAGGTAGGGAAAAAAGAAAAAACACACACACACAAAAAAGGTAGCAGACCTCGACAGCAGATGGTAAAATTAACATTTCAACAGTTCCTTCCTTTCATGTAGGTCTCGGCAGAACTTTTTTTTTTCTTTTTTCCCGAAAAAAGAAAAAGTAAGAGAGGCTTGGGTTTTGGTAAGATATAGTGGTGCAGAAGGCATCTGGAAAAGGGGAAGAGGAATATTGGCTTATTGCTCCTGATGGTCCAGCTCTATGAAAAATTAAATAGGTCTGTTTTGCAGGTTTCCACTCTCTGGAGTGCCCTAAGCTGTGTTATGGAAACATCATCTCGGTAATTTATACGCCAAAGAACACCTGGTGATGAAAGAAAATAAACTATTCCTCTATTCCTTTCTCCATTTAAAACCAAACACTTTGACTTTGTGGTCTCTTCCTTTGATGTTTCTTTTTTCCAGATTTTTAATGCCCATCCATTTGGCTTATTTTGCAAGAAGTTGGCATCTATTGTACAGTTAAGTCGTTCACAAAATGCTTGTCAGATTTCATTCTGAAGTCTTGATATACACTTCAAAAGGTGCTGTAAAGATGTTATCATGAAGAGACGAGAGGACTGAGGCATCTCTAATAAAGACCCAAACAATGGACAGCCTCTCTCATTTCCAACCCTGTCCAATGGAGCGTCTCAGTAGTACCCATTAATTTGGACACAGTTCTGGCTAAATTACATGTGTTCCACCTCTGTGACATTTTAAATGCAATTAAAAGCTGGTTATGGAAGTGTGCACGGACTTCCCTGTGATGAAGGGAAATCACTGACGTGATTAACATGCAAACGAGCTCATGCTGGCAGACTAGATTGGGGTTTGAAAACCTCAATTACTTTTGTGTGATTATCTATTTACCAGTACACAGATTTCCATTTCTCATCTCCAGCCGACTTCCTCATGCACGAGCCTCAATTACATGTGGCACACCTTTATTTATGATGAGCACGATGCTGAAATACAAGCTCTGGTTATTTTTTTCCAATGATGTATGGCTTCCTTACAGGGTGCTCATGAGGCATGGACCACCAGACCAACACTTCTTAATGCTGAAGCATTTGCTTTGTGAGAACTTAATATGATCTTGACCCCCCACCATCTTTCAGTCCCCAATTCATCCATCCAGCTCCTATCAAGCTTGGTTTGATCCTCCTCTCTCCTACAACACAGGGAGACTAATAGATAAATGGTGGCTATTTGTCCTTTTCAATTCAACCAGAACTATAGCACAGCCAAAAAATGAAAGACCTTCAATGTGTGTTTTAGTAAATCTGTTACAGGGAGGAAATATTAAGAGGCTATTGAGAAAAAAGGTGTATGCTGAAAGAAACAGATGGCATGCACTCAACATTAAACATTAGCGTGCATCCTTTTGCTTAAATTAAGTAGATTTCACACAAAAAGAGTCCATTTCACTTACTTTAATGAGTTTAGAAGTGACTAAACTCTTTCCATTTGTTTAAGGAAATAAACCATCAAGCAAAACAATGTTTAAAAACTCCAAATTATTAAAAAGTTAATAAACTTCAAAAGAGCTGTTGTGCCAATGTGCACTTGCATTCTGATCATTTTATCTAGGCCATGATTATTTTCTTTTAAAAATAGTGCAGTGCATGATTTTATTGTCAGTATTTCCGCCCCACTCCTTGGAGCTCAGGGACGAGAAGAGAAAGAAAGACACACGGATCTGTGGCAAAACCAGGCTTTTCACATTGTGCCCGGCATGCATAAAACATGCCCTGTTGCTTCAGCAGGAGCAAAAAGGAAAACAGTGCCATCAAGTGAAATTTCTGAGGATGCCTCGAACACCTAAGAAGAAAGATCTGTCACCTTATCAAGCTAAAAGCAGCACAAGATATTGCTCTCATTTGGTAAACTTTAACAGCATTAATTTATACAAAATATATTTTCTCTTGTCAAGTAAATGTCTTTTTTTCCCCTTTTTTTGGACACATTCAAATTTATTCTAAACTTTTGGATGTTTTTCTTACTAAATACCATTCAAATCTCTACCCTAGATAGGGATACTAAGCACATGAGCACCTCCCACTCCAGTGGAGCAGCAAGATGAGAAATAAGTATGATGCTTTGCTGACTTCATGTTGAGAAAGCTGTTCAAGCTACCACAGGAACAAAGGGAATCATTATTACTATCTGAAGTCAGTTGCCAGGACTTGGCTGAAGCATCGATTCACGGCGGCAAAAGTAGAAAAAAAAAAAGAAGTGTCTACATCATACTGACTGAGTGAAACTGGCAATGATGGCTACAGTCATGAGTGACAAAGAATAAAAGGGAAAGAGAGAAGGAGAGCTTAGATAATAGTAGATAATGGACAATTAACTCAAGCTAGCAGTGCTTGCTGCAGTTAATAGCAGCTTCTGGTGCAGCAACTCCCTGATCACCACTCAGCCATATTCACAGTGGGAATACAGGCGATATCAAGCTGCAGGCTTCTGGGCCTCAGAGGTGTACATGCTGTATTAGCAATCTCCACATTGCCTTCAAACAATGCTCGATACCAACAAAGTGTCCCAAAGTGCAAACGCAAGCAGTGCGCTGATGGGGAGTGTGTGGTGCCATAACCTTGTCCATTGTTTCATGTCCTTTCACCATCAAAATAAACCCAGAAGCTGTAAATTCCTTTTAAAAAAGTCACATACTGCCGCTGTGGTGTGCAGACACAGAAATTAGCATAATTAAACCTATATAAAAGCTAATTGCACAAATACGTGTGTGGATGTCACCACTGTTCATCACAGGGACAATGCATGCGTTTATATGAAGGGCCTCCGAAGTGATTTAACTGCCCACCCAACCCCCCAGTCCCTTCAAGCATCATCTAAATCTATTGATCTGTGAAACACAGGGACCCAGGGGAGGCGATTCACTTAATATCATACATCTAATGATGAGATGAATAACGATTATACCGTTTGGTAATTAAACGTCTTACAAACCATTTAACTGACTGTGCGTCAGGAGGGGTCGCCGCAGGTCGAAGCAATTGTTTTTCATTTCATTTCGATGCCAAAGTAAAAGACATGTGCCAGAGGTAGAGCTGGGGACTGTTGGTGATGATAGAAAACGGTTGCTGACACAATGGCAAAAACACAGTAATAATTGTTAGCAGTTATCTGCAACACTGTCAAGACTTCAGCAAAATGGTGTGGCAGGTGAAAAAAAATAAGAGTGGAAAAAAAATTAGCTAATAACACTGTAGTTTCCCATTAATTGTTGTTTTTGACCATCTACAAAACTCATTAGCATTCAAATTTGTTTCTAATAAGTAATAAGTTGACTGAAAAAAGAGGTGAGTGTGAACAGTAAATACAAACACTGACAAGAAACAAAAACAGTATCCTACTGTACTTTAAGAATGTGCCTGATCCATTCAGGGGGGTCAAATAGGGCTGCGACAAACAATTATTTTGATAATCAAACATTCATAGATTATTTTTGTGATTAGTTGACTAATTGGATCATACAAAAATTGTAGCATATTTACAGTACCAGTCAAAGGTTTGGACACTTTCTCATTGAATCTAATGGAAAAAATGTGTCCAAACTTCTGACTGGTAGTGTGTTTGTTTATTTATGTCAATATACCAATTCAAGAAAAGCTGACTAGACAGAAAAGCAAACAAGGCAACAGAAAGTTAAGTGGCAATTTTGAGAGCAAAAACAAAGCTTACAAACAATAGATGATCAGTCAATTATGAAATTAGTCACCGACTATTTTGATAGTTGACAATTAAGTCGATTAATTGACTAATCGTGGCAGCCCTAGTTAGAGCCCTATGAAATCCGTTTTATTTTTTCTAAAATTCCATTTTAATCTTTCCCATTTTCGGTGTTCTTCCGTTTTTAATTTTTGAAAATTCCATTTTTATCAATTTTACACAAATTTAACACCAATACAGTGTATAAAACAATTAAATGTAGCCAATTAATGCCGTTATAATTACTAACTTGAATGCTTTCACGCTTTTAAACATATTTAAGGCAAAAACATGGCACAAGTTTAAACAAACAGTAAAAAGAAAATGCCAATCGTAAATAATACATAATTCAGAACAGTAGGCTACTAATTTACAGATGGTGGTCCACACCATAGACCAAAGAAACATATGACCGGGATATATCACCGGACACACAGACTAATAATCATGGGGAAACTGCTCTGTCCTGTAGCCACTGCTATGAAACCGCGTCCATCCAGAGCAGATGGGATGGAAGTAAGTCAGTTGATAGAAAGCAAAGTCGATCCGGCCAATTTTTAAAATAAAACACTTTGTGCAGATCACGTTTTACTCTGAAACATCAGTATTACGTCCAAACCTGCTGCACCAAGCCGTCAGCGGAGAGAATCTCACTTTACACTACGTGACACCTTGATGACGAGACGTTCATAGGCTGTAGTATAATTCACCAGTAGATGCACAACAACCCAGAAAAGTAATCAAACAAAGAGCAAACGCGTGTTATGCAGGTCGGTCTGGCTAAATAACCGAGAGGAAAGCTGTCAAAGCCGCTCCGTGGGTCTTCCTCGTGGAGCGGGGGGGAGCACGCGTGGGGTGGGTGCGCTCTGCAGCCTAGTAAACCCCCCCCCCCCCCCCCGGAGCATTTTTCCGAGCAAAGCTTTCCCTTTTTATAAAGAAAAAAACACATTTTTGGAAATCGTTGCTCATTTCCGTGACATTCCGCGTTTGTTGTATATAGCCTGATTCTTGTCTTCTGCCCCCTGGTGGATACCTTTTGCAAGACAATAATTCTGTTATGTCATGCAACAGAATGTACTGTATATGCAAAGTATTTTTGTTTATCATTATTTAAATTTTGTTAAAAGGAGCAAATAAAGACTTCAAATTAAGAAAACCTGAATTTTCTCTCAATTATTTCATGGGTCAGGCATTAAAGGGTTAAAGTTTCTGAGGTTGCAAATCTCACTCAAAAATGCCCAAACACTTCTCCTCAGAGGGCTAACAATACCTTTCCACAGTTGGCTCCAGCTCATTCATTCAGCATTTACACACAGAGGCATGTGTGTGTGGTACCTCTGGCTCCATATTGAATGATGGCTGGTAAACATTGTCATTCCAAAAGAGACAGGATTAAAGCCTGCTTTGCCCATTGAGAGGAACAGTATGCAAAGAGAGAGTGGGAACAATAGCCAAATGGAGGACGATATCACAAGGGTCCAATGTCTGCTGTGATGAATATGTGGGAGATTATAACCCATTCCATCATTTCCATAATGCAAAACTCTTTTTCTTCTTTGCTCGTGGACTATTCACTAAATAAATGAGAAAACTATCACCCGCGCAGAAATATTTGACAAAAGGCTAAAGGGAGGGAGACTGAGATTTGAATGACCCCCGTGCCTCTGACAATACAGCCGCTGTTCGGACACATTCGAAGGCAACGGAGTGAGTAAGACCTGGTAGAGTATTTATCATCGGGCACAATGCAAATGTATTACCATGTTACCTATACCACTTTACAGCACAGAATGGAACGACAGTGAATACAAGAGAGTTTAATATAATACCAGATGGAAATATGAGGGTAGGGTTCTTTTGATCTGTGGCTTTACCGCCTCACTTGCACATTTACCTGAGGGATCATTTTGTGGACACTGGTTTTAAACCTTATAGCCACAAAGACTCCGCCCTTCCATTTAACCAGTATGCTAACAGGCCATGCTAATCAGTCTTTCCAAAAAAAAAAAAAAAAATCAGATGAATGGAACTGCAGAGTTGGACAAAAACTTTTTCTGAAATGAAAAGCACAGTTACGATGTTGAGAAAAAGTTAATATGAATCAAAGAAGCTAAAGATGACTTTTGGTTGAAGAGAAAACACCCTTTGAATTACAATGTATGTATGCACATTTTACAATATTCTGCTTATATAAGAAGCCACTTGACTGCAGATCTTTGAGTCCAGCTGTTACTTTTCAAGAGAGCTCCTCAAAAAACATTAAACTTGTGAAATTCCTGAGCCATAGAAAATATCTCCCCACCCCAGCTCTCCTCACACCTCAAACATCACTGACATGTTTTCAGCCATTCACTTGATGCATGTGTGTCTTCATGTGTGTGTAAGTGAAAGAGAGAAAGCCTCTGTAAGGCCACATGCATGCGTACAGGTGTGTGTGTCATGCGTGAGGTTGCTACAGACTATTCCAGAGATTTCTCCCATGGTAGCCCAGTTTATTTACTTTATCTACAATATAATGCTTCAGTGAACATTAGCAACTTTGAGACACAAGTTTCAATCAGCCATCGAGCGGCTGTGCGTGCAACCTCGTGCGTGTGCTCAGCCAGGTGCAGAGAAAAGATGAACACTGCCGCCAAAGAGAGGTGCAGCTTTAAACCAGAAGTCTGACAAAGAGGTCCCAAAATAATACAAAATAAAAACGTACAGATGGAAAGGTGGGAGAGGGAAAACAAAAGAATAGCAGAAAAGGAGAAAAAAGGGCAGAAAGCCAGAAAAAATAAACTGTATAGGACAGCAGGGAGAAAAACTGTGGGGAAAAGGTGGTGTTGGATTTTAAAAAATGAAAGAGAAAAGCTAAATAAAAAGTTATATTGTTTTAAGATATGAGGAAAAGGAGCAAGACAGACATAGGGAATGATAAAAAGAGACAAAAACAAATTGAAAGAAAAAGCAAAGGAGAGACGAAGAGAAAAAGAAAAGGCAAGGAGACAAGATGTTCTCCCTGGGTAACGTGCAGGTCTTGTCCAATAAACACAGGTGAGCAGCCCGACAGGCCAGGACCACCAAGCTGACTGACAGCTGAGAGCTCTCACTGACCGCCAGCTTTATGTTACATGACACGAGGAGTGCAACTCAACTGACAAAGAGAAACTGCCTGCACCTCAGAGTGTGGGAGGGAGATGGTGAACAGCACCCATACCCACATGCGCACGGCTGTTTAAAGCAGCCTCCACGCACTGTGGCCACAAAGTTGCAAACACACAACTATCCACTTTCATGCACCCAGACAGTAGAAGAGCAATGGCCTTTCCCTTCACAGGTGAGCAGAAAACGGAAACACCTTGGTGCTTCAGTTAGTTAGTAGGAGAAAGTGAGGAGTTGTAGGGTGAGGGGGTGGGATGTATGCTGTATGCCGACTGAATCTTTTCCACATGACGGGCCTCGGGCTGTTTTTGTCAACTGCACTCTTGAGCAGCAAGGAGTCAGGTAGTGTGACCACATGATTGCCCAAGAGGCACCGGGAAGAGATGGGGAGAGGGAGCGAGTGAAAGGGAAGCGAAGGGCAGAGAGAGAGAGGAGGCGAAGGGGGGATCGGGGGCCAGGGAGAGGACCGATGCAACACGCATGATGAGGTGTAATCACAAACCCCATTCAGAGTGCAGTGGAGTTTGTCAACATACACACATTCACATTCCACTGTCTGTCAGCTCTATGACCCAAATCGAGCATGCTGGGAGAGTGTGTTTTTGCACACACATGAATACTTTCTGCCCATTTTGCCTCCGAGCAGGTAGTAAAGCTTGCACTGTCTAGGCTTGCGGTTTGTGGTGAGGAAGTCAGATTCCTAGCTGTTGTAGGATTTCGCTGCCACTAGTATCCCTTTTCAAGCTGCGATCAAATGATCATTACGAACAAAGGACTTGGCATGTTGCTGCTGGATAAAAAGCTTTTTTTCAGTAGCTGGGACTGTGTGGTTTGATTTGAAACTTTTACTTATGAGAAAGCAAAGGTTGAAAAAAGCTACAACAGAAGAAGAGGGGTCCAATCTTGATAATAGACAATAAATGAATAATAATCTAACATGTAAAAATAATTTGTGGGACTAACATTCACATAAACCTTTGTTATGTTTTGTACAAGTAATGCAGTCTTGCTTAAATCTTATTGCCATGAATGCTGAATAACACAAAAAGAAAGATGCATTTTCCCCATATCTGGGAAAACATGCAGCATGATCTGCTTGCATTTTAGAAATATCCTAAATTCTGACAATTCTGCATCAACTTCTTGGCAACTCAAGGTATGTCTATACACTAATGCAGTGTGGAGACCCTGAGATAAACAGAATTCATCAGTTGGTTAAATTACTGTATATTTAGTTTGTGTCATGATGACGATATCCCTATAAAACACTGTACTGTGAAGGGCTAACATAAACTTTGGACTATGTGTGCAGGCTGAAAAATGAGGCTCCATGACAGTTTGGTGATAACACACAAGTTCAATCTGTCAAGACAATCAGCGTTTAGACCTTGGAAGAAGAATGCGCGACTGTGTGCGACTGATTCACTGGACACGATCACCTGCGAGTGAAGCCACTCGTAATTCTTCCCACCTGAAAGAAGGAGTTCAACCTAATGTCAGGCCTCTCTGATGTCATGACTGCCTCAGGTTGGGTTTCACAATAATCTCAGGCTCTTGGAGAGATGCCATCGAGCCCAGCTTCCGCACCCGACATTTCTCCAATTAAATTGAAGGGAAAGAATAACATGTGAAACACTAGAACCCTGCTCTTTTTTTTAAATTAAGCTAGTGCATGCAGGGTGTTTGCAATCACTCATTTTCAGAGAATCAGTCATCTCTAATATGAGTTGCACATACAGGACTATTGGCAGGGCTCCAAAATGTTCTGAGGCCACCTATGCTGAGGGCAAATTGATTCTTTTATGCCTCTGTTAAAATTTCTAAAGCTACGTATTCTTCCTCAAAATAGAATGGAGCTCTTCAAAAACAGCTGGATAAAAGATAAAAGTGAAACAGAAAAAAATAACACGGAGCTGCCATGAGGATCGATACACTCAATGAGACTCTTTATCTTCTCTTAAGTAATGATGGCAATACTCATTTTGAGCCTTCTTGCCTCCCATCTCTCTGCCTTCATTCTCATGGCAACTGTGCACTCTGGACAAACACTCTCCATGCAATTTCTTTTCTTTACTCCTGACCTACCTACTGATCCACCCTGCACATCCACATCCCTGCTTGTTTTCTCTACGCAGACCCTCAATCATTTTTCTTTCAGATATGTGAAAGTCAAATAGCTGACAGTTGCTAGGACAGGCTATTGAATGGAAAAAAAAAGAGAAAGAATCTGAAATGTTTATACTGTGTATGAGACCTGGACTGAAATCAGTCTTGTTATGGTTAAATTTTCAAACTGGGTCAATTCCATCAGGGGTCATTCTCAGAGGATCATTCTCATCAGCAAAACCCGTGAGGAGGGGGCGATATAGATATCAGGTGTGGAAAAAAAAAAACCTTCCTCGGTAGAAATTATTTAAGCATGTCCTCACTGGTCCAAACACTTTGCTCAGTTTGCTCACAGCACAAGATTATGAGAACCCAAAGCAAACTTCATTAGGTAAAAAAAAAGGAGACTTGGAGACTTTAAAACTTTTCCCCCAACTGTCCCTTCTTTTTGCCTCAGGGTGAGGACAACACAGTGGACCATAGAGGGAGAAGGGCGGCAGCAGGTCCTTGGGACAGAGAGGGAATGAGGGAAAGTAAACCTTTGATGAGTAAGACTTTTTTTGTTAAGCGATGGGGCTTAACTTTAAAATATTCTGGGTGGCAGTGAATGGGGGATTGACCAAAGGCCCTGATCTCAGCCACACACTGGGGCACTGGGGTTAATGGTGGATAAAGATTAGGAAAAAAAAAAGAGAGAGAGAGAGGGAGGGGGTTGCTTTTCCTGATCTCCTCCACCCCCAAACCTCATCCTGCAGTTTTCACCTTCTCCACCAATCCAAAATCAGCAACACAATGGAAGCTACCAATAGGGAATGATCCGAATCCCTTTGATTTTTTGCCTCTACCCCCTTGACTGCTCTTCGTGCCCAGGGTAAAGACCCATGGAGGTTTCCCCTGTTTGCCCACTTACAGGGATGACTGTTCACAGGCTCAGAAACCATTTGGGGATTGAAAATGGAATGACAAGAGGTCTCTGATCTATGTAAAGAAATCAATTTCAAACAGGAAATATGAGCAGAGGGCTGTTCAGTCCAAACTGCGGCTTCTTTAAAGCAGCCAAAGATATGCTTAATTGCTGTAGATTTTTTTTAAATATATATATGACTACACTCCAACTATGCCTTGCACTGCTGGGGCAATTACACTTTTTTGCAATGATTAGAAGGACTTCTTTAGGCCAGCAGATATGCAGTAAGACTTCATCTTTGAAGATTTAACAGAGTACTAGACAAATTAAGAACTAATATTTAAATCTCTTTTAGGTGGAAAAGAAAATCTGGACTCTCTTTCACTCTGGAAAGTTGGAACTGTTGGGGAGGTCGAGATGGTACTATAGCCAAGTTGCTTAGCATCTTTGCCTCTTTTTATATCATTGTCTTAGATGTTACACTACTTTACAACAGTTTTTAACAGAAAAGGGAAAAAAGAGAGACAACCAAGGGGGCCAAATATCAAAAAATAAAATAAGAGTCTAAATCACTATCCAGGCATACATTTTTTACTAAAATGCCTTCATCACTGAAAATAGTGTTGACTGATCATCAATGGGACAATGAACTGTAGCAAAATCACTCCATGTAAAACAGTTCACATACACATACATTACTCCTCTAACCAAACCTTGAATTCTCAGCACCATCCTCAGTTCTTGGACCCAATTTCTTCTTACTACCTCATTCTATAGGGCTTGGGAACAGGTTTTTATGTTTCAGAGCTCATACAGTATGAATGGGATAGTTGAAAATGAATCAAAATTCCATTAAAATAGAATGATCACGATTTGTCATGTTGTAGAAATAGTAGTTGGCTCATATCACATGGCTCAAAACTCAACAAACTGATGACGAACACCATTTTAAGACAAAGATATGCTCGCTTCGATTATGTCCAGCTTCTGCAGGATCAGTTAACCAATTTATTTAAAGGTTGAATATGGAACATTTTTATTAAAAGCTATATTTTTAAAAAAATAATACCTCCACAGGTTGTTTGGGGGGGTACAGAATGAAAGTACAACATTTCCTAGAAAAATTATATTTAGCCTAAAAATAATTATAAAATAAATTTTAACGGGCTGGTAATGGCATTATATTTACGTCTATAAGCCAACACACGCCGCCATTGCGGGTTGCCAAATACGATCTTTGTGTGGCAACAATATTTTGGGCACAGTTGGCTGGTACAGGGGGAAACAGTGCAGACGGCAGTGAAGCAGCTGCTTTAGAGCCCTGGAGATATTATCTGTTTCTGAGGAGGAGTGACCTGAGAAGAGCAAAAACTGGAGTAAACTTAGGTGAAGACTTCACTAAATGGACCCACATAAACGTTTTTCCACAGTGTGAAAACATGGAAATGGCAACTTTCCTCCTGGATCAGTAAGCTAACTTGTTTGCTAACATGGCTAACGTTAGCTGTCAGTTATAAACTCCTCTGTGTTACTTGTTGGACATGCTGCAGACTGTTGGACACTTGCGTATCAGCAGCGAACCTGGCATCCAAACTGCTGGAGTTGTTTTTCTGCCGTTGCAACTACAACCTAGACACAAGTGATGTCGCTGTTCTGTCCGTATTCCATATTCAACCTTTAATACCAACTTTAACGGTTAAGGGCTAAAATTCGAAATAACTTAGAAATTTAACATTTAAGTTTTTGTTGCAATATATTCAAGAAGAATTTTACTAATTTCACTGAATAGAATCTTTTAGTGAAATTTACACAAATTCCTACATTTAGACCATCTTTTTAAAAAGAATTATGCTGTTTATTTAAATTGTAACAACTCTAAATTAACTGTGAATTTACCTACTACAAGATAATAGAAAATTTAGACAAACTTTTTCTCTTATACTGTTTCTGCTTTTCTCATAAAGTCACACCAAGACCTTTCAGACCATGTAGCCAATATCCATACGAGAAAACGCACAAAGTTAACTTTACTTGTACTTTACTCTGCTGCGTATGATTTCAGCACCCAGGACTCCGATTTACAGAAGCCAAACCCCACCAACAGTTATGACTGACATGGCTCATTAAGAAAAAAGTCAATCAAAACTATTTTGACTTACCACTTTGCACTTCACACTGTGTGTCTTCTGCTTTCTTCTATGGATGCAGAGTGTGCATATTTCATCCTAAAGAGAAAAATATGAAAGTAGATTTCAGGCTTGAAATATGAGTTGTACACTAAGTGAAAAAGGAAAAAAAAAAACAAACTCTATCACCAGGCAGCTGTAATACATACCATCTGCCAAGGATGAAGTTAAACTAATATTACCCCTGTTCCCTTCATCCTTTTCAGCTTTGCAACAAATCTTAATAAAGACATCAACAAAATAAATACAAAACATGAATTCTGAGTTTGACCACATTTGCCAGCCACACTGCATACCATAACATCTAAGTGAGAGTAGATTGAAAATCCTTGGGGTGTGAAAACCAAACAGGCACAACTGAGAGGTTGCCCAGTGGAGGGGGAATTCTATCAAGGTGGACAAGATGAAGATTTGTTATATTTGAGAAGGAATGAGAACCCTATGACCCCCACCAGGGTCTACAATCACCCAAACACAAAGGCCTAACAATACTGTAACACCACCAACCAGAGCTAGATAAACCATTCTTATATCACAGTGGAACAACATGGACATACACTTCTTGATACTGGCTGCTGGAAACACACGGCTAGATGTTCCTCTAATCTTTATCCAGGTTAAGGACTCTTTGACAGATGGACATGAAGGAACCATGTTTAATTACTTACCCTAGGGGGAGAGAACTTGCTGTTGTTGTCGTTCGTCACAGTGTAGGGTAGGAGTCCAGCGATGTCAGCTTGCTGAGATAAGAGAAGACAAAGAGTATACAATTAGTTCAAATCCACTTCATCACACAACGATTTTTTGTCCTTTTGGTACATTCTCTGCAGTTGCAGACAAGTGTGGGCTAGATTGTGCATTGCATAACTATTTTCTGTACAGTGTGTAGGTGAAAGCAATAAACTTTGAAACTGAAACAACAAAGTGCACCTGGATTTTGCTGTGAAGCTTGAGAGCATGTGTGTGTGTGTGTGTGTGTGAGTGCATGCACCAACAGGCAATGTACATTACCGTACAAGCACAACACCCCCCTTCATACACACTGCTTATTGTAAGTTAAAAGGTGCAGTGCCTGGAAGGCTCAAGCTCTCAACGCGGAGTAAATCACACCGTTAACCTGACACAATTGATTTCTCGTGTACCCCCACTCAGCCATCTGCGTCACTGCACACATGCTAGAGACCATTAGTATTGATGATTTTTTGTGTTAATCACGCAACTTAAACAAGAGTGTGCAACACCACAACTGCAGCTACTGATGGATTTGGACATTTTTACTGCACATGTGACACATTTAAAAAAAAAAAAAAAAAGGAAAAAAAAAACTACGTCTAGGAGCACGGTGGAGGCCAACTTCTGCTGCTGGGGGCATGAGGGGCATGAAATGGCCTGGATGTACCTCTCTGAGATGTGTGTGTGTTTTTCTCCCTCCCTCTTTTATTCTACCAGAATTCCAATGACCCCTACAGGCAACCAGCGGCTGCTGAATCCTGAGGAATGTGCTCTCTGAACTGTACAAAAAGCCCTGAGCTCAAAGAGCACAGCTGAAAACAAAACATGCCAACTGCTATAATTTTTCACTGTTGTGAGTTTGGGAAAATGTTGCACAGATTGCAAAAGTTACCAAGAGCAAGGTAACAGGGCTTGATTGAGGGGCACCAACAAAGTGTTTCAGAAAACATTTTTTCATTTATTATATTATCATTATAATAACCCATCTTTATGGGCTATCCTTTAAATATACAAGTTAATACCACTTTTCATAAATTATTTGCCCCCATGCAGACTTCGCCTTCTCTGAGCTGTGCAGACATCATATTTTATTCACCAGAAAAGCATTTGGCATGCTATTAGTTTGTATGACCCCCCCAGTTCGTGGGGACTTACAAATACCATACATGATTTTATGCCAAATGTAAAACCATCAGTAAATTCTATCAACTTATAAATATGGCAAATGCTTTCAAGTATTCATGAAGGTCTAATAATGCTATA
Source organism: Atherinomorus stipes (assembly GCA_023101725.1). Taxonomy (NCBI): domain Eukaryota; kingdom Metazoa; phylum Chordata; class Actinopteri; order Atheriniformes; family Atherinidae; genus Atherinomorus; species Atherinomorus stipes. The sequence continues at coordinate 383,118 of JALJCO010009434.1, forward strand.
GGCTGATATTTACATAAAGCGTTCGCACACTGAGTCAAGATAAACTATTTAAGACCCACACCACAAATACCTCCACACTGCAGAAAAAGGAGGGTCCTGCCATGAAAGAAGACATTATGCTAACAAGTCAGATTACTGTACACAATAACTTTATCTTAAAAGTAAATACCATCCTTGGTGTTGGAAAGGAGGGGGTGGGGGGTGGGGGTGTTACGGAAAGTCACTGGCAATATTTCTGTGGGGACCAAATGCTCCTTATCAGCGTTAGTCGAGCAATTCAGGCCCGCCCGAAGAAAGATGAGTCTTCAAACTCATTCTATTCATGGTCAGACGTGTAATTACCCTCTGCTCACAGTCTAGACGTAACCGCTTTCACAGTATTTAAGACCCCCTATGCAACGCACGGACGCCGGCTCCTACCACCAAGCCCTGCACGTTAAATCTGTGGGCAGATAAATTAGCGAAGAATGCAATAAAATAGACACAATGAGAGGAACTTTATCCTCCCCGCTGCTAAATGAGATTTCTTTGAAATGCAGATCAGTGGCTCTAGATTAGTGAATTTTAGCTGCTGTCAACATCATAACAAAATACAAATGCGATTGTTCGTTGCTGCCTTATCTCCTTGCTTCCATCTGCTGGCTGGTTATTTACTCCCCCCTGATTTACTATGCAGATCTAAATAAGTCGCATCAAAAGAAGGGCTTACTGCACAATGCCTTCTTAAGCTTCTACATCAAGGTATTTGAAAAACCGGTAGTCACATGAAAAGGCTGCCCATCAAAGGCACATCTCTAATGAACTCTCCCATATCAGAGGGGGCTTGTGGGGCCTGGCTTTAATGCCTCCTGTGTGGCGAGAGAGGAGCAGACCTGCAAGCCAGACTCACCAAGCCATGGCACAGGAGGGAAGAGGAGGAGGAGGAAGAAAGGGGGGGTATATAGACAGGAGGATGAAGAATGAAGAAAGCCTCAGTTATCAGATGAGATTAACCCAACACTGGGACAAGTCCTGGGTCTTTCCATCCATCCATGCGACCAAGTTTTATGTCTGTGAAGAAGACACTTAGTGATATAACTTCAATAGCTTATGATTAGAAGAACTTAAAATAGACTAAATGGGTCAAAGGTTAGTTTAGTAGAAAACTAGAAAACAAAGTGAGCAAAGGAAATATCCAGTTAATGAAAGAAAATCAAACTGCATCAATCGGTGTCTTTGATCAGAGGTAGACGAGGAGAAATAAGACTGTTACTCCGCAATCCCTCTCATTCTTCCCAGGTTGCACACAGCTCTGCTAGTCTTAGGCATTACGCTCCTGCAATAACCTTTAATTTCATGGTGTATTTGTTGCATTCAGCACACAGGACGGATTACAACAGACAATCTCCAGACTTAAACAGGAAAAATAAACTGCGTGGAGAGATCGTGATCTGTAACCCCAACATCACCATCGTCGCCGCTGCCACCTCGCTGCTTTGCAGCCCTGCTTCTGCATGAAGGGGAGACCCCCACCGACGAGTGTGCAGTTTACCAGTGAACAATTAGCCCCGGAGCAAGAGCAGGCACCGCGCTGGCACATGTGGTTAAGAGGCGAGCGCTGCAGGAGGGCGCCAGATGATGAAGGGATGAGGATGGGAGGAGGGTGACAGAGGAGAGGACACAGAGTGGGCGGTAGTGGGGGGGTGGAAGGAGGCGTGTGGCAGGCACGCGTGTGCCAGTTTTTGGACTTCAAGCATGTCCTTCGTCATTCACTTACAGATTCTCTTTACAGAGAACATAAAGACATTATGAAAGGGGGTTGCCCCCCTATTCAACAGGACAACATCTTTCACTCGAATATTGGGAACCCATCCAAACTGAGCTGCAATGTGAAGGCACCCAATGGTTGAGTCGCTTTGCTACAGAATCCCAACTTCTCGTCCCTCCCCTAACTCCGCCTCAAGCATCTTTTTGCTGAGTAGCATGCCAAATGGGCCCAGTGCCAGCCGCATTTACAACCACAAGGGACTCTTGTCTTTTTGCCTTGCCTAATGAAATGACAAAACAACAGATTTGCATATGCAGGAACAGGTGTTGTAACAGGTTTGACTCCTCTTGACCCGAGCCGTGTTAAAGAGAGAAAGTGCAGAAAAAAAAAAATGCTAGAAAAAAAAAAAAGTTTATGACCAACAGCTGCCTGGAGGTATTTAGGCTCTGATGGGCACTCAAGTCTGCACCATCTGCCCTGCTGCTTGCCAGAAGTGACAATCTAAATTAAAAACTACTCATCAAATATAAAAAAAAAATAAACCAATGTTTTGCTGGGTCCATATGTTGTGGCTATTTTATTTCATTCTCAGAGCTGCACTGGCAGCTGAGCTTCACAGCCTGTAGCTGTGATCCAGAGAAAATCCAGGAAGCTGCACAGTAGGCTGTAATTACCCTCCCACCGATCTGCAGCCTTCAAACCGAAGCCCTGCGTCATCCCAAACATTATCTAAGTCCATCCAATCCACATTACAAAGAAGAAAACCTTGGAGAGCCAATGTGGTGAAAACATGGCTGTTGTTTAGAGTGGGATTAGGGATTGCCATCAAGGAGCATGAGCTGGGCGTTCAGATGATGAAAGAAGATAAAATCACTACATCATATTTTCTTTTACTTGATAACTGCTATTCATTTTCTTTGTTACATTTATACTGCAAGCCAGAAAATAAAAACCAAGATGAAAAGAGTGTGGGTGTGACTAAATCCAAAGTTAAAGAGATGCATTTCTGAAAATGTCAAATGTCTCCCCTCCATATTTTGACCATATTATGGCCTGACACAAATGGGGCATGACTTTGAGCAATCATGTAGTCCTTTTCTAAAAGACACAGCTAGTGTTCAACAACCCAAGCCTCCAGACCACTGCCCATCCCCGCCCAACCCCCCACTTGCATTATTCTTACTGTTTTTATTTAGATGAGTGAGACAGAAGGAACAAACCTGAGACAGTCGTGACCCCGTACGAGTGTTGTAACTTGGTCTAAAGCTATGCCAGCAGAAGGCAGCACCATATGCCCTCAGCCCCGAGCTGGATGCTCTTTCTGCAGCCTAATGTGCCTGTCAAAAATTGTTATTGTCACAATGCCCCCCCTCCAATGTTTTTTTCCACCCACAACATGTTAGAAATAAACATTTTTTCCTTCTTCTCTGTGTCTGGGTAAAGAGAAAAGGTCCTTGGAGATGCACAGCAAAGAGAACATAGTAACTCTTACTAAACAGCTGACACAAAGATATTAAAGCTATGATTACAACTTACATCAATTATTTTAATCATTCACTCTACAGATCTACAGATTATGAGCCATTATAAGCCATTACTTTTTATTCAAAAAATAATTTCCAACTTTGTTCCAGTTTACACATTTGTTCAGCTGAATGTGTAGCGCAGATATCGCACCACTAACAGTTAATATAAAGGATTCAAGAGATGTCTTAACAAAGGCCATTTAAACAATGGCAGTTATAGCTACCACTCTTAGCATCAGTGGTGCCTCACATAATGTTTGACTGTTTACAAGTGACAGGCTGACGGCTGAATGCAGTGTGAGCAATGCTGACCTTGCCTTTTACCATGACTGACCCTCAGTCTTTCATTCAGGGCAAGACCCCAAAACCAACACATTTTTTTCCACATGAGGACACTATCCTGACCGTGGCTTCAATAAAAGCTGTAATGCCTTCACACCATGTTGCAATTGTTAACTCAACAAGAAAGGGAGGGGGGGGGGGGGAATGTTGGTTTGCTGTGATTCAAATGAATACGTAGTTTATTGGATAAACAGAGTGACGCGTCCTGCTTATGGCAGCTCTGAGTGTGAGCTGAAAGGGAGAGAATTACATATGAGGTGAGGTCACGGTCAAGGCTACAGTGCCAAGAGAACTTTATGAAAAGCCTGAATTATTTTACATACATTTAGGAAACATTGTTTACACAAACCCAGAGTCTGTTTTATAACTTTGCATTAATGTCCCCTTCCATTTCAGAGCCGAACACTGTGAGATTACACACACCAGCCAAAAACTACACTTCATTGCCTGAGGGATTTTGGTCATTTGTTTTTGGCCTTTAAAATCCTCAGAGTGGGGTGCGATGCAAAACAATCTAGAGCATTTGTCAACCTTTATTGTTTTTAAGTAAATAAATAACAATGTAGTCCTTCTTGATGAACAAAACATTACATCCAGAACAAAAAGACTCTGCAAAAGATTATGAGCTGAGTTAAAACAAACTGGAAACGAGTAAGTTACTGACTTTTCTCAGATCCTGCAATCTCCTTTATAATCCACATCCCCTGACCCAACCCTGTGCAGCTTTCTCCAGCCAACAACAGTCACAACGTTTCTCTTCGACAAAAGTGTCTAGTCGGGCTTAAGAAGTGACCCAGAGCGTAACTAAAAAAGTCTGAGCTGTCTCAAGACTCTTAGTAACTGGGGCACACAAAACATCATTACCGTGATGTGGATAATTACAGTGCAGAAGGGTGGCCTCTTAAGCATGTAATGCACTCTTTTATCTTTAGAAGTCAATCTCTCTGAGGCTGACAGCTTGCAGCATATGATCCTGGTAAACAAATACTTTTGCGCGGCACAAAAGTGCCATTAAAGGCCAAAACTGTCAACACAAATTCCATTCTTACTGGGGGAGGGAACCAAGGAGGAAAGGGAGGGGGAGAACGAGATAAGAAATAAGCGGGGGGAGAAAAAAAAATGGCTTGATCACTTCAGGTCGCTTTAGCTTGCATGGAGGTTGTCATGGAAATATTTCCATCAAGTTAACAAAGATAAAACCTGAACATATACCATTAAATTGCCTTTAAGTTCAGTAGCAGGGCAAAGTTAGAAGGAGATGATAACACACTGGAAAGCTTGGATGGGCTCTGGGACGTGTTTAGGACAGTGATGCCAGTGCACCTCTCTCTTGATCATTTTAACTACTCTTCCCCCCTCCAAATGAAGCAACACCTCAAGGGCTTGAGCGAACAGTCTGAGTAATTACAGAGGTGTTGGGGGATGGGTGACGGTGCAATTCAAAAGCTAATCTAAAAGTGAGCAAGTGTTTCATTGCTTGCAAAATGAACCATCCCAAAACACAACTGATGCAATCTGTCCAATTGTCTGAATTTGCAACTGAATATTTTGACTGCTGTCAATTGGAGTAGGTTATGCATTCACTGGGAAATGCATAACCTTTCACAGAATCAAAAATAACAAAGCACGCTGCTTCGCCTCAGCTGCAAGCAACTATTTCAATATCTAAAAGGTAAAATCCTGCAGCAACCAGTGTTCTCTGAGCTGAAAGCTGAATCTTAATTTTGATAAATGATTGAAACATATGACAGGGTATACACATTAATCCTGTGGAGGACATTCATTTTCCTATTACCATAATGTAGAGCACGACCACCCGATGATGAATGCAGCAATCAAAAAATGGACGCAGAGAGGGGAGAGCCGGGGTAATAAGTGCGCTGCTCCCAACAACGGTCACTCTTGGAGGGAGACTAATGGCAGGTCTCTCTCCATCCCTCCCATTGCCTTAGGGAGGAAAATGCATCCTGTTTTACAAAATCTGGTACCCCCACACACTCACACACACAAAACCCCAACAAATAAACAAGAGTGTATGGACCGTTTTAAAACGTGCTTTAAGAAATGATTACAGGGGCATTTCAACAAAGGGGCTGATTGTGCACTGTCGCTGACATATTTCACAAGGGGCATTTATTGCTGCCTGGCCTTTGAAGAGTGAGAGCTGCTGAGTGAGGGGGGAGGACTTGGCCCACACCTGCATAACTGAGGAAGGAACACCTGTGCACCCTGCAGCTTGAACAAGGAGGGTGGCTCCAGCTAATCCAGGGGTGAAAGCTGATCAGAAGACAGGCCTGGAGAGTTCTGCAACTCCCAATGCCTTGTTAGAATTTCTTAACAAGGTAGAGAAAAAAAAGAGATACATCTATTGATTTTTGGGCCATAGTGATTAAGGCGTGACAAGACACAGAGTGTAACAGAGCATCTCGGAAGGATCTTTTAGACCTGAGATAAATGAGCTTTAATTGCAGGTTCATCATGATGAAACCTAATATGCTACCAGCATCCCTGTTTGTCACGGGACAGCGAAAAAGATGGAATATAAATATGGAGCGTGTCATTACGGTAAGCCGTTGACTCCTGACAGTCATATATATTGATAATGCATTTCTCAATCCTGCATTTAGAGCACTGATAATCACAAACAATTACAATCTATCCTTAAAATCCACTATTTTAGTCTTTATGTTTATGCACTGCAGGAGCTAGAAAATATGTGATATCATTTATATCATTCATATCCAATATATATTCATCAGTGATGGAAAATGTGTTTTAAAAATTGCATCTTGTGTGTCACAGGTGATAACACCAAGACAGAAGCACTAAAGGAATCTCAGAAAACTGCAAAATTCTTTGCTATTTAAAATATATATACATGAAGGAAGCAATGTAAATTTGAAATCTAATAAAAACAAAATAGGCAACAAATTAAATCACTTTTACTTGTTTTTCTTCATTTCTGCGATCTGAAAAATCTCATATAAATATTAGAAAAAGCAGCAAAATAGCTGCACATTAAATCAAAATGGTTAAAATCTAACATTACGCGATTTGAAATGACGTAAAAATAAAACGTATCTGGGAAATGTCAACGCAGGTTTGTAAACTGCCGCATGGCTCCTTTTAAAGTTGGCAATTTAAGGTTAGTATTATATGCAAAATAAGCAAAAAGTTTGCATTTCAAAAGTCAGCGTTAAGACAGGGCAAAGCGCTATCTGAGGGTCCTAACATTAAAAGAGCCGAAGGGGGGTGGGAGGGGGAGAGAACCTGTCAACAGCTGCCCGGTAATTAAAAAAAACACATAAAAGTCCTCGCGCAACTTGTAAATAACAAGCAAAGGTTGCAAGTCAGGTAGCGAAGCGCTCTCTAAGTAACAACAGGGGAAACTTGTGACCGGCTGTGTCCACTTCCTAATTCACGTGCTGCGGGACAGAGAGGTAAAGAAGTCAAAGGGTGCGGAGAGAAATAAGCTCCTGGGCAGAAAAACTTACCACAAAAAAATGGCAGGTATACTTTTTCCCTTCACGGTGAAGTAAAAGGGACACGCCAGGTGAGAAGTCGTCGTCCTCTATACTTGCGGAGATCTTCGCACGTGACTGTCCAAGTTCACCATAACGTTGAGAAAATGAACAACAAGCTGCAGAGTAAATAAAAAGCTCAATATTCCTCCGCTGGGCACCGCTGCCGGAGACACACACACTCTCCTGCTGTCTCTCGTCAACGCCGCTGTTATTACTAATGCAACAGAGAGAAAAGCAGTACACTGAGTCCTGTTTGAATGACGCGCAATGCGAGGAAGAAGCGCCTTGTTTTTTTTTTTTTTTTTTTTTTTCCTCGTTACGATTCAAACACACATCAAGCTGTATCCCAGCAAGCAAGTATATTTGGGACTAGAAAACCCCCCGGGGGAGGCACTTGCTTGTGTGCGGAGGTGTGTATATTATTTTTGGGCGTACTGCGACCCCATGTGACGTCAGGGCCACCTGCTATGTAAATAAAAAGTATTTTTTAGAAAAGTTTGTTTCCCTTTTTCAAACGTTTCGCGGTCTGACTTTAGCGTCATGTGCAAAGAAGCTTCCAGGAAAGCGCAGCGATAATTCAGTGCTGCTTGCTGGGGACTGCGCCTGTGAACTTAGAATAACGGGACGGTCCATTCGTGCGAAAGGTATCCAAACCGTGCGCTTTGCTGCATGTCGGAAAGTTGCAGAAACTCCACATTAAATGGCTTTGAATGCAAAATCTTCCACAAATAGGAATGTGGTAGCAAAAAGAAAAAAAAAATCAATATAAATTCCGGATATAGCTGCTCATTTCATATTTCATCACCATCAACTGCAGCTGCAAACTCTGGCGACCACACACTGATCATGATTATTTTGTCTAAGAAGGTGGGTGATTTTTCCCTTTTTTGGGGGTGTATAAATCACCCCTAAAGACAGACTTTGCCATAATTAATGTGGGTAATGTGGGGTATAATTATGTAGGCTACATTTAAAGACAAAGATATCATCGGTGCAAGTTTGTGACAAGATGCGCTACATCACCGCACAAATAAACAGATTTAAATCAAATTTGCGTTAGCAGCTTCCAAGAAAATTTAGTTATGCGTTTAATTTTGCGATGATATTTCCAAAGAGATTATTATACGTGGACCTCACGGAGTTTAGCGAGCACAGATATTTTATCATTATTTAGTGTGGAAAAAGTAATAGGACACATATTTGCATCTTTTAATGTAAAAATGTCTAAAACTGAGTTTCAACTTAGTCAAACAAAATCACTTGTAGCAAAAATAAATAGCTCTTTTGTTTGAAATTAAGTGAAATAGCTATTTGAAGATCATTATTACAATTGTAATTAATATAATTATTATTATAACACATAATGTCATAAAATCACAACGTTTATTCGTAAATCCGACGCAAAGCATTTGTTGAACAGCAATTAATTTTTTTTTTTTTTTTTTTTTTTTTGCTTTCCTGCGTGTCGTGTCTTTTCCTTTTTTGGGAAAAAAAACTGCGACCTTCACAGTCAATAAATGAATAACCAGACTAGAAAGGAAAGGGTAGAGGTTAATCTTTTTTTTCCCTTCCTTTTTTTAATATAAGAAGGAGCCAAGTGGATCTGCTCTGATTCTGACTCCTGTCAACACTTTCAAATGTATATCATATTTATTTTATTCATAACTGTGAACTTTGATTTTTTTTAAAGTAGAGTTTTAAGATGTAATGAAAGGTACAAAAAAATTGGCGAATATGTATATTGAATGCATTTGTAAAGTACAAAATAAAGATGAAATATTAAAGATTTTCATGTTTTTTTTTATATAAATATTGATAATGTTTCATACTTATGTGCATTGACAGAATATCATGTACCAGTGTTATTAGAGAACACACACTACATACAAAGTGTTGTAAAACTGGTCCCTGATAAACTGATTTTTTTTTTCTATTTATATAAAACTATTACTTTTAAGAAGTGTATGACAGTATGCATACAATATTGTTTTTTATTTATATTTTTTTTTAGCATTGTCTGTTTTTGTTTACATTGGAAAATCTTACTGTTATTTGTTTTTAAAGAAAAAATGCGAAAGAGATATTGGGAGAAAGCATTTTGAAAATGATAAAGGTACAGTATCAGAGAGGGAAAAACAACTACTACGGAGATGTGGTGGGGTTATGCTGCCACCTACTGGTCAATTTTGAGAACAGTTTGCTCAAGGTAAAAGGGACCAGATTTCAAATAATCACAAAGTTCTCTCATTTATTCTTTTTCTCTCCGATTTTGAATAATTCTCTCAAATTTAATTTAAACATCTGAAAGTCATCGTAAAGAAAAAAAAAAAGTAATCCAAAAACATAAATGAATGATCCTGGTTTTTGATTAAGCTGGCATTAATTCTCGTTTGATCACATAGTGCCATCTACTGACATACTGCAGACACACATTATATATTCATGCATCACACCATTGCCAGAGTTTGTCTTTTTTATTTACAAACAGTAGCATTGTTTGATTGAAACATGCCATTGCAACACCAGTTACAATGTGACTTGGAGAATAAAATGCATTTAAAACCCAGAAGAGTACTTCTTTGGTTTCAAAATGAAGGACAAAGGGTTCTTTGAGGACAAAGCCTCACTCACCTACCTGTGAAGGATTGTATAACAAGCTCTAAAGTCTATTTACAAGATCTGCTGAATTTGGGGGTATAGTTACACTGCTTATCAGGGTTGACTTGAATTAAACTTCCTGCTCAAGGTGGTTTTGTTTAAATGCACGTACACATTAAAAGATAGAAATACAAGGTTTGTTTTGCTAAGAGAAAGAAAATGATTCAACATAGAAAAATGAAGGCTGCCTCTTCTGGTGATGGTGCTAGAAGCTCTGCAGAACAATATGACAGAAGCCTCATAAATACAGCAATAAAACTAATAATGATTTAATATATTATTGATGGAGGTTCTCTCATTTCCTCCTCTCGATGTGGGGGTCAATGGTCAGCGTCAGCTCCCCAGCAGTGGGGAGGATGATTCACTCTTGGTAGGGGACACTTCAGCAGCACAGACAAGTCTTTAAACAGCTGTCTCTCAGTCACAGAGAAGCTATGAGTTACATTTGTAAATGTTCATAAACACGATTGACCACCAGTAAATGATATTACCCATGTGAAAGAGAAGGTATGGGTTTAATTTGGAGTGATTTAGAATTTGAACAGGCAAAATATTTGCTAACAGTGTGTCTTTTATTAATTTATTTCATAGCCAACAAACATTGTGAGAAGAAAACTGAAAGGATAACCAGTCAGGATTGGTCTAGTTGTGTCCTATTAATAGGCCTGGCTTAGACTCTGTGTTCAGCTGTAACCGAACTCCATCTGTCAAGTCACGTCCTCTTCCTGCTCTCCCCTCTACAGTATCAGTGCAGCCAGGCTAGGGGCACTCTGGTCTGTGCCACCCTCCGAGCCAGGCAGACAGCACGACAGGCAAACAGCTGCCTCCCACACCATCACACATTATGGAGGCTTTGTACATCCAGCCTTCAGAAGAGGCAGGGGTGACGATTGGGGAGGAGGGAGAGGAAAAAAGTGTGGAACAGGATGAGGGAGGAACGGAGGCCTCTTCTGCTACGGGCTCCACTACAGACGAAGAAGCCGACGAGGATTCAGAACCAGAACCCCCACCAGTTGTTCGCAGGAAGGTCTCGTTTGCAGATGCCTTCGGCCTCGACTTGGTGTCGGTTAAAGAGTTTGACAACGCCGAGGCGACTGAGTCTGAGATCAGCTGGACCAATGAAAGGCCGGCGGCCCTTTCATCAGAGGAGTTTTACCTCTCCTGCCTGTTTACATGCCCCTCATCCTCAGAGGAGCTGGACCAGAGGCTGCAGACACAGATGGTGGAGCTGGAGAGCATCGAGCTTCTCCCGGGAACCACCACCATCCGTGGCATCATCAGGGTGGTCAACCTCTGCTACAGCAAGAGCGTCTACGTTCGGATATCCATGGATCGATGGAGAAGTTACTTTGATCTGCTGGCAGAGTACGTCCCCGGATCCAGTGATAGGAAAACAGACAGGTTTACCTTCAGCTATACTCTGATTCCTCCTTTTGAAAAAGAAGGCACCAGAGTGGAGTTCTGTCTCCGTTACGAAACCTCAGTGGGCTCATTCTGGGCTAATAACAAGGAAATCAACTATGTGCTGTTCTGCCACCAAAAGGGACAAGTGAAGGAGAACGTTCCCCAAACACAAGAGGAAAACAGCAGCTACAAGAGCAAGAGGAGCTGTCTCAGAGCGAACAGGTGAGGCAAATCCTTTTTCGTACACGGCTCTGCAGACTTAAGTCACATCATCTCTGTGAGCCAACAGCACAATGTTATCAATAGTCCAATAAAACAAAGGTCTGGATTCTGTCATGAATTTTCTTGGGGTTCTGATAAAAAAAAAATCAAGCAGAAGCAGAAGAAGGCCTCAAGCTGGAATTTGACACAGTGTGAGTGGTCTGTTTACAGTGTGCTGCTCTTCTCATTAGGTGGAGTTGAGTGCAATAAAACCTCCAAGTTGGACCTTTGTGTGTTTATATGAAACTGTTATGTAACTATTCAAGAAAGAGAGTTTGTCTGCAGGACACATATTGCCCTTTTATGGTCAGATGTCTGTGTGGGTTTCTATGGTGTCTCACTATAACAAGAAGAGACTCACATCCTCTTATATAAGCAAAAATTACTTAAAATATTGAAGTAATTGCAAGACATAGGCTAGAAAGTCTTCCAAAAACCTTTGTGCAGGTACAGTACATTTTGACCATCCCCTGTTTTTGTGCATATTTCCTGCTATGTAGCTTAATCCTAGCATTGCTGTTGGGCAACTTGAATTAAAAAAAGTCTGTTTTTCAGTTTTGCATTTGACCAAACTCAATATATTCATCTGGTTAATGTGAATACAGTAAAAGAAAATCCATGCTTTGAGGAATTATTTGTATTAAATAAGCAACAAGTCATTTTATACATAGAACAAACAAACAAAAAAAAAGAATAATTTATTTAAAAGAAAAAGATATGTAAAACAAAAAATGCAGCAGAATTTAAATGAGGTAAAAGGGCAGGGAAGGTAAATTAACACTGTGTGAGATTCCATAATTGTGCATTGTTATTTTGAACTACAGGAATGGAACTACAGAGGAAAAGACCAAGGAGACTATTAACACAGTTTCTGCAGGTGTGTTTACAGTACTTGACATTTATGTGGGTGCATATGTGTATGAGTGCAAGTGCAAGCCAATTTAGCCCCTTTTGTCTTTGTCTTCTTTACATTTATAGAAATAGAAGCAGCACATAAAGTAAAAAAGGCAATGGACAACACAGAGATGCAAACGCTACTTCATTGTGAAGAACACAAACCTTGGGTGAGATTCATGTTTTTTCTTTCAAAGTATATATATATAAAAAATTCTGCTCACGTGTGGCCAGAAAAATCATGTGTTTGTTGTGAAAGCACATACAGTATGTTCGTTTTGCAAAGATGTGGAAAGGCAGCTGAGGCAGAAGTATATATCATATCATGCACATATGTGCAGTGCTGAGCAAGACTCAGGAAGATACAGAGAGCCAGCTAACCTGACACTTGAGACGAGGTCTGAAATCACTCACGTGCAAACCACTAAGAATAAATGCAACCTGCTTGTACACATGCAGCAAAATTGATGATGTGAACATAATTAGGGTTATGAGTTGAGGTTACAGCAGCGTTGCAATGCATTGCATCATCGCAGTAATGTTACATATCAAAAAGATCTCTGTGAATGCCGACACAAGCATTTCATGAACCTGATGGCATTAAAGCTTAACAACACGTAGTGCAGTTAGCCTCTAGTTATAGTTAAGTAAACACTTGACCTGACCTTTGACTTATGACCTTTTTGACAGGTGGAAAGTGTAAAAAGCAGACGCAGAGCAACACGTTTGGCACATGTGCAGGACTACCTCTTCCAAAAGAGGCGGCAGCTACCAAAGGCACATGACTCAGAGTGTGGCCAAAAGGTTTCTCAGCATACGCCAGCTCCGTGGGGTGACTCTTCTAGCCTTCTCTACAAATGCAAAAAGACGCAACTGAGTAAAAGTCCACCAGTACTCACCTACCATCAGATTCCTCTGCTTCCACTTGACTGGAACAACGATGCACAACAGCAATGGGGCACTGCTGATGTAGATGACATCTTGACTGGAAGAACTAAAAGGACTTTGTCAAAAGCGTCTAAAGAAAACACACCCTCCGTTAATGATATGTGGGAGACTTTTCCTAAAAGTGCAGATGATACCAACAATAAAGAAACCTCTGTGAGCGATGTATGGCAGGTTTTTCTTAATGGGCCCAGCTGTAAGGACCACTCTAATGTTCCAGAGTCAGAATGGCTGCAGACAGCAGCATCTGTGTCTCCTTCAAATGATAAACCTCCCCAGATTCAATCTGCAGCGAGAAGTCAAGACTTTCTAGAACTTCAGGTGGGCACAGATACACCTACCACCCCACACTCACACACCTTAGCTGCATGTCAGCTGCTGTCAAATCCTTGCAAAACATCGTCAGCTACCAGCGACTTGAACACTGAAGATCATCAGCCAGCAGAGGCATGTGTCAGCGGCCCAAGAGATGACAACCCAGCGGCACAAGATGCTTTCCAAAGGTCACAGACAAACTCTGTAACAGACACTCCACAGGAATTTCGCCTCAAGAGGCCAACGCCTGTGTCCGAGGACTCTGTTGATAGTCCAACTGAGTGTCACAAGCATGCAGTCTGGGAGCGAGAAAGTGAGGGAATAATAGGAAGAGCAGAAGGAATAGGAGGAGACGAGCCCTTCATATTGCACACTGCTGACTTGGTAACAAGCTCAGGGGAGTCTGAGACAACAGACATGACAGCAATGCCAGAGTCTCAGAATGCCAGCGCTGTTGATAGGATCTCACAGGGAGCAAGGCAGGATGAGGGTCTTTCTTCCGTCGGGGAAGGGGAGGTTACAGGTACCGCACACAATGCAATAGATGACATGCTGGCATTTAGGGAGACAATCGGGCAGGAGGCAAAGGATAGGGAGATGTGTGTCTTTTCTACATCCAGACAAGAAGTGGAGGAGGGGATCACGATGAACTATATGGAAAGGAAAACGTCTACAGGAGAGGAGATATATAGGCCACAGACCGAAGAGTGTGAAATATCCCCAAGGTATGCAGATGAATCACAGTGTGAGAAATTCAGGCTGACCCAAAACAGTGCAAATCCATTACAGCTGAGTGAGAGTGGAAGTGAAATAAGACTTGAACTGTCAAATGCAGGTGCATTTAATCCAAACCAAACATGCGGGGAAAGTTTTGAGCAAAACAGAACAGATGAAACTGAAGCGAATGACAATGTACCATTGAATAGCCCCAACACAGATGTGTTAAAGAAGACAACAAGCGAAGGAACAGGAGGACAAAGTAGTTCAAGTGTTGGAATAATGGTATCATCTGAGCAAGGATGGCAATATAGCGATGACACTTCACAAGTCAATTCATCTGGGCAGATGGGAAGTCCATCATTCATAGTGGAAACATACAACAAACACTCAAGGCCAATCCCAGTTGGAGAAAAGCTACGTATTCAGAAGGAGAACTTAGTGTTGCCACAAACAGTGCAAAGCTCTGAGCTGAAATATGAAAAAGACGAGCAAGTATTAAATCAGACTGAAAGGGATAAAAGATTAAGTTGGGATGAAAAAGCAATTGAACTGCAGGAAATAAACCCTTCAGCAAATACAAGACCTACAGTGTACCCAATGGAAGTTGGACCTTGTGCAACAGATGAATGCAATCCAAACCTTTTGGAGGTGGTCAAACGGCAACAAATTCACTCGCAGCAAGACTTGAGGGGTCAAAAAGAGGACGCAAGTAGCGAAATAAACCTAGAAGAAGATACGGCAAAGGAGAATGTCACAAAGAGAGACACTTCAAAACAACGCCAACCTGAGACATCAGATAGAATAGAAGGAGATATGAGTCAGGAAGATGAGAGGGTGAGTATTGGAAAGTGGAAAATAGAGGCAATGAGGGAGTCGATGGGTAATGTGGAGGCCCCCCATGGGGAGAAGAGGAATGCAATGAAAGAAGAAGAGTTGTCAGCAGAAGTTGAGAGCTCTCTATGCGCTGAATATAAAAAACTGTCAGAAGGAGCAAAAGACCCCATTATAGCAGAAAATACAGCATCACTTGAAGTGATAGAGCTGGGACTGGAGCAGATGTTCATAGAAAGATTTGGAGAAGATTTGGTGAGGAGGGTTTGGGAAGAGGTCTTCGTTCGAGAGGTGCCTTCTGGAAGACACACAAATACAGTCGATGAAATGAGGAACAGGCTGGCAGACACACAAGACTGCCATCTAATTTTGGAGAAAGACTTGAGTGACACTTTTGATTCAGGTGTATTTTCCCTGACAGAATCAGATACGGGTTCAAACTTAAGTCTCTGTCAAGGCCCAGAGCAAACTTCTGCGATCGAAAGCAGTGAGTGCTCTCCAAAAGACAGATGTCAGTCACTTGCCTCAACAGAGCAAACTCACATTCTCTCTGAATTACATTTTGATTTGGATTCAAGTGCTCATCTCACACAAAACATCACCACCACTTCAGCAGCTCCTAGTGGGGAGTTATTGTCTGAATCAGGCCACGCTCTCAGATTTCCAAAGGATCAGGAGGACTCCTGTCAAATTAAAGAAAGATCAGTCCCCCATCAGGAGACGAGAGGCCAAATGGAAGACCAGGTAGCCGCTCACAAAGAGTGTGTTCGTCAATCAATCCACCTTTCTCACAAACATCTGAGCACCTCAGAGAAAGCAAAAGAGTCTGACTCTCTTTTGTGGTGGACTGTATTATATAGCATCGCCCACATCTCCAGACTTTTCATCTGCACCTTCTTGGTTTGTGGATTCTTTGTCACTTTTTTCCTCTATGATTCCACCACATTCTTTGCTGTCTACATATTTTCTTTGTGCTTGTGGGTTTTTAAGTGGAAGACAAACCATGTGAGGGCGGACAAAGGGATGGTAGGATAAGGCTCAAGTTGTAGAAAAGCTGTTGAAGTTGCATTGTGTGGCATTTTAAAAGATAAACAGGAACATCTTGTGTGTATCTTGAATAACAGATCTAAACAAAGTGGTATGCGCTGTTCTGGTAGAGTGTGTTTGTTTGTATGTTTTTATATTTGATTATGTATGTGAACCAGTACAGCAATCATCAAGCTATACTTTTTAGCTTGTGATCTATCAAAACAAAACAAAATGTAGCCTACTTAACATTTTTGGCCATTTCAACCGGAGACGGCCCTATAGTCCTTTTGAACCTGATCTGCAGGTTGGGAATCACTGAATCGTGGAGGCATAGGGCAATTAAAATAAGGAATTTACATTTGTTTAGATTTTAATTCATATCATATTTACTTGCTGTTGAATGTGTGAGTTAAGTGAACTTCTGAGGAAACTTGTATGTGTCTCATGTGTGTATATTTGCTGTGTTTTATGGGCCCAAAACCACTCCACAATGTACCAAATGGAACAGATGACTTTTCTTGATTTTCTTTAATAAAAGAAATTCATGATCTCAGAATTTTTGGAGTTTTTTTTCCCTTTATTTGGACATAAAGTTTTATTAATGGAATTTGATCAGCATTCTTTTCTTAAAGGTACAGTATGTAAGAATTACGACATCTTGTGGTTAAGATGGGTATTGGAAAGAAAGATGTTTTCTTTCAAATGACTTTATATAAAGTATAAAGATGTTTTCATCTGTGGGTGGATCCAGTAGTCTCAGGTGTAGCTAGGACTGTACTATGATTAAATATTTTTAATGTCTTTTGAGGCATTACTTGTCCCAAACAGTCCTCTAACTCTTATCAAACAAAGCTGTTACTTCACTTTTATAGTTCAGAGGGTTCTCACCTCACACACATTGTTTTGTCCATTTAGTAAAAATGGTGGCACAAATATGGCAGCCTCCATTAGGGCTGGGCGATTATGGAAAATATAACAATCACGATTAGTTTGACTGATATTGAAATTATGATTAATATACACGATTATTCATTGATTTTTTTTTAAGTGTTTATTGAACCACCAAAATTCAACCTCAAATATAACTTAAAAAAAACACAACCGGAAAATAAATAAGAAACAAGTAAAGGAGTAAAATAAGAATAATATATTAAAATAATAATGGCAATAAAAATGATACCCAGTATGCATCCCTGTTCTATACTCTTTGCAGTTTGCTTCCTGTAACTCCACTTGTCTGTTCACTTCAGGATTAATCGTTTTTCTTCGATTACAGTGTTTCTATGATTGTGAGAAGGCAAAATTGAAAACACGATCAAAATTCGATTAATTGTCCAGCCCTAGCCTCCATGTATGTGAACCCCCAGCAAGTACAAATAAATGACTCATTCTAGGAAAATAAACATATAACAGCTATTCTAGTGAAGTGATTACACATCAATAGAAACACAGTTTTTGGATAATATATCAAATTTTTCTGCCATTGACTTTTTTTTTTACACACTGCACCTTTAAATCTAGTATATTACTGTATATTCAACTATTTTTTTTCCATTATCTGTTCTGCTAAGTTTCTTTAAAGGAGCCCTATCATGAAAAATGGAGTTTTAAGAGCTTTTCAGTATGTTACTGTGTTATTTCCTCATAAAAAACTCCATTTGTGCATATTTGAGTAATATATGAATATTCAGGCCAAGCTGTAGCTTCTTTAACATAACTGCTTACACCGGTATACGCAATGAGGTGGCACCTATCACGAAGCGACAAACACGCATGTGCAGCATCGTAGCAAGACGCCCTCTTTGTTGAACAGAAACCAGAAACTCAAAGAGAATCCTAACCTATACACACTCTCTGAGGAAGAAACTAACCGCCTGCAGGAAGATTTCCTCAGAGACTAGGGGCCATCAGCTAACAGACGTTTGCTCCAGAGTTCGGGAGATTTTTTTAAGCTCTAGAGGACGGCAAGTTGGGAAAAATGTGGTTGCGTTCAGCGTGGGAGTTTATTTGTTGTACTGGACGATCGACTTGCCAGAAGTGGTTGGATTATAACTTCAGGAGCAGAAAAAAACCCTCAACTTTGTGTGTGAACTTCACTCCTGACAACTTCATGAATCTCGGCCAGTAAAGTGTTTTTTTCTTGGGAATTACTTCTGAAACCTGACGCAGTTCCTACTATAAAAACGCGCATGGACAGACAACAGCACTGGTGAGTGAAACACATCTCTTAGCTCAATGCTAACTATTAGCCTATGATTTGTTCGCTAATTTTACTTACTTGTCAGGGGTCTCTGTGGTACTTCTGTGGTACTGCGTGTACCTCAAACTGCATATTAGACTGGGTTATACAGCTCCATAACAGGCTGCTCCATTTTCTCCCGTCTATCGGAGTCTGATTATCCATCAATGTTTACAAACAACGTCCATGTGAGCTGCCGGTGCTACAAATAATTCTGTGACCCTTCAGAATCAGTGTCTCTTCCGGGGCGAGGCTATATGCCCGGCTCCACTACTTCCTGAACTTCAGACAGCACCTTTGCCTCCTGTCTTTCATTACTGGTTGAACTAATTACTCCAGGTGTGTCTGGCCAGTTACTGAGGTCAGACACACCTGGGTTAATCAGTTTGTCCAGTCACAACAGACAGGAAGCAAAGGTGCTGTCTGAAATTCAGGAAGTAGTGGAGCCAGGCATATAGCAGTACAGTCAGCCATCTTACTTCCGTGTTGGAAATTAGACGCATAAAAAAACTAATATTTAACACCAAATTAGTTTGTATAGTAGCGATGGGAACATATTTAGCTTATAAATGCCTGTATTTGACTTTTGGAACGTTTGAAAAGCATGATACAGCTTCTTTAAGTAAATAACACCCCCTTTCTTGCCTCCATTTCAAAGCACAGTTTAGATTAACAGCTTTGATTGCCTTGTTGCAACGGTGGATGTAGTAGCATTCCCGTATAGTTGCAGCCTCCCTCCTGCAGGACAATGCATCACTTTGCATCCATTAGCTTGAAAAAAGCAAGACTAAGTGCTCAAAACATCAATCGAATCTCCAGTGTCCCCTGACCTCAATCTTACCAAAGGTCTGTGGGTTGTGCTGGAACAAGCTGTATCCATGCCTCAAAAGTTCAGTTGAGTTTTGGCAGAACATGAAGAATCTACAATGCTAATCTCTCTGTCACTGTAGTAGAAACTGATGGCAGGAATAAAAGCCTTGCTTGTACAGTTGTGGACATCAGTGGCTTAGCCTAAAGAATGATACATACTGTATGATGCATAATACTTAAAGTATACAATAAATTTTAACCACTGAAATGTGTTTTGTAATGCAATGCACTTCACAACTATGCAGGCATTGCGGTAACTTTCATTCTGGCGACAGACCAACAAGGAGTTTTGAGCTCTGATAAGGCTGTTGGCCATTGAGCGGTATCTTGAGTGACACTGCAGTTCAGTAGAAGTTACTTGATCCTGTCTGGGGTATGTTGACCTTTTGTAAGCTGGCTCTGGTTTTATGCTGGCACCTTTAGCTAACTGGCGAAAAGCCAGTGTTGGCATAGCGAAGGGCTTACGCTTCATAGGGCACTGCTCTGAGGAGGCACAGTGCAAAGCTGGCGCAGCCGCTACAGGGTGCAGACAAAAAACATTGCAGTGATGGGAAGAAACTGAGAAACCTGAGTGGAATCTTAACTAACTTGGGTTGCATAGAGGTGTGAGGCCACTTGCTGTATTACTGACAAACTCACAACGTGTAGGGATTATAGATTAATCAATGCTGCATGGGGCAAAGAGAGAAAGCTGCACTCATACAAATGAAGATGGCAGTGAGATGTACAGTTGCTGTCAGGCGGAGCAACAAGGAGTTCATCATTACAATTTTTTAGCACTTTTGTTTAAATATATTTGATTCAAATCAGCATCAGTGATATCATTTTTAGCATTTTGCATCCAGATATTAGAACTTAATGTGAACTAATGATTTTTTTCTTTTCTTTTATTTAACTTAAGGCTGGGGTAGCTTTTAATCTGGTCCACATAAGGCTGTTGAGGATCTCCGGGGTGAATGTGGATAACTGACTCTCTGGATCACACCCTGAACCTTGTGATACAAGACTAAAATGAGAGCTTACCATCATGTGTTGATACCCTCCTCCTTTGCCCTCTCATATTACACAGTGTATACAGGGTTATATTTGTGGGGTCTTCGTGACCAGTATGAGGTCTCATGCTTTCATGAGGACTACAGTGCCGGGTGGCTTTTGTAGGAATTTATTCTTGGTTTTTGAGGTTTGGGTTAAAATTATGTTAAAGTTGGGATAAAGAATAAAGTTATGATGGTTAAGGGTATACGTTATGGAGATGAGACATGCCTTGGATCATTGAGGCGACCCCACAAAGGTGGTAAGAGTAGTGTGTGTGTGTGAGGTGGTATTCATTCCTGTGTACGTGTGCATGTGGGGATAAGAGAGCAGGGAGGCAACCTATAATAAGGAATGCACCATCATGTGAGGTAGGAAGACTGTCAACTTGGAATTTCTACACTCCATATGAGCGCAGCCTCAGTCAACACAGCTGAATTAAGATGTAACAACCATACTTTTTTGTCCTCATTAAGCTGTCAAGAGATCAATTTGAATTTGTATATATATATATATATATATATATATATATCGAAGGAAGAACCAGAGGAATCTTAACAAAATCATTTAAGTTGCCTTAACAACCATGTAGCTTATTCTCTAAAAATAAAGACTACCACAACTGTTGCTGAGATTATTCTTTTGTCATATGTTTTAAAAAAATGTTTGATCTAAATGTACAGTCGAGGGAAAAACGAACCACAACAACATAAAACAACAACAACAACAACAAAAAATAGAGTAATTGTCTGACGAACCAGATGCAATGCTGCAGTTTGTCCAGCAGATGTCAGTGCAGCTTCACTCTTCGCAGATCATGTCGGTTTAAAACCAAAAAGATTTTAGCTAAACCTGAAATAAATATACAAATGAAATAAATATTGGTTATATAATAATTACACAATCTCCTTAAAAATACATTTGAACTTACGATGAGCACGATTCTAATCTCCCACCGTAAGATGCAGCATAAAAACTATCTAGAAAGCAACAAAACAACAATCTATTTTCTCCCATTGGCAAAATCACTTTGCAGTGAAGTGCACTGCTGGGGACAAGAGGGTGTACGAGGACAGGCTATGTGAGTGAAAGAGAGCACAAAATGAGGCAGTGCTGTGTTGTGGCCTGAGGGGACCAGAGGCACTCTGCTGACAGATTGGAGACCTGACAGACCGCATCGTCCGCACACTCCTCTGTTTAGGGAACAACTTTTTATTCATTCTTCTCTCCAGTCCGTCGTCGCAGCCTTCTTGTGCTCTGCTTCCTCAGCCTTTAGTCTTGCAAGTATCATCTGTTTGAGTCCCCCACCTCCCCCTTCTCTCCGTTTATCACCAAATCTATATGCTTGCCCTTCCAACCCCCTCTCCTCAGCCTCACCTCCTTCTATGTCTATTCTCAACGCGTCGACGTTCCCAGATGTCTGCAGGCTCTTGAATCACTGAGACAGCCAGGCTTTCTGCCATTGCTACTTGGCCTTAAAAAGTTGATGCATGTGGGGGACACAGTCACTCATTATTCATTTCTGATTTCTGTATAACTGACTAATTCAACTGAGACCTCTGGCATAAGACCGTAGGCTCTTTCTTAATGATTTTTGTACGGCAGTCATGACTCAAGAAGAAAAGTGGTCCATCCACAATTTGGCAGGTCAGTGGTTTGATCTCTGGCTCTTCCAGTTAAGCATCCATAGCAAGAATAATTCAGATGATAAAAAGATTGAGCAAAAGCATGCATTTATTCACTAAGGCATGAAAAGTGTTGTACAAAATACAAAACATGTTTCAGGTAATAGAAAGCACATAACTGACTGAAGAAAGAAAAAAAAGCTTGGCTGCACCTTTCACCTTTGAAATTGTGGGAACAAGTGGAAAAGGTCATACTGTATAAACCAGGAATCTCAAACTGTGGTCCTAAAGGACTTTCCTACGGGTTTTAGATGCTTCACCGCAAGAATACCCCTAATTTAAATGGAATGGATCGGAAAACTTGTTAACTCCACAATGACCCATTAATTTGAATCCAGTATGTTGAGCCAGGGAAACATCTAAAACCTGGCCCTCGAGGACCGGTGTTTTGGAAACCAGCTCTGCATATTTTGGATGGAACTGCTGGACCATCTTTATCCTGATACCACCTGCTTCACTGGAACATGCAACTGTTGTAATTGTCTTCCAGCAATGTCAAAGCTCCCAGCCATATGTAATCTGCTGCAGTTTTTATTCAGATGAGAAAAAAAAAAGGGCTGTATTTGATCAAACGATACTAATGTCATGTTTATAGAGGAGTTATTTTATACATGTACAAACTGGCCAATGATGAAGAAGCGCCACCTAACAGGGGATGCCTAGAAGCTGGTGTGATGTGTAGGAATGGTCAAAAATTTTCCATATTACTCCCAAAAGCATAAGAAAATTCATTAAAATAAATCAAAACGAAGCTGTTGTAGTTTTTTTTTTTTTTTTTTAAATACAGTACACTGAGAAATTTGGTCAAATTTGTTATAATATTGTTTCAAAAAGTCTATTTTTTCATTGAACTCAAAGAGGCCATATTTACATGCCTGTTATACTGTATCAGTGTATCTGATACTTCTGCAGCACTTTTAATCAAAATCCATCCTTCATTTGTTAACATTTGTAGCATCAGGCTCATATTAGTCACAGTTTATGCTCTAAATATGGAGTAATGAAAAGAAACTTTGAAGGAAATACAAGACATGATTGCACAGGATGAAGCTGGAGGAACAGAAAGTAGTCAAGATTAAAATGAATGCTAAATGCTAAATGCTATTTGTTTAAGACCTCTAATATCAAGTTACAAAGTGAATCCCACAGAGGATGATGAAGAGATTGATGAGAAGAGCTGTGGATGTTTTCTGTGAATGTCTGGAAAAGCAACAGTTGATTACTAATGCCATTAGGTATACGGGTATTTTTTTTAGTCAATTAATCACCTAGTTTTGTTGGAAAATAGCACAAGTGTCGGGTGAAGTGGTTTGTTAAGATTAACATGTTTTGTAGTGCAGAATGAATCATAGTGACTTGTGCTGCATTGCAACTCATCCACTAATATGAAGAGACATACATTCCTGAGAAAATGTCCCGATGGCATTCCTTTCTGAACCTGGTAGAAAAACCACAGGCCAGTTCTCTGTTCTCTGTCTGGAAGCAGCCAGCCACTCGCTGTTGTTTGGTGATAATTTGAAGGGCCAGAAATCCACTTTCTTTTTCTGAAAAGCAAACAAACAAGGAAAAAAGACTCAGATTTATCCCTTTAAGACTTAAAAAACAATCACATACTAGAAATATAATAAAATGGTGGTGGAACAGTTGCTTTTGCTGTTCCTTAAAATTTAGATCCACAAAACAGGACCTAAAGTGCCTTTATGTTTGGAGGGGATTTTGTAAAGGAAGGATGATCAATGGCATCTGTGTGCATGGAATCATTGTTATCATAGGAATGAGGTCCTTAAACACCAAGAACAAGCATAAAAACCTTTATCATGGTCAAGCAGTTCTTTCTCTAACAAATATTGTAAAAAATATTATTTATTTAAAGAAAGTGCAAAAAATACCAAAAATCCCCCCCAACATTTAAGTCAACAGAGTTTTTCTCCTGTAAACAAACCCCCTTCCAAACCAACAAACAGACCTCTTAGTTAGAGGATAAGAATCAAAATAAAATAAATTAAGATAAGCAGTTCTTCATTTACTTTGTTCATGTCCTTTTAGGTGTATTGTCTGAAACTATTGCTATTGTTTACAAATAAATAGATATTCATGATATATTTGTAATATATCATGTATTGTTAACCTGCAGCAATAAAAGAAAAGAACTATAAATAACTATTCTCACACAAACTCCTTTGTTTTCTTGTCTTTCTGGGCTACTGTTAAAAATAATGCTCCTGATTTGGAAATTACTGGCTGAACTTTTCAACATACATTGTGATTACAGCACTGTTTCCACCAGTCTGGGTCAGGTTGATCCGCATTTTTTGTGTGTGTGTGTTTTCCCAAGAAAAAACTGGGATGGTACCCTTCAAGGGTGTAAATTTTGGACACTTGGGTCACTAAACCTGTAACTTCTCACAGGCCAAGCTGCACTATCGCAAACCGTCTCCTTCCTTATTTTGGAATAGTTTTCACAGATCACGTTTGATCAGCTGATTTGAAGTAATTGATTCACTTGTAAAGAATCTGTATAAATAAAACCTAACCAAGCAAGTAGCTAATCATTATGTTGCTTCTTTGGTATTTACATGAATGAGAGAAAATGCATTTCTTGCTGCAAACCAGCCCCACTTGCACTACATGTTTAGCTAGTCACGCTAGCTTTCTGTAGCTGATTAGCTTCAACTAGCTTCAACTTTACTGTGCTAAATAAAGACAGACGTTTACTGGAAAGTTCTGTTGCCGTGATGGGAGGAGCAGAAGGAGGACCCAAACGCATAAATACAACCTTGTGGATTAACACTTAAACTACCAACTGCCGAACTAGTTTGTTTCCCCCTAGGGTTTCTACCAACTGCCGGGGTTTTTCGGCCTCTGGTATTTCTAAGGGGTTTTTAATGCCTCGTCAACTCGGCCTCTATTGTGCAAATGCTACCAGGAACACACAGCGTGTTCTTGCAGAGTCCAGCCATAATCAGCGTGTAAAACATGTATTCAGCTCGAGTCATAATGATCCCGGCACTCTTTCAGATCAGATTTACAAAATAATTTATAATTAAAGGTCGGCATCTCACATCTCTGCATCAGATAACACGCGTCTACACGCTGTCAGCTGTTTACTGTTAGAGCACATGGAGACCTTCCATGCTTGAGATCGCTCTAAAAGCCCCAAAAAACAGATAATGATAAATAAAAAAAAACCATCACAACCATCTTCTTTTGTTGGACTTTTCATTATAATTTAAGGCTGGCGTTGCGCCGCTCTGAGATCATGCTATTATAGCTGATGCAGCTATCCCTAACCGAGACACGCTGCCTACTGGATAAAGGTACGGTAGGCTGTGGAAACGCTACAGAGATCAGGATTTACCAAGCCATCCTTCACTGTCCCAACCCGACCCGGACCCGCTAGTGGAAATGGGGCTAGCTTAAATTCCAAGCTGAGTAATTCATTAAATTCTGTTTTCTTTGACTTTACACAGATGAAGATGAGAAATCTGTTGCTGTTGAATCCAGTACAACCTGCAGAAGTTGTAATGGATAATGATAAATTATAATAATGATAACAAAAATTGAAAACCTGATGTACAGACAGTGCTTTTTGATATATTTCTAAACTAGCTAAATATATATCTATATATATATTTAGCTAGTTTATATATCTATATATTTATATATATAGATATATATATATATATCTATATATACATACATTAACTTTCAATTCTACATGCCTCCTTTAAAAGCTTAACAGACTCCATACAACAGTTTTGATAAGGTTTTTGTGCCATATCTTTGTCAAACAACCTCCTAATTAGTTTGGCTTTTCCCGTTGTTGTTTTTCTTGCATTTTTTTCCCTAAAGTTTGACAGTATGAGAATTTGCTGAGACAAAATGTCAAAGGCAACTCTTCAAAAGAAAAACAACAGAGCTAAAAAGCCAAACTGTCAAATCTGTATAGTCATTCTATGAACAACAAAACTTTAACAACACTTGATTAAATACTGTCAAGTAAATTTATGGCAGTCTTAATTAAATGAAACAAAATGTGAGATGGTGCTATTTATCCATTTTAAGTGATTGGATAAAGACGGTGAAACGTGCAGTGGGCAAAAGCACCAAAAGGGTTAAGAAGAGCTTTATTGATGACTGGGCACACACCGAATATGTGGCAGTCAGAAGACAAGTAGTTGGCTTAATGAAAGCCCTCAGTAAATCTGTCTGCATGCCATTTAGAGCATTGGCCTGACCTAAATGTCAGAACAACTCACTTTCTCACTTTCTCTCTCTGGATCCTCTCCATTCCCTCTGTGATGTTGGGCTCAAAAAAGGGTTAAATAACTCAGACACAGCTCACAGTTTCTGACTATTATGAAGATCTTTAAACAGCATCAAAATGTGAAATGAATGAGCTGGCAAAGCTGCCTAAATATACACATTCTTGACATAGAGCCAAGTTAAAAACTAAACAAAACAACAATCAAGCAAGGAAACGTGACACAAAGCATCTTTCTTCCCCACCAACAATCTATATTATATAATTCCACTGTCCTTAATATGACAAGAGCCATGGAAGCAATACAATTTTCTCTTCTTGTTGCCTGATCTTTAAAGAGGAGAGGAATTTTGAGGCTAAGGCTTTTGGACAGCAGGGACAGATTTTTCTGTGATTCAGTGAGTCCGCAGCCAAGGTAAACTGTGTCATGTTTTGCACCAGCCTACTGGAAGTGTGTGAGTGTTTTTGTGCGTCTGTGCATGTATTTGAGAAGCATCATTTTCATGTGTTTGTGCCCATAATGATGCCACTGTGTGCGTGGGTGGGAATATGGGTGTGTGAAATGTCACAGAGCAACGTAGAAAATGTGTGCTTCTAGGATGAATGCGTGCAAGTGTTTGTGCACTCTGTTGTATGCCCATCTATAGGCAGGTAGGATAGCATCATATCAAAGAAAAACATAATGTTGGCTCCCAAAAATGGGTTTCACCTGAGAGCTCTTTCTGTTAGTCTTTTAAAGGAAAAGGTTATACAAAGAGCAAGGTTTGTTTTGTCTTTTTCTCCTTTTGGATCAGCTTTGATCTTATTCCTCATTTCAACTTTTGGTTTTTGTCTGTTGACAGATTTTATTTTACACATTTTACCATTTCATATTCTGTATTAGAACAAGCTTTTTTTTTTTTATCTGAATCACAGTTTTGGTTTACCAACTAAAAAAAAAAAGAAAAATATACTGTATATATTTTTTTTTTTTTCAGTCGTAAGTTAAAATAAGACAATAAAAAATGTCTTATAGGAAATGCCCTTACAAAGACATCACTTTGCAACACTCTTCAAATTGGCCGACTTCTGGAAGCCTTCAAGACAGAGACTGCTGTTTGCTGTTCAAAAAAAAAAAAGAAAATCAACATTTCTGGAGAGTAAAGCGAACACGGCAGTACTGTAAAACAGAATCCCACAGATAGAAATCGTACAACAAAGTGGAAAATAAGACTTCAGGACTAAACGCATCAAACAAGTTATAATTTCTAAAATGTTTTTCTGACATACTGAAGTTTGCTTGTCGTTTTTTTTGTTTTTCTCTTAACAGCTTTTGTCCTGCACCACTCAACCTTGATTTGCCATTATAAGTTTACTATACCTTGTGGAAGCATATTCATTTTATGTGTGGCTAACTATACAATGGATGAGAAACAGAGAGATGGAGTAGAGTGCTAGGGATTGAGGAAAAGGATTAGGAGGGCAGGCAAGAGAGAATTAGGACAGAGGCATGTAAAAGCAAGATGTAATTTATGATGAGGAGTAAGCCTAATTCAAACACAAGGGAGAGGATTGGTTATAACAGCTTGGACACAGAAGAAGAACGGTAACAGGTGGAGAATATGAAACTGACAAAATCAGAAACAAAAATGGGACATACAGTATGTGGTGTTGAAGTGAGATTGATAAAGAGTGGATAGGAGACAAAACCAATAGTGTGATAAGATGTGTACCTACCTTGCTGCTGTGTATGAGGTGACCCTGAATCCAATCGATTTGTACAACTCTGTTATCATAAATCATCAGCCTAAATGTGTATCTGAAGGCTTGAATGTGTATTTTTGTGTGATGATCTGGTAAGTATGAATGACTTAAAAATGTTGTCTAATGTCCTTGTTGAATGGACTCTGCTTGGAATCTGTTCGTGCATTCTTTAGCAATCCACACACCCACACATACAGTTGTGTGAAAAGGTGTTTGCCCCATTCCTGATTTCTTACTTTTCACATGTTTGTCACACTTATATGTTTCAGATCATCAAACAAATTTAAATGTGAGATGAAGATAACACAAGGAAACACAAAATGCAGTTTTTAAATGGAAATTTTTATTTTTAAGGCGGGGAAAAATCCAAACCCACATGACCCTGTGTGGAAAAAGTGATTGCCCCCTAAACCTAATAACTGGTTGGGCCACCCTTAGCAGCAACAACTGCAATCAAGCATTTGCAATAACTAGTAATGAGTCTTCTACAGCGCTGTGGAGGAATTTTGGCGCACTCATTTTTGCAGAATTGTTGTAATTCAGCCACATTGGAGGGTTTTCCAGCATGAACCGCCTTTTTAAGGTCATGCCACAGCATCTCAATGGGATTCAGGTGGGGACTTTGACTAGGCCACTCCAAAGTCTTCATCTATTTTTTCTTTAGCCATTCAGAGGTGGATTTGCTGGTGTGTTTTGGATCATTGTCCTGCTGCAGAACCCAAGTCTGCTTCAGCTTAAGGTCACCAACAGATGGCCGGACATTCTTCTTCAGGATTTTTTGGTAGACAGCAGAATTCATGGTCTTTACCACAGCAAGTCTTACAGGTCCTGAAGCAGCAAAAAAGCCCCAGACCATCACACTACCACCACCCTATTTTACTTTTGGTATGATGTTCCTTTTCTGAAGTGCCATGTTACTTTTACGCCAGATGTAATGGGACCTACACCTTCCAAAAAGTTCAACTTTTGTCTCGTCAGTCCACAGAGTATTTTCCCAAAAGTCTTGGGGATCATCAAGATGCTATCTGGCAAAACTGAGATGAGTCTTTTTGTTCCTTTTGCTCAGCAGTGGTTTTGGTCTTGGAACTCTGCCATGCAGGCCATTTTTGCCCCAGTCTCTTTCTTATGGTGGAGTCATGAACACTGACCTTAACTGAGGCAAGTGAGACCTGCAGTTCTTTGGATGTTGTTCTGGGGTCTTTTGTAACCTCTTGGATGAGTCGTCGCTGTGCTCTTGGGGTAATTTTGTTTGGCCGGCCACTCCTGGGAAGGTTCACCACTGTTCCATGTTTTCACCATTTGTGGATAATGGCTCTCACTGTGGTTCTCTGGAGTCCCAAAGCTTCAGAAATGGCTTTGTAACCTTTTCCAGACTGACAGACTAACCCCTAACCCTCTTTGTCTCACATTTAAATTTGTTTGACGATCTGAAACATTCAAGTATGACAAACATGCATAAAAGTAAGAAATCAGGAAGGGGGCAAACACCTTTTCACACAACTGTATGATGCGCCCAACTTAACTTAAAGAGATTTATGGAAAAGTTGCTTGATGTAAAAAAAATCCTTTAAAAGTATAAAGGTATATTAAACATGACAAGAAAATCAGTGTCATCCTTTAAATTAATTGACATTTAGCAGTTGTTTGAATCCTATCATGCTTAACTTTGCTGATATATGTAAGACTTCTTTAACTTGTTTAACATGATCAGGGTTGGTTGTCCTCAAAATTATTCATATCCTTCAATTAAAGAAAAGGCTGAATTCACAACAGTAATTCAAATAACAAGAAACTAAAGAAAGTAATAATGAATAAAATTGTACAAAATTTAAATTTAGTGAAATAAGATATTGCTTTGGAATTGCCGTTGGAAATAATACTTAAACAAAACAAACATACAAAACTGTCCCACATTCATCGAGCACCTTTTCCAAGAATAGTGGACCAAAATACCTGTCATCAGGTGTAGAAGTCTTCATGAACATTAGAGAAAACCCCTGATTACAGTGATTGCCTCAAAGTGATGAGGACATAGTATCAGATGTCTCAGCCTTGAAGCAGCAAGTCTATTTCTGCTTGAAATGCAGGATTCAGGATATTATCAGCAAAATATTTGAAACTAAGTCTAAATGGCAGAACATGTTGGGGACAAGCTCCAATCCAGCTTGTTTTCAAATATCTGTAGAACATTGTAGACAATGTGCCATTCGTTTATGCAACTCTGTGAAATAATTATAAATTACAGTTCTGTTCCAGTATTGTCTGAAAAGCATCTGCAGCTGCCCGCTGGAGTTCACCATACACTGAATGCTAAACAATGAGTGCGTGAGTGACTGAGTACAAATTCTGAGCACATCATCGTCTTCTTCCTCTTGCAAAAAGTTCATGATGGGGGAGCAGACAATTCATCCTCAAACCCAACTGACTCAGAGGAAAAGCTGGAGGTAAAAACAAAGACAAAACGAAAATAATAAAGCAACGGGATGGGGGGGGCAAAATTTGATATGAAAATACAAAAACTCCACACTTGTGCTCATGTGTGCAGCTGCCCCTTTTTTCTAGGAGCTTGAGGGTTCTGCACAGTTCTCCCTTGCAGAGATTAGTCATGCAAGGGGAAAAAAAATAAGAGAACATTGCTATTTGTTCTTAAAGCAGCATCTCCGAGTATAACTATTAAAACAAAATTTCCTGCTCAAGCACATCTCATTCTCCTTTCTGAGAACAACAAAGCTGCAGTCTGACAGGGTGAAAACAACTGAACTGAAAGACATGACTGAAAGATCATCACTCAAGAACCACAGGCTGACATCAATGATCGTCAAGCACAGTGGCAAACTGAGACTGGGGTGAACTGCATGGCAAAAACTGTTGGAAACAGGCTTTGCCCAACACTTGAGTTTTATGGTTAGATGGAGACCTGGAGAAACCTAAAAGTCACAATATCCTGCAATGACTGTTAAATTTAGAGAAGTATAAGTGATGATACGTCAGCAGGGACAGTATTCAGGCAGATGTGTCTTTGTGAAGGATGCATTAATAAATCCACGGACAAGATTATCCTAGAAAACGAGTATTTCGTTATGTTAAGACTTTTCTCCCAAACTCAGGATTTACAGCAAGACACCAGCTCCATGTCACACAACCAGGGAAATCAAGGTCTAGATGGAGGATCACCACATTAAGATCCTGTCATGTCTCCAAATCTAAACCCTGTTAAAAACCTCTGGAATGGCATTAAGGAAGATGGATGGTCACAAACCATTAGGCAAAGCCAAACAGTTAAATTTCTTTTTTAGGAAAAAAAAAAAAGAAAAAAAAAAGAAAGTTGCCCAATAGCAATTTGGGCAGTTGTCTTTTTTCATATGTGAAAAATAGATATTCTGAAAAAAGTTATATGTCATATACTGTATATCATTGCCTTTAATATCAATAACAGTCATTTGAACGTCACCCCCAACCCCGAGTCACTCACATTTACAAGCATGAACATCTTGCAGAATACCAAGTGTGAACCCAGGTCCCCTGTGTCTGATTAATGCTCTCTCCACAGGACTCCCAATGGGAGATCACTCACACAGCACACACATACAGTACTCACACTGTTCGGTTTTGCTTGATGCATGCACACACTGTCACATGCTGAATGTAAAGCATTGGTGCTGCTAACAATGTATTTAGCACCAGAGGCAATACAAGAGGAGATTTTCTGTAGAGGAATATCTTACCTCATCAGTGAGTGCATGGAGACGGATTGCACCAATTACTCTTACTCAAGATGATAAAGTTACTGTTTTTCCACAAAATTGTACTCCTCAAAAAGCAATTTCCCTGCCGCTAGTTTTATAAGAGTTCATCACAGTTCATGTTGAAGTTTCTGTTTGCATCCACTGTAATTGCAAGGCTGAAACACCTGAGATGCAAGCAATTTTAGCCATTTTTAAAAACCTCCATTAAAATTGTTAGGAGCCAAACTCTGGTAACCTCACCTTAGAGTGGTCTCTTTGTGTCTCTCACAAAGTGATGCATAATTGCAAAGCTTCTCACCTAGGAACAATCTCTGCTGAACTGAAATTCTTTCTCTGACTGGAGAGTGAAAGCAGTTTTGTTGGTTAATGATTTTTTTTTTTTTTCATATGTCTCTTTCTGCAAAAATCCGTGTCGGCAAATTGTAGATTGTCCTGAGCATCTTCTTTTTTACATTTCTTTCTCAGAAGTCCCATATATGCATGCTGGGTAAAATGGAGACTGTATTTATCATAACCATTATTTGAGCATGTGAGAGCACTGAAATCAAGCGAGGTGATAAATGCACAGCACTTAATGAGAAACAACAAATAAACTTGCTCATTGGCTCCTATATAAGCAACCATTCTTTAAGCTACGGTTTATGCTAGAATCCTGAGGCTGAGGATTCTTCCCAGTATTTTAGTTGTTGGGATTTCTCTCCTCTGGAATGACTTATGATCTTGTTTCTGGAATTTACTGGAGTCAGTCTCCAACTTTGTCAAGTCAAGTCAACTTTATTTAGACAAGCACATTTAAAAAACAACAGGCGTTGACCAAAATGCTGTACAATAAAGAATGATAAAATCTAGGAACAGACAACAATAGAACAGAAATTGAAAATAAAGGACAGCAAGCAGACATGACACGGTTAATCTGCAAAATGGCCTGAGTCAATGAATGTCTTATTAAACTTGGAGATCAGTTATACGTCTCATCTTCTCCCCAGAGTCAGAGTTTGGAGGCTGAGGGCATGTTCTGCAGGATTTATGCTACCCCGGCTTCTATTTGATTGTAAACGGCATTAACCAAATATGCTTAGTAATTCATCTCATCAAAATGGATTCTCTTGACATACATCCATTATGACAATTCAAATCTTTTACCTTGCAAGTTGCAACTTCTTGTTAAAGGCAGGGTGGATGATGTTTTCCGGGAGCATTTTTTTACTATATTTTGCTTAAAATTTCCTTCACGCCCTGATTGCAGACAATTAATTAAATGCTCTGACACAAAATTTAAAAGAGTGATTACATAGCAGTAAAAGTAGTTCATGTAGTTGACATTACTGCATATGTAAATACTCCAAAGAAAAAAACTTTGTACAACCAAGTGCACCAAACGATGAGTTTTAGGGTTTTTTGAGCAGAGTTCTAATCCGATACAGATACCTGGACTGAACGTATCTGCTGATACCGATACCAATCTGATACTTGTGTTGAATCAATGAACAGTTTGCATGCATGTGTGTGCAAATGGACTATATACAGTATACGTATGCGTCTATTTGTGGTTACGTGGATGTTTTTTCTATGGGGTTTGTATGTTGATCTTGACAGACTGCCCTATTGGCCTTTATATTGCCCCACGGCAATATTCAAAGTTCCTTGAACTTGAACTTGTATACCTTGCCATGTGAGTGAGGCATCAGACTTGACATAAATATTTAAGGCTACAGTATACTTCTCCGACTGCGTAATGCGTTATGCAACTGCGTAACCACAGAACCACTTCATAGTTCTTCGTCACGGTATCGGATATGCAGTGCAACTTCCCGCCCGATCAGTAGGGGTCGCTTCACAAAGCTGGCCTAATCCCATGATGCCAATTGTCGGTAACCTCAGTGGTTACAGTGAACAAAGGTGAGAGAAAGACTGTTGTTGCTGCAGCTGAATATCATTGAAACAGAGACACTTTTGATGCAAATATGGAGACGATGGAGAGGCTCTCCGACAGACTATCCGTCAACGCATAGGGCTGTCTGTAACTGACGTAGAGTGCTTTACAGATGACTATAAATTAGCCTTTAGCCTTGTTAAAAAAAAGGTAAGAAATTAACACAGATAAAAATGTACTTTAAAGGAGTGATGACATAACAGTTAAAAACTAGTTTATGTTGTTGGCATTACTTTATATGTAAATACTCCAAAGAAAAAAACGGCATTTTTTTACAGCGGAGTATTGTTTTGAAACGCCAGACCTCACTTCCTCGGTAATACAGTTGGGTCCGGTGATGATATGGAGCTTTACCCGGAGACCACGTTGACTTCATTTTGATTGGCTACACCTTATTTGGCTATGACCTTATTTGGAGAATCTAGGTCAAGCTGCGGTCGGAGTTTGCTAAAGGCTAACTGCTAGCAACATGGGCACTTCAGACAGTGTGAGCTACGTTTATCAGACAAGACAGCATTTAGAAAATAAATAAACTTACAGGTAATGACAAGGTTGTGGCCCCCCTCCCTCAGTGTTGCTGCAGAAGTTTGCTTTTAAATCCATTTGTTTGAAAACCCAGACCTGACTGCAGAGAAGTTACTACTAGCTCCATACACGAAGCTGAATCAGACAGGGGAGGGGGAGGGGGGGGGAGCGGACGGTGCATAAACGGGGGGGGGGGGGGGGCTGTTTACTTGATAGTGTGCTCTTATTGGAGCAATTAAATTACGTAGAATGATAGAACTATGTAGAATGATAGCCTGCTGTCTGATTAAACTGTTTCTGAGCAGAGAGACAAAGCTGACAGACCATAAACAGGAACTTTGATTCTCACTCTGGACATTCACATGGCCTCATCAGTGCACAACAGATCATATTATACACCCAAAACCCCAGAAAAGTGAAATTTGATGTCATGGCACCTTTAATATGATTTATGAACAAAAAAAGTGTAAATATTTGTATGACATTAATTTAAAAAAAGAAAAGAAATGACTGAATCGCAATGCTGGATCAGCCTCATTCATCTGAAATTCAATCCAGCCAATTTGTCAATATCAGAGCCGATATCCAATCAGAGTATTGGATCGGTGCATCTCTATATTACCTATCCCTGCCTCTTTGCGTTCTGTTCGCATGATTAACCCTTCCACTGCTGCTCATTTTTCCTCTCTTTTTCTGGGCTGTGCCATCCCAGTCAGGACCCTGAAGGCCTTAGTTTGTGGTTTCATTCCACTTGTCAAACAATCCTGGACACAGTGGCTCCTTTAAAACACAGGTCACTTAAAACTAATGCTCAGCCCTGGCTAGGTGCCACCACTCGTGCCGCCAGGCAGCGGTGCAGGCAGGCAGAGAAAAGGTGGAAGAAGGATGGGCTTCAGGTATCTCTCCAAATTTTGAGGGACTGTTGGTCATGCTATCAGGCAACTTTCAAAGAAGCTAAGCGTAATTATTATCACAAATTATCTCATCCAATCGCCAAAAGCCTTGAGTGCTGTTTTACACCATTGATACTGCTCTCAGTCCTCCACATCTCCCAGCTGTTGCCCCTTCTGACCATAGCTGTGATGACTTTTTGAACTTTTTCATCAACAAAATAGCAACTGTTAGAGCCTCAATATGTGTCCCCCCTTTAGTCTCCCCGACTGTGTTAGTCTCCTCTGCAGTCTCCTCCTTCTCTGAAAACCGTGTCTTTTCACATTTTGAGCCGTTAACCTTATCCGCCCTCTACGACCTTATGGGTTGTTTAAGGTCCTCCGGTTCTCCTGTGGACGCTCTCCCTCCACGTCTGTTTAAAGAGCTCATTTATACACTGGGACCAGTTGTTCTTCACATTGTAAATGGCAGTATGTCCTCAGGTGTTGTCCCTCATGGTTTTAAATATGCAGGGGTTTCCCCTTTACTCAAGAAACCCGGTCCTGATCCCTCCGTGTTGTCCAATTTCAGACCCATCTCTCGACTCCCATTTGTCTCAAGATCCTGGAGAAAGCTGTGTATCTCCAGTTGATGGAGTTTCTAACAGCTAATGGTGTTTTTGAGCCTTTTCAATCAGGTTTTAGACCTCTGCACAGTACAGAAACAGCCCTTTTGAGGGTTTTTAATGATATTCTTTTAGCAGAGGATTCTGGCAACCATGTTGTTCTGGTCTTACTGGATTTGACTGCAGCTTTCGACACAATTGATCACACCACTCTGCTGACACGCCTGGAGCACTGGGTAGGCATAAAAGGCGTGGCACTGGAGTGGTTTAGATCATACCTCTCCGATAGGACATTTTCCGTCCGCTACGGTCAGTCCCAATCTCCCCCTGCTTTGTTATCCTGTAGTGTCCCCCAAGGGTCCATTCTGGGGCCTCTGCTCTTCTCCCTCTATCTGCTCCCCTTGGGGCAAATCTTCAGGAAACATAAATGTTCATTCCATCTGTATGCCGACGACACTCAGGTCTATGTCCCATTAAAACACAACAATCCCTCTGCATTAGCCGGTCTGCTAGCCTGTCTTGAGGATGTCAAAATCTGGATGTCTCTCAACTTTCTACACTTTAATGAAAATAAAACCGAGGTCATCGTCTTCAGCCCCACTGCTCTCAAGCCTTTATCTGTTGATCTAGGTTCTCTGTCCGGTCATCTATATACTGTGGTCACAAATCTTGGTGTTCAGCTGGACAACTTTTTAAATCTAGATAAACAGATAAAAGCCACTGTTAAGGCCAGCTTTTTTCATCTGAGGCGTTTAGCAAAGGCTAAACATTTTTTAGCCCGGTGCGACCTGGAGACAGTCATCCATGCTTTTATAACCAGCCGGATTGATTATTGCAGCGCACTCCTCTTTGGTGTATCTCAGAAACACCTGTCTCGCCTCCGGTTGGTCCAAAATGCCGCAGCACGGCTGCTGACGGACACCAGGAAGAGAGAGCACATCTCCCCCGTTCTGGCTTCTCTTCACTGGTTGCCTGTAACTTTTAGGGTTCAGTTTAAGATTCTTTTATATGTTTTTAAATCTTTAAATGCCCTAGCCCCCTCCTATCTC
Organism: Atherinomorus stipes; assembly: GCA_023101725.1. NCBI lineage: Eukaryota > Metazoa > Chordata > Actinopteri > Atheriniformes > Atherinidae > Atherinomorus > Atherinomorus stipes. Next base: position 419,895 of record JALJCO010009434.1, read on the forward strand.
TCGGAGCTTCTCCATCCTCATGTTCCCACTCGCACTTTTCGGTCAGCTGAGTTGCTGCTGTTGGATGTACCGAGGTCTCGACGGAAAATGTGGGGGGATAGAGCATTTTCTGTGGCAGGCCCAAAGTCGTGGAACTCGCTGCCATTGCACATCAGACAGGCCTCGTCTCTGGCAGTTTTTAAATCCCTTCTTAAAACTCACCTGTTTGCCCTGGCGTTCCACCCTTCATGAGCCATTTTTCTGATTTTGTCTGTTGTTTAAAGTCTTATTTTGTCTGATATTTTTACTGTTTTTACTGTTCATTGTGTTGATTTGTTTTTATGTCTAATATTTGTTTTAATGTTCTTAATGTGAGATTCAATTTCTTTTTTACTTCTGTTCAGCGCTTTATCGGTAGCTGCTGTGTTTAAAGCGCTATACAAATTAAGTTGACTTGACTTGACTATATTGAATTCCGTTCTTCTTGCAAACACTTTAAGATGAAAAAAAAAAATGGTACAATGCATTGGCATGAGTGCTGTTGAAGTTACCAGCAAAAAGGAAGCGTGTGAAGGCAATAGGGCTTTTTAAGTTCAGCCTTAAAGAGCTGCAGGCATTTATGGCTCATGGAGTTAAAAGCTTGAGAATACAAGTATCACTTTGCTGCGAAAGCAGACGGGAACATTAGGTGGTCAGATTAACGGAAAATATCCAGTGAAAATAAATGCAAACATCAACACCTGTCAGCATACTTAAACATCTGCACGTTTGATGGACAGTGACGATGAGTATGGGGCCACTGTAGAAATCTGTAGAAGTACTATTATGTCTTATACTTTTCTTTTTGTCCCCTCTAGTTCACGACAGTCTCCATTACTTCCTCTACTGCGACAATAATTGTCTCTACATGCATCTGTAAAGATTAGACAGAAGTTTCTTCAAGTAGCCCTCCAGTTACCATAGTAACATGTTGCAAAAGCAATGTCAACTTGTATAAAGAGCTTGATGTAATGGATCAGAGCTTTGTAAAATGTTTATTCTGCTGAAGAATTTCTTTTCTTTCCTCAGTGTTTTGGAGCATCACGTGGTGTATGTTGAGATGAAAGCAAGGTGTGTGACAGATGTTTACTCTTTCTGCACGTTCCACTTGTAAAAAGTCCTCATTCACACCTCTGTACCTTCTTGTCTACTTTTCTTTTTCGGCTAACAAGCAGAAAGTAAGAAGAAACACCCCGTTATGGTTCAGTGGCTGCAAGGCTGGAGAAATGTTAGTAGAGGGGTTTATGTGGTAGCCTATACAGTAAGCCGTAGTGTGTAACTGTACAATTAAAGAGAGAGAAAAGGGTAAGGGGTAACAGAAAGAGACTGGCTTTTGTGTCTATTTTTGTGCACACTGCAGCATGGTAGAAAGAGGCTGCCTATGAGTCCAGATTTCCTCATTGCTTTTTAGAGCAATTGATTTTAGTTTGAGTGGCAGGAGAAAGGAAGCAGCACCTCAGCCTGCTGCTGTCAGCTTATGTGAATAACTGCTTCTCCTCCCCTCGCCTTCTCTGACATCCCTTCCTTTTCTTTCCTGCCACTACATACTCCATCTCCCTTCCTGACACGCAAAAATGCAAACAGACACACAACTGAGCCCCCAGTCATACTTCAGCTAGTCATAACCATCCGTAAACTCTTCCTCCTACCTCATCAGACATCAGGATAGGTAAATAAATGCTCTGATAAGAAAACAGATTGCCTCTCTGATGCAAATAACAAAGGAGCAGTGTATTAAAAGCTGCATCAGAATGGAGAGAAAGTGGGAGAAATGAATGGAGAGCTGGAGCCTGCCTGCCAGCACTCCATCTGAGAAAACCGATCATAATCGCTCCGAGTCGACGGGTGTCCGTATACCTTGTCGGTGAGAAGAGCAAGAGGGGGCGAAGAGTGAAAGCAGCTTACAATCGGACTGCTGTGTTGCCATAGCGACCCTTTTGCATTGAATCATTAGAGAAGAGATGCTTGGATTTCAAACACTTGCCTGTCTTTTTTTTTCACTCAAGTCCTACTTTATTTCTCTCTTATGGGGGGAGAGGGGAGGGGTATTGTTCTCTGACTTGTTGTCTCCGATGTGCACGCATTCAGGCATAAACCCATTTACCTACATTTCTTAGGTGAGGAACTGCTGGTGGCTGCAACTTTTGACGCAGCCTGCAGTCTTCTTTGAAGATTGACGAGTTTGGATCTGAGATTGTCTTTGAATTAATATGCTACAAATGCCCCCCCATTTCATCCTACCTGATCAGCAGATAATGATAAAATATACAATCTTATGTGACATGTCTTTCCAATTATCCTTTGATCAAGTTTGCCTTTGATGCTAAATAAGACGGATAGCCAAAGATTAGTAGGTTCATATCGCAGCAGTGAATGGACAGGAAGGGTCACTGGTGCTGGATCGTTAACATTATTCTGCAGATTCTACAAGAAAGATGCCTTTTGATTAACACAACTACAGTCTGACTGAAAAGCCAGCCTGAATGAAGCTTTTGCCATGGTAACACATCAGTTTTAGAGTCTAATGTGCTGTATCTATGCCCATTTTTATGGCAACATTTTATAAGATTCACCACCTCAAGTGGGATGAAACAGTATGGTTAATGTTGTGAAAACATATTTTTCACACATACACAAGTAAGCAGTGTCCTATTGTGCATCATGTAGCTACCCCCAGATTTAAGTCCATACATAAAAATACACAGATCTTCACTGTCAGTTCGGAAAGTTCAATTCAGTCCAAGTTTACGAGGCAGCATCTGTAACACTGGAGGATGAGGGAGCGTGACTGCAAGCCTGGAAGACTGAGAACACTGTACATAAGCACAAGGGAAATGAGATGTGACCACTCTGGTGGTGACGCTAACGAAAACAAACATTTACTTCCACAGTTGGCCAAAATAACCCAGAAGCGGACTGGTCACAGAGAGTCAAATATTAAATGCATTTGTATGACTTGTGTTTTCACATCAGTCTCCTGCCCTTCCTCTCTTGTTCTCTTTTTTTATTCTGCCCTCATTTTCTGAAAAGGGGGGATGGGGATTCCATTTGAACATGCAAGCCTCTGCATTGCTTGTGGGAGACAGCTTGACTCAGAGAGAAAAGAGAGAGAGAGAGGGAGAATGTGAGAGGTGCCTTCCGTGCACCAGGCGTTGCAATCCTTAGCAGGAACATGACGATCCCTTAACCAATGGCAGCTCACGCTTGGGTAGAAGCATGGAGGGTTTCCACGGCTACCCCCAATCTTCCTTACCATCAGTCCTTGCTAGCTCCCTCCCTCTCCGTGTCTTCCCTTTGGTTTTCATCTGCACCGCTTTGGGATAAATGTCAAATGGTTAATAAACACAGCAGTGTGCACAGCTGTTGTGAATGACCACAGTAGTTGGTCAATTTGTCAAGCTTCACCCATGCAGGCATGCATGCACAGAAAAGCAGATTTGTTTAGTTTTTTTCATGAATATATATTACTTCCTGTAATAGTGTTATTAGCAGAAGTATTAGATGCAATATACAATATTTACACAATTTACAATATTTATACAATTTTTAATGCTGTCATCAACTGTATATCATATTATATATTTCTTATTTTTTTAATATAGGTGTCACCTCACAAAGTGAGAAGGTGGTTAAATGACACATGACACTTTACTCAGTTACACAGTATTGCTTTGTACAACTATGCAGTGCACAGATGCCACGCAGCCATCGACACTAAATCAGACCAGGGATATTTTATGTTCAATTTAGGCTACAGACTTCTCAGTGTGAGAAAGCTAGACTGATTAAAAAAAAAAAAAGAACAAAAAGCTAAAGTAGCTTTAAAGTAGCCATTTTGCTTAATTTTAGATGTTAGATGAGCTGCTGCGCTATGTGGAATCACTGCTGTACTTAAAAAGGTATGTGATAGTTTTTAAAAATCTAGTGGCCCGCAGCAGGCTTATCCAGGTCAGAGTGTGTTCATTCATACAAAAAGTGTTCATTCTAAAATTCATTCATTGTTTTAATCGTGCTAATAGATAAAGCACAGGAACGTAATACGTACAAGTTAATACTGGGCAAATTACCTGCATGATATACACAGTGATGTCATTTCCACTTGATGTGCTGGGAGACGTTAACAGCTTTTGACACAGTATTGCCTTTGCACATACAAGGAAAAGCATGCATTTTTGTTGTGGCAAATAAAATCCATTTTTCTAAACAATTTTTTTTGCCTGCATTTTGATGTTTGATGTGAGCACAGGCAGGCGGTCTGCTCAGCTGCTGGGAGAAGTGGCACACTCAGATCATTAATCAGACTCGACGGCACAGTGGGTAGCAGGAAAGCCACAGGAGAGTGCTAATGCATGCAAATGTATACTCGTTTTGGGGGCAGGTTGAGCCAAGGACAGAACTTAGCCAGTTACAGAGAGGGGAATGAGATGAGCACATCGCAGCTCAGGTGAGGGTCTACTCTTTGTTCCATGTGCCAACACAACTGAAGCATAAATGAATGTGTTGCCAGATCAGTGTGAACCTGATTTTTTTTTTCTAAATTTAAAATCTTGAACACATATTACTGTTTGCATTATGATGTAATATGGAATCAGTAACATGGCGACTGGTTAGATCTCATATCAGCAGCTATAATATCTCGCCTCAATGTCTACATGATATAAGGATTATCAGGGAAGCTAATGCAAGACATCATTTAACATTGCAAATATAGAAGTCAGGGTTGATCTGCTGCCAACTGAGGGCAGAGCTTAGTGCTCTAACTCTTATTATTCTGCTCAGTTCTTGAGCCTCATTATGACTGGGATTGTACCTTGGTGGAGATAACCTTACATGACTTTCTGAGATGAACCTTTTTGCAAAGGAGCTTAGGAATGTGAATGGAGAGATGATATCAATGCCGATGGGCATCTGCTTCATCTTAAGTATCAGAAGAATAAAATCCCCCTCACATTGTTATTTTCAGCTATGGTATAGAGTTTAAGTGAGTCTGTGTCTAGAATTCTAAAGAAAGAGAAAGAAAGTAAAAATCTGATTTTTTTTTTCATGCAAATCCCTATTTTTTGACAGGCAGGGAAACTTTTAAGTGATATGTTTAGTGCTGGTCTTTTTATGCCTTCATGTCTGCACTGTGATTTACAGATTAGGTTTACAGGACTTGTCACCACACAATCAAACTTAAAAATTGTTAAATGGGAATGTTTGCCCACATGTAAAGTACAGTTATCAGTGATTTTATTAGGTACTTGTGTTCACTTGGTTTTTAAAACGCAAATGGCTAATCAGATAATCACATGGCAGCGTGTCAATGCTTTTAGGTCAAGGTGACTAGCTGAAGCTCAAACTGAGCATCAGAATGGGGAAGAAAGGGGATTTTAGTGACTTTGAATGGTTGTTAGTGCCAGGCATAATTTGTGACTACAGTATTGTACAGCATAGTGTATGTAGCACCAATATCATTCCCAATGTTGATTTACTGGGTAAGAGAAAACATCCAGTGAGCGACAATTGTCTGGACAAGAAGGCATTGTATATGTCAGAGGTCAGAGTAGAATGGGGGGATTGGTTTAACATGACAGAAAGGCAACGGTAACTCAACTAACCACTGGTTACGACCAGAATAGCATCTCTGAACACAGAACATGTCCAACCTTGAAGCAGATGGGCTACAGCAGCAGAGGACCCCACCGGGTGCCATTACTGCCAGCTCAGAACAGAAAACAGGCTACGATTCACTCAGGTTCATCAAAATGGGAAAATAGAAGACTGCAAAAATACAGTCTAATGGGAATGGATTTGAGCTGCCAGATTAAGATGGTAGGTCAGACTTTTGGATAGACAACATGAGAGCATGCATTCACCCTGCCTTGAATCAATGGCTCAGGCTCGTGGCAGTGATGAAATGGTGTGGGGGATACTTTCTTGGCACACTTTGGGCCCCTCAGTACAAACTGAGGATTTTATAAATACCACAGCCTACCTCAGTACTGCTGGCAACTATGCTCAGACTATAATACATATGTATATGGTATTTAGGAATTCCTTCATACCAAATGACCATACAGTACCAAACTGCACACTGGGATTAGGGATTGACTATACAGATTTTTTAGGGCAGATACCGATATTTTCTAATCAGCCTGAGCCTCAGCTGATACAACCTGCTGATATCTGGTGCCAATACTGCATTTGACTCCCAAAATAATATACAGTAATGAAGGATACAAAGAATTTTAATTTTACAACTCTTCTCATATAAAAAAAAGAACAAAGCACCTTAAATAAACACATACTGTAAAAAAGAAACAGTGCACTTGTAAACAAATAGAAACTAGAAACTTTAAACTTGTGATGAATACTTATTTTTAAAAAGTCTGTAAATTATAGCCAGTGGGGGTGTAAGCCAAAACACCCGACGTATTGGCGGCCGATACCATCAAAACCCACAAATATCGGCCTAAAATATCGTCCGGCCGATGTATCGGTCAATCCTTAATTGGGATGATACATCCGGCAAAAAAAAAAGTCGCCAAAAAAAAAAAGGTCAAACATTTAACATTTCATAAATGACTTATTTTGAATGAATAAAATTCATTGTTTTAGAAGATTATGCAATGTAACAGATTTAATTAATCCTGTTGTATAAATTTAATCAAAACTAGATAATGAAGATATGCAGAATCAAACCCAAAAAAATCCAATAATAATGGTTACTTGGGGTCGAGATATTGGAAAATATGATGTCTGATGATCATGAACCATATCCATAATTAGCAAATAAGACAAAAGATGGCATGGTAAAATGGAATGAGAGAAAAACATAATAGAAAAAAATGATCCAGTAGTATAATATAGCTAACTACTAATATACTTGTGAACGCGGACTGAGACCACAACCAAACACCCCCCAAAAAAAGAAAAGAAGGATATATCATCCTCCCATCCATTTCATGGGACTATTCCCATTTTTATTGATGTTACATTTATTTTCATCTCTGAGTTACTCTTATAAGTACTTTCCCCAAACATCTCCAAGCTTGTGAAGAATAAAGAAGTGAGTAGAAATAATAAAGATTGCGTATGTGGTGTCTTAAAGCTGTTTTCAAGATGACACACCTTCTCTAATGGATGATGGACATCACTGGCCACGCATGCTTATGTCACAGCAACAGCTCACTGCTCACATCTGCGTGGCTTCCCCTCAGCTACTTAATGTACAGGACGTCCTGAACATTAATTAACTGAAAGGAAGCCACTCAGCTATCCATGTCGCAGAGAGCATCTGCAGCACACTGCATGAATTTAATGTCACTCACAAACCACATACAAATGCTCTAAAATACATGAATGCTTTAAATGTTCAAATAATTTGACTTGTTTTTCAAATCAATTCAAACTTGCAACTTGGAAAATGTAACAGCCCATTGAATGGTTGTAGTCCATCTGCAGTACTCTTTGTTTCATGGTTTTAAAATAATGGTTGGCTGCAGAGCTGATACAAGGCTAAAGCTACAGGGGAAGGTAAAAAAAAGGAACAGATCATAAGATTATGTATATATATATATATATATATATATATACACATACATACATACACACACACTGTATATGTATGTATGTGTGTGTGTGCGCGTGTGTATTAAAAATTAATCTTAGTCCCACAATTTGGTCCCCTTTTCCCCAACTGGATTCCAAGTTTTTCAATGTTGTATGGTATTCTCCAGTGATCCAGGAAGACATCTGTCTGCTGAAGTCAGGCTCACAAATCAAGGTTCCACTTTTTTCTTTCCCTGGATAGATGGGATGATGGAAGGACAGATGAAAAGATGGAGTGAATGAGCTGTTGTTCTGCTTTTGCAAACAGGCCATTCAGGGAAATTCCCCTGAGAACAGAGCTTTTTCAAGGTTGCGTCCTACACAGCAAGCTACCTCCATGTGTGTGTGCCCATGCCTGAGTGCATTCAGTCTTCTGGGTCTCAGTAACGTTCAGTCAAGCTGATATGCCTCCCTACACAGAGATAAAGAGAGAATCGTGGACACTTCTATGTGTACGTGAGTGCGTGCTGATTCGGCCGAGTGCCAGAGGTTCCCACAAGTCTCGCAGGTCTGATGAAGGGTCAACAGCTTTTGGCTACAAACGTTCTTTGTGTTCATTTCGCCTGGCACGCGAGGAAATGCCCAAACATGAAACAGAAATTAAATGCATGACAGTGTTATTGTCCTGCGTAAAATGGATGACTCTTGGAGGGAAAATGCCACTCTGGGAAAGCATTTTGAGTAACACAAACACTTGCCATCAAAAGACTGCAGGCATTCAGGCTTGATAATGGCTTGTATTTGATAAGCTTGGGTCTGCTTGCATAATTCACTGAAGCCTGACGATATTTAATAAGGTATACTTTCACTTCTGATCAGAGCTTTCCAATATCAAATCACAGTGGCTCTGTATTATTCAAGTCACTATAGACAAAATATTATTGCAAAAGCAGCTGTACACACATTAAAGTGTAAAAGCATCAGCTCTGCAATACCCTTTTCTTTTTCATTGCTAGAATATTTTATTCCACCGCACACACATTTGCATTGTTCATTTTTTTTGAGTGAGAAGAATATGGAAATTGGCCTGAAGGATTTCGGGGGTTGGTAAATTGCATTTCCAATCAATGCCGAGTCTCTGCAAAAATCTATGTAAGCCGCGTGTGCAAAATGATGTTTTTATAGATTGGAGTAAAAGTGCTTACAAATAAACAAGACAAAGAAAAGAGCCATAATTTCTTTGCTTTGTAAATATTTCTTCCAAGCAACGATGGCAGAATCGTACAAATAACGCCATGGCGGTGGCAGGAGGAAATTAATTAACAGCAGAACACAAGGAAAAGTACAGCATATCTTTATTCTGTGCTCAAATGAGACTCCAAAGACACCTCTGCTGTTATAGTGAGGTTGTAGGGATTATATTGTCAAATCCATGACACTGTTTTTGCCTGTAGCAATGTCTTAGAAAACCTTATGCAGCCTTGTTGGTCACAGAAGCATACACATGCACTTAAGCACACACAAGTTCAGCACAAAATGCATCCACAGACAGCTGCGTGACCCTGGCATGTCCAATGTGAAGCAGGGGATAAAGGAAGAATTACGTAACATAAGGTTTTAACTGAACTGGAGCAGTGGCCTTGAGCGATTGGGGAGTTTTTAGTTATTTATTTATTTTCCCAAGAAAGCTGTGGAAGTCTTGCAAATGTGGTTTCTACCACAATTTCCTTCTTCTTAAAATTCTCATACTATCGTGACATTGTAGTTTCACCCGCCTCCCATTCATATGACTAAGTAAATAGAATGTTATTTACTCAGTCATACTATCAACAGCATTTTTTAAAGCTACTTTGAATCTCGTATCATATGTTAAAAAAGAAAATAGACCTTCCTACTTTAATTTATTTAGTTGCTTTTAAAAGGCAGCTAATAGGTCCTTCTGCAAACATGCTTCAAGCGAGAATATGAAGCATATTTGTCATAGTACAAGTTTAATTTCCTGTATTTCAAAGTTTCATTGTAGATTTTCTAAATCACAGGTCAGCTCAATATGTGCTTAACGTCTTCCTGCCTATACATGTATGCTTTAATGCATGTCAAGGACATGGTGTCATTCTTATTAGAGCCCCATGCAAAACACTTAAACATGTGAGAGATTATAAATCCTGCTGGGCCTAGCTACTGCTGCTGTGCTACGATTGGACAATCTCAGTTTGGGATCAGGGATTAAGTGGGGCGGTTTTGTAGTGCTTAAGTCTTGGATGTCTGCGAGTGTTCATATTGTTATCTCTGAAATACCAACCTTTCTGTGGTTGGATTTGGAAATGATCACTAAGGTCCCAGTTAGATAATACTATATTGGAAAGTTAATATTCTTTTTAGAGTAAGAGACACGCAATCAGTAAAGTTTTCTCTTCTCCAAAAATGCCCTCCTTCCATCCCAATTACTTTATTTTCCAAAGTGTGCTGAAGTCATTGATGCGATACAACACCTTAAAATTTACTACAAAGTTTGTCATGTAGTTGTGTGGTCACATCAAAGACGTAATGACGACACCCAAAGCACTTTACCATGAATCCTGTACTCATATTCCACATTGGTGATGGTAAAGTACATGTGTGGCCACAGCTGCACTGGGGCAGACCGAGATGGCAGCCAATTCAGCCAACAGCCTCCCCCACCCCCACTAAAAATTCATACAAGTTAGGACCACCAATTTTCTGGTCATTGGGCAAGCTGCTAAATGTAATATGAGCAGGTCAAGGAGTCATAGTTGTGTTTCAGGAGGCAGTTGATCTGAACGCTGCAGTGTATTAAACTATCTAGTTTTACCCTAACCCCTACCAATTAACTTTGTAATGTTTTATGTGCAACATTTAGGATAAATCATGTACTTTTAACTCCTAACCATTTAAAGTATAGGTGGGTAATAAGTGGGTTTATTTGTGGTTTTGCTATACATATCTGATTTCATGATTCGATTAACTTTCTTAGACCAGGGCCTATATTGTAAACACAGGGACCTACAGAAATTACTAATAATTTTGCCATCTTCCATTTACTCTAGCTTCTTTACCATCACTTGCTTTTTATATAAGTTCTTGAACCAACTGGGAAGATTGCAAAGATGGCTCTATTGTGAATGATGCAAGATGAGAGAAAAACATGTACACGATAACTGAAGGGGAGAGTTGTAACCAAGAAATCCTGGCATATGTAAAAAGAAATTTAACCAGAGACTATTATACCAGGACAACGTCAGAAACCTGGTCCACAAGTCTTGCATTAAAAACATCCCAACATGCATCCTGCTGTTTATGTTTAGGTAAAAAAGGGGACCATTTCCCACCTTGAAGGATCAATAAACTGCACAGTGCCCATATCACACTATTATTTGCAATACATGATTATAAGCATTCGCCAAAACAACACCACATCAATACTCTATTCAACTTCAACTTTATTTATTTATTATCAATAGCAGGCAATCATGTAGCACTTCAGTGTCTTGTTCAAGGACACCAACAGACATGGCCTCCTGCTAAAAAAATAGCATTTGTAGCTCGGTTTTTATGTAATGGCACACTGTCTTACCACTTCAAGCACTCCTGTTGCATGCAAATGTTGTCTGCAGTGACTAAAGAACTCCTACTTTTACTCTCTGAAAAGCATTTCTTGACCTGGCTGTTGGGAGAAAGGACAGACGTAAGCTTGAAATACCTTCCAGGCTTGACACAGCACTGCTCCAGCTGCACTCTGTAATTACCAGCAGTGCAATCAGCACACCCGTTAATTTCTCCTGACTGACAGCTGCTGACAGCTCAATTGCAAAAAATGCACTAGAACAACTTCATAAGTTAATGGAACTGACATCCTGAAGTATTCTTTAGCCTAAAAGGCTGCACTCAGAAAAGTGCATATTGTTATTATTATTATAACTCATAAAATTCGGTTCAGTCTTGCACCTGCTGCAATATATCTTTTCAATCTATGCCATTAAACTGTAGGGGGAAAAAAAGAAAAACAAGACACAATATGAGTTTCTCTTAATTTCCATTCCCATTAATTCCCATTGAGAATAGCAGCAGATGCATGGCTACATGCTCGCTTTGTAAAGTCTTCAAGTTATGCTACATGTTTAAGGTGCCATAAGAAGTGCTGCTGAGTGCCAGCACATGGAATGGCTTTCTGCAAAAGTATTGATTTAATCATAAAAGAATGTGAAGCGGTACAAACTAGGTTCCACCAGCAAAGTAATTGGGCAGAGTGAGCCAGCAGAATTGGCCCAGATAAATAGGTCACATAATAGGTTGTTTATGGCTGCAATTTGACATGATGCATGAGTGAACGGAGGCTCAGCTTAGTCCACAGTGTGGCGCATATGCAGCTGCTAAAGGAGAGAATGAAGGAAATGGAATCACTAATTTATAAAAATGTATGAGAGGCTTTTTAAAGATTTGCAAAAAAGAGTAAAACACATTTGTCCACAGTGCAAAACACAATTACAGTACAACGGTTGCTCATTTTACAATGGAAATGTTGAAAATTTATTGCTATTGGTTCTGAGCAGGGATGCATGATATTGGATTTTTGGCTGATATTTTACAACTCATTTGGCTGATATACCAATATTAAAGCTTTAGAACATTCCCATGCCCCATAGATTGAGAAAAAGAAAAAGGAAAACAAAAAGTTCTGCAGGTTCGTCATCATACAGGGCCTGTTATATATCGGTTATTTAAATCAGCGGAATGGCCGATATCCGATATATTTTAAATCCAATATCAGCCGATACCAATATCAGGCTGATAATATCATGCATCTAGTTCTAAACTTGTCTTGAAAATCTAACAGGATTTAGTAGTATGCATGCAACTTTAGACTGCACTGACAGGTGATCTCTTAGCTGACCCCGACTCAATCGCCCTCATTTCTTTAAAAAAATCATATGACGGAAATCTGTACGTATGATCATTTCCACGCAAGACTCTGCATTGATCAATTTGAACATTAGTGTAGGATACAATCAAATCTCACTGCAGGTCTGAGCTCATGTTTGCAAGTTTGAGTCAGTGTGGATTTGCGGTACAGCACAGCAGAACCTGAAAATATCTATTAAACAAACCTCAAACCATCATGTAAGCATAAGAAACCACATATTCAACAAGAATTAACCCATTTACAGAAAAATAAAATAGAACAAATAAAATTATATGAAGACTATATTAAAATGTATTCCCAAAAGGAGAGGGGAGTGGTTAGCCTAGTTATAATATCGCAGGCTTAGGCACGGCAGACCTGGGCTTTTTTTTTTTCTCGGTAGAATCTCTCCTCTCCATGGTTTGGGTTTCTCAATCCTGGTCCTCAGGGACCCCCTGCCCTGCATGTATTCCAGGTTTCCAACTCCACCACACCCGATTCAGATCAACTGAACTGCTCATCAAGTTCTTTGCAAGCTCCTAACGAGCCATTCATCTGAGTCAGGTGTGTTAGGAACATCTCAAAAACCAGCAGAGCAAGGGTCCCCGAAGACCAGGATTGAGAAACCCCTCTCAACCCCGGCTTAAACCGGGACGGGGAGGTGGGGGCAGGGCGGGGGCGCGCCCTGCACCAAAGGTCGCGAAAAAATAATCAATGGTGAGAAACATATTGCTGACGCTGCGGGGGGTGAGGGTCCGTCGCCCCTGCGGAAGAGTGTACCTCAGTTCAGATATGCCGCCCTCTATTTTAATGACTCACCGCGACACTGTCAAAATCAGACGTTAGATAGAAACAGAAAGAGTAAGAAACAGGTAATCGTAAAAAACAGGAACATCAAAAAAAAAACGCCGAGGATTTAAAAAGAATCCGAAAAAAAGATCTCTGAGAAAGAGAAAAGGAAAAAGAAAAAGATGAAAATGGAAAAAACATATGAGAATCATGGGCTAAGCTCCAATAAAATAAAAGGGGGGGGGGGGGAGGGGAGGGAGAATCGGGGGGAGGAACTGGACGGTAAGTCATGCACATCTAAGGGCGTAACATGAAAATGATGGCAAATTTCAGTCGCCGCATTTATCAAGGCCTGATCATTCGTACGATGAGATTGGTCACATACAAACGTTTCCTAAATCATATCCAATTGTGCACTCATTTCCACGCATTAATTCTCTGCTTTTTCACTAACTTTCTCCAACACACCTGAATCAAACAGCTGAATTACCTCATGTGCATGTCTTTCAGCTCTGCAGAGGCCTGATAATGAGCCTTTCATTTGATTCAGGTGTGTTGGAGAAGGGACACAATCAAAATGTGCAGAGCAGTAGCTGTACAGTAGAACAGTAGACTGGATGTGCCCTCCCCTGTGTATACATACAGAAGCAAAGAAAATTCTGTGGGGTTTGCTGATGTTATAGTGAAACATGATGAAAAAGTCCAATATTTGAATATGCTTCTTTAATTTTTTTTTTTTCAAAAAGCGTAAAACAGATTTGATTGTTCTTTATACTTTGTGCATGCATACTCTTTTCAATTTGATGTGTTATGCAGAAGAGGTAAGAACGAGAAGAAGAAAACAGAGTGCAACTCAAAATTTTGTCATTGTATTAAATTAATTTATTTTCCATAATTAGATTAATTTCCATGTAACTGTCTTATCACTGATGAATTTTTGCATAATGGGACCGAAAATTTAAATAAATGTCTCTTTTAACTTTGAGAGCTTGATTAGTTTACTTTTTAAAGCTGCCAAATTGATCCGATTAAATCACACACTTGAACAGCAACACAGCAGAAATAATTTGACTTTTATTTAGTTCATCATTTTCTTGAAAAAATTGTTTTAAATTGGTGCCAAAGCAGCTAACACGTTGGAACTTTGATGCACTGTTATCTGATACAATGAAACATCTGCAACCTCAATAATTAGGGAAGCAATACCCCTGTGTTCTTTGCTCCACAAAGAGCGTTGGTATTTTTGTGATCTCTGCCTGTGTGTCACAGCTTTGTTTCCCCTTGTGTGTTTGTGTGTGTCTCTTCCTTTAAGCATTAACATGTCTGCTGATATATAACAGGAACTAGGTGCTTGGCTGGTGCAAAATAGGCCAATGCCCTATTTTGTGGGTTTAATGAAAGTGATTCATACCTCCTCACCATGCTTTATGAAATCTTGCTGTTCGGTCTCTGCATAATATTACAGACAAAGAGACAAACAAGTAACAGAAAATACACATCTGCTTTGCCTCTTGACTTGCCAGAAAAATAAATAAAAAAAGATTAAAAAATAGTGTGACTTAGTGGGAAGTTCACTTGTTTCTTCATAATGTTTGGATGTTAAGATCTAAATGTTATATTAGATCCAGCAGAAAATTAGCGTAGCTAAGAGGCTTGGAGCATCTGGAAATGGGGAATGTGAATTCTGAGTGAAATTAGATAAATACATCAAGTCAAATCTAAGTGCCTAAAGCTTGCAAAACACATTTTTGCAAAAACAAAAGATTTATGCGGTCATGGGCTGGAAAAGTTTTTGGCTAGCAGCAGTTGCTTCTTAAGATTGCTGTGATGTAACCAGACAGCCAGCAGACACCACAGAAAGTCAGTGTACCTCTTTGCTTGCAGTCTTTATGTGTTTCCTGGTTTCATCATTGCTTTTGTTCTTTTGTGAGCATGTGTGCATGCACGTGCATGTGTGTGTGTGTGATATAGCATGCTTTGACAAACATCTCCAAGGAAATGAACTCTGCTGATGATGAACCAACTTGTTCATCATTCCAAGCTGCAGAGGTGACATTTACACCAAGACGGAAAATGTGATGATGAGCTATCAATCTCAGATGCGTACACATACGCACATGCTATGAATATTTGTCATGAACTAGCCGCCGGCCATATATGACACAGGCTACACATTTTCTTGCAGCTGAGGAATTTGATCACCTTGGGTAAATCAGTACTGCAGTCTGTTCCATCTATTCCACAAGCATTTATATTCTGTTTTGAAGATGCTCATCAGTAAAACAAATACTAATGAAATGGAGCCTTTTGAAAGCAAACCATAATAAATCCAGACAATGAAGTATTTATGAATATATTCTTAAGATCCATCACCTGATGATTAATCCCAAAGCTTGTCAAAAAACCCATTTTGCAAGCTCAACTAATTTTTTCTCCCTATGTTTTTCAATTTTTATAATTAGTTTTAAATGGTGTGCAGTAAATCTTATAGTCTGGGAGCTTATCATTTTTACTATGGATATTCTCTTTTAAAAGATCAGTTGTCATGTCTTTCTGTTTAATCTAAGCAGAACACTTTTCCCCTCTGCTACATTTTTCTTATGTGTGCATGAAGCCTTAGGAAATAAACTATTTTACAAACCAATTGGCTGGAAAGCTTCATGGAAGCTTCATCTGAGCATCACTACAACACACCAATTTAATAAGATAAATCATTTTAAAATTTAGTGACCTGACAATGATATTGATTGGCTTTTTAAATAGCCCATTTACTCCGTCTGCAGTAGTTGTGTTAACATTTTTTCACCGTAAACAGGAATATACACAATTGGGATTACTAGTCCACCCTTTTTACATCAACATGTAGTTGCAGTTCACCTGAGCTGACTGTTCGAATTGATAACTGATGTTGCACTACAGCTTTGCAAGCTCTCCATTGTTGGGGTTGGTTAAGTCAGATGACTCAACGATAAACATGTTTAATAGAGACTTTGTTAAAGTGGTTTAAGGTATAGCCCTCAGGTCCCAACTAGACAACGAGGCAAGCCCAAATCAAAACTCTCCCTCATTGTTCTTGACATTTGGTATATGTGTGTGCTGGTTTGGATTTCAGACATGGTTTATGGCCAAACATATTCCCTTAGATGTTTTCTGTCCAAATTATATTTTTAGAGAAGAATCTTTCTGCTGGCAACCCTCTTAAACAAGTCAACTTTGTTCAATCTTTTTCTAATAGTACTGTGATGAACTTTAACTTTGAACATGCTAACCAATTTTTGAATAATAATTCTCACAGCAGAATAATTATCCCTAATTTTTGGAAAATGTCTTTATCACTTCGAAACAAACAGCAGCTAATGAAGATTAGCCCCCTAAGCTACAGGCTAAAGGTAAGACACGCTTAGACTTGCTATTAGCTGACTAAAAACTGCTGTTGTGCGACACGCTGCAGCCTGAGACCTGATCGAGAGCAACCAAGGAGTTAACTAGGAGCCACCAGTTAGTTGAATACCCCTAACATTTTGTGAGTAGTGTATGTGTAATTTCAAGATTAAATAACATCTAAAATGGATGAGTTATAAAAAAAAAAAAAATTCACCCTCCTCACAGCTGACATGAAGGTAAACTTGACCTGTTAAACCTAAAATGATTTTTTGAACCAGGCTGTAAACATGTTTATTTCTGCTGTAAAGTTGCCTTTTTTTTAACATGGGAGTCTATGGAAATTTACAGTGTTTTGCAGCCAGCCCCTAAAGGATGAAGGAAGAAACTACAAATATTTCCTTCTTCCGGGTAGCTTCATAGTTCCATATGCTCTGGCTGCAGACACAAATGGGCATTCCACTTGTGACAAGTTCCCGGTTCTGAGACTGGAACGCCCCCTTCTCATTCACGTGGGCCTCCCCACGCTTGCCAACAATATCCAGGTTACTATCTGGGTTAAACACAGCAACATCCGCTAGCCAGTTAGCAATATCCGCTCGATATTTTTTTCTTGATAGTTTAAAAAACAATTGTCTTGTCGTCAGAATATATGACAGGGAGCATAGAGCTACTGTACTGTGAGCTAAGGAAGTAGCTAAATGAACTTTAATAAATGTTAATAAGCTTACGTTTAATTCAGGTGTTATGTGTACAACGAGAGCATTTTTTAAAAATAAACTTTATTGACAGGTAAGCATAGTACAATATTTAAGACAAAACGAAGATGAAAACAGGTAACATAAAACAATGACATCCAAATAAACAAAGCCCACTTGGTTATAGGCCTAACATTACAAGTTGTCGCTGCAAACTTTAGCTGATAACTACAAATAGCTGCGTTGCTTATGGACCGACGACATTAAGGCATTAGCTGCTCCTAAGACAAGCTTGTCGCTATTATTAATATTCAGATACAAGTGCACCTAACTGCAGTTACAATGACCAACAAGGGTGCCACCATACATCCAATCCATACAGGAAGTCTCAAGCGGGAGTTAAACACCGCTAAGAGTAACTATCTGCGACTTGCAAACAGATGCGTATGGTGTACTCTGGTGGTTAGGGTTAGGGTGAGGGTCAGGGTCAGGGTTAGATTTGAAGAAGTTACATGAAGAAGAAACTTCTGGTTGGGACTTCCAGCGTAGATTGGATATATGGCACTGTATCGTGACTGCAGTTGGGTCCCTCTCTTCAGATACAATAAAGACAACGCACATGCAGTGACACATTGTCAAATAATAATCAACTGACTTACATAACCTCTCACCAGGTAATCATGTTTTCTCTGAGAGGCAGAGGTCAGCGTGGAACACGTTTTGAATAAAATGGCAGCGTTTCGAGCTTAGCACGACGGAAACGCCCAGGCCACAGCCAAACCCTTCTCTTACAGTTGGCTACTGGAGGTTGCCGCTTGGTAGAACCTCATACAGTATCAAGCTCCCCTTGGTGAAGCAAAACTGTTCATCACAATAAAGCAATAGGATTTCCATTCTGCTTGCTATGATGCTGGACAGGACAAGAAAGAAAAATAAAACAAAACAAAACGGTAGAACCTCATATTATAAATAAAGATGTATTTTTTCTCTTTTTTCCTGTGTCTATTGTGACACTTAACTTAGTTATTCTTTAGTAGCTCTGCAGGAGTGTGATGATGCTTTGAGCTTATTTTATTTAAAAAATCTGGTGTGTGTCATGTCCAAATGAGTCTCCTTGTTAGTTGTGTAGTGATGTCAAGCCCAAAGGTCTCAGCAAAAGGATACACACATCTAACCAAATATACTTTGGAACACACACTGATTGATAAAGGCCACGTTTGGATGTTAAACAGACGTCCCAAGGAGGAATTTTGCTCAGAGAAGGACATTCTCTGAGTAATCACTAATTTACGGTCCTGAGAGCAACTCAGGAGAGGACCTGCATTTTGGTAAAACAAACAGTCCAATTGTTGAACTGTGAACCCATCCTCCAAGCTTGGAGATACTCCTTCACAGTATTTACGACCTGCTATAAATTGGTTCCTTATAGCCAATTTTGTTATGTGTCTTAACATCCAAGAACTGTTTTATATTATCAGGAAAGTAAGCTCATGTTAATCTCATGATGAAGACTTTTCTTTTGATATGCAACATGACATACTTTGGTGATTAGAAACTGGATGTTTCTTCCCCAAATTCACATCACATGCATTCCAGGATTTGCTGCATAAAGGTGAAGAAAGAGACACTTTACCCAACTGCTGAAATCCACTTTTATGATAGAAATGGACTTCCTCATATCAAATGATGTCTAACACATGTATTTTCTTTACAGGAATCTTAAATCATCAAGATTAATCCTGTTTTATCTGTTTAACTGATTTGTTTATTCAATGTCTTTCTTTATTCATATAATTCAGATCTTTGCTTTATTTTATTTCATTGTGTTCATTTTATTTCATCATGTCTGAATAATTGATCCATTTTACACATGCCTCACTTAGAATTCACAGATGTTTATAACCATTAAGCTGACTGATAGTCAAATGATCATTTGAGATGTGTCTGACTATTGGAGGAAACCTGACTCTGTCAGCTTCCCATTGGCTGACAAGCTGCAAGCCACATTCCAGTGCCAGGCAGAGCGCGAAGCTCTGAACTGTGAGAAGCACAATTGGAGAGATCTGATGAGAAGAAGAACGAACAAAGCAGAACTGAAGAAACTTGGAACAATGGGGAAAGAATGAGACGAAACCTGCTCTGAACTCAGCAGAGTTCAGAACCACGGATCACTCCGGGAGGAGTGATGGAGAGAAGAAGACTTTAACCCAAATCATCTTTACTATCAACCATCCCGTGACATCAGTCCTGAAGCTGCACGTCTCTGGGGAGACCGATGAGAGAGAGAGGGCGAACCAGAACCACCACTGAGCTGACAGCCCGCAGAGAGCCGGACGAACTTCCAGGAGATCGGGAAGATTTTTGGGATCCATCCACCCTACAGTCTTCCAAAGGATTTGAGGAACAGTCCAGCAGAACCAGGGCGTGAGTGAAGCACCTCAGTCAGACGGAACCTCTGAGGAGAATCCTGATCATTTGCTATGAAATATGATCTGATGTCACAAGAAGTTGGTGATAGTGAATTAATCCAGACCTACGGTTTACCAGACCCAGTTTAACTTTGTTTAGTTGGATTAAGAAATCCTTCCTTCTTTTTCTTTGAACATTTATTAATTAACTGAGGCTTAATTAATTTATGTTTCATTTTCATACCATCTCACATTTCTTTCACAAGATAACTTTTGGTTGATCATCATGCTCACATATTTCTTGTATATATTTTGTACATACATTATCTCATGTAGTTTGTAGACTAGTTAATAAATACTCCGTATTATCTTAACTAGTCGTTGTTTGTGGTTTTTCTGATGTATCATGAAAGGTCACTTCAAGCGAGAACTCATGAAAGCGTCCTGAGACTGATCACTTAATTAAATCAATCTAAGAGTTGATTTAAGACATTAATGGTTTTCCTTGCTTCCATTACATATCAAATAAGTAAGGTGGTGCTCCGAGGCTGTATTAGTATTGATATTAATAGAAATATTAATATTAATATTAATATTAATATTAATATCATACAAAGTGACGCTATATATATTGTGGTTGCCCAAGCTAAATCACAACAGTTGTGTGTTAAAGTTATGACTGAAATATTGAAATATTTGTCTATACTTGATGAAAAGCACAAGTCTAAAAATGTTCCAGAGATTAAAAACCATGCACCTGACATTTTGCATAATCCGAGCACACGTCCCCATTTAAACTATATTGTGAACAATGACATTGAAATGAATTTCTGCTATGCCAGCAGCAATAAATGGCATCTTGACAACTGGGGCAACTGATTTAAGATGAAAATGTCAGATGGCAAACAGGAATGGCCTGATGACTTCAGCAGTTCCAGCTGCCATTAGGCTTTGTCTGAGAAGCTGCTGGTTAAAACAGGAGCCGTTAAATTATGGATCTTCCCCAGCAATTACAGTGATCGTGAAAGCTGAAATAACCTTATTGCTTATAATCAAATTATCTCTAACTGCCCAGTGAGATGGAAAATGAAGCAACTGAATCAATTAGGTGTAATCTAGTTGTCTACTAGACTTATGCTTTACAGCCACGAATAGTCTGATTCCAAAGCAAATCTCTAAGAACAGATAAATAAAACTGTCAGTAACACAACTGACCTGATTTAAAATCAGAAATACAAGAATAATAAAAGACATACCATAGCTCTCTATAACTGGGGCATTTCTTTGAGATTTATGTCTGAATCGAATTCATGTCACCGCCTGATGAAATCACTGACGTTAATTTCTCCATGTCTAAGAAGTACTTACAGCATAGTGAACAAATTATGTGATGAAGTGCTGGAATATGAGAAGGGGAACGTGACATTAACATTTCAGAAGTTCGACAAGACTTCACTCTAATATTAAAAGGAAATACTTAAAATAGGAGCGATCCATTTTTATATCATCAAATGACTATGCGTACATGAAGTGGGGACTTGCAATTATGAATCTAGGAGAAGTAATTGCCTGACTCCAGCTTCTTTCAGCACTACAGAACTTTTTAGCATTTGTTAAATCAATATTTTAGCCTTATGCCCCAAAAAGCAAACCCACTCCACACTGCACCAAAATAACTTCCTTATTTCCTCTAACACCATCAACTATTAATCTATAGCAACATAATCACTTGACTATTTTAGTTTCCAGATGGATTTTGGTGACAATACTTGATAGAAGGGCCTTTTAGATGCTTTGTGTGTGTAGTGATATTAATACAGTATTTTAGATTGATGTCTCACATCCCAGGGAGCTATTAATTTCCATCCATTTCAGTAAATGCACTTGTCAGGACTGTAACTTTGGTGATGTAGGAAATCAATCACAGCAGTCAGAGCTATCCATGGCTGCAGGTGAGGTTCAGTTTCGTCCAAAGTTCATGTGCTTGTAGGAAAACAGAAATCTCAGACTTGGCATTCAGTTGTTGGCGGTGACCTTATCAAGGCCCTAAAAAAGGCTTTTTAGATGCTTAATTTTATGTTTGATTCTCTGACTTTTGAAAGTGATTCTGTTTGGCAGCTCTCAAATATCACTTAAATGCAGCGGAAATTAAGGTTAAAAGTGTGTGTATTGTGTGCTGATGACATTACGGAGGCATTATAGTGAAGATGGCCAAATATTCACTGCAAACAAAGTCCTCAAGCAAATTTTCAGCGTCTGCTTAAACAAAAGAACAATGCAGTGATGAATTCATTACCCTTTCAAGCATCATACAGCTGTCAGCGTAACACACAGGAGTGTGATTGTCAAGCATCCACCCTCAAACACCCTCTTAGCTTTCAATGAGGATAGAAAATTAGGCAAGTTTTTTTTTTTCACCTCCTGGTTTATGATGTGCTTCATTTCTTCCCACATCCTTCACAGCATGTGAGTCAATTTGGTCCAGTGCCATGTTCTACAGAAGCGAAATGCCCTTCCTTTCTTGTTCTGCTGCTGATTCAAGTCCTCTTAAACATTTTAGCATCTCCAACACTAACAAAAACAACACAGAATAATCCATTTGTCATGTCTCTCAAAGTACAATTCATTATGGATGGTGCACTGAAGCACTACGAAAGCAGCAGTTGCTCCGAAGGGTCATCTTTTCAGTGTTTTCTGAAAAACCAATTTCTGAATCTAATTAATCTTCGGGGAAGAGACGATTTGTGTTGTTTTGCTTAAGATGGAACTCTTTCTTTGCTGTTGTGTAAAGTTACTAAGAGCAGATTACAAAAGCATGAACTCTAAGTTTGCCCCTTTTTTTCTTCAAGGGACATCCAGCTCAGCAAAGCAGTCAAAATAAATAAGATACAAAACACAGCTGAGGCAGCGTGGGTTATTAACTTCAAGTCTTGCAAAGTATGAATAATTTAATAACTGATGGTATAATCAATGTTAAAATTTTCATAGGGGCAAAGGATTGTCCTTAAGTACCCATAAATATTCCTTTTTCAGTCCCTCCAGAAAGTTGCAATCCTCCAATTTCAAATATTAACAGAAATTCAACCAAACACAAATTATTCAAGCAGCAAACCTTGTTCTCCTGCTAATATGAGAAATTTGAGATTGCTACATTTTGTATTGTATAAATTCCACCCCTTTGTGTTTATTTTTTATAGTTACAATTGCAGCATTGCAACTTTCTGGAGGGACTGGAATATGCTGCACCAACATCCAAACATAGGAGGGAACTAAAGCGAAGCAAAAGTTAAGATGGACATTTTGATAGAGGGCTTTACTTGCCAGGTAAGCCACTGTTTCCTGGCAGCAAGAAGCACTTAAGATCAATTCAAGATCAGAAAAATGGCTTCTGAAGTCAGAAGGGAAGCTGTAAATTAAAGTAGAGTAACTGGAAACACCTACACAGCACAACGTCTCTCTATGTTGTAGTAGAGAAAGTACACTCTTTTTCAGTTCTAAAGTTGATAAATAATGACATGATGAAATCATCTAGTCTTTACGTACAACTCAACATAAAAAAACAGGTTTGTGGGCATTTGTTTATGCATAGCACTCCAAAGGTTTCAGTCAGATTGAAGTCTAGACTTTGACTGGACCATTGCATCACTTTGATTTTCCCCCTCTTCATTCATCCTTCCTGTTGCAAATTTGCTGATGTGCTTGGGATCATGGGCGAATTACATAACCCAGTTTTGGCACAGCTTAAACAGTCGGACAGATGCTCTCCCATTTGACCTTGATGTCCTGGACCCCAGCCTGAGTTATTTTCTCTTTCCTAATATCCCATTCTTCACATTTAATTTCATAACCATCACTGTCCTTTCCTCTTCCAGACTTTCTTCCCCCTCCTGCATCTCCTCTGATTGCCTGACTGAGTTCACCTGCACCTGATTACCCACATCCTTTGGCTGATTACTCCTACTCTGCATACAAACTCCACTATCCCAGGTGCTAAAATGTCTCAGCTCCATTTATCTGTACTACCTGTCTTTTCTTGTGTTAACATGTTGGACATCACCTGTTAAATCCTGATCTGACTTGGTTGCAAGACTTAATCTTCATCTTCATGCATGGAGCCCTTTTGATTGACCTTTAGATTTGTTTGTTATGATTTAACAGATTATCTGTGAGCTGACCTTTTCCTGTAATAAGGCACAACATTTGGATTTATCTTGCCTGTTTTTTTTTTGTACACTGAGTGCTCTGTTTCTATTAGGGAAGTTCGATATTGGCTTTTTTTACTGATATCCGATACCTGATATTGTCCAACTCTTAATTTCCGACATCCAATATCAACTGATACAGATATATACAGACAACTGTGAGGTTGTTTATCTCATATTTTGAGAAATACAGCTATATATACATACTGTATACTATATATAAAAAGTTCTGGAATGCGCTGCTAGGTGGCTGCAGTTTGTAACAGCTCTCTCTTAGCTTTTGAGTTTTTTTTCAAATATAGTTGTCTTTTTTATTGACATTACTTGCCAGATTAGGTTTTTCTGGGAGGATTTCTTATGCTGGTTTGAAGGCTGTGCAAATCAGGAGATTTTTCCTCATATATTTAGCTTTTTTTTTCATTACTTGTTATGATGTGTATCCATGGCAACGGAAAAATTGTTTACCACAGGGAGCAACTGTTAAAACTCTCCCAAATCAAGATTATAAGCGAAATAACACATCAAATCCCAGTGGAGTTAAAGAGAAAGAGAAGAGGATGCAGGTCAGGGTAAGGCAGAGGAAAAAGGATGAGATATAAATAACCGGTTTTTCCCAATTGTTGTGATGGGTAACGTGAGATCGCTAGCTAACAAGATGGACCAGCTTGAAGTGCTAACAAGGGCCGTTTCTCAATATGCGGACTTGTGCGTACTTGCGTGCTTGTGGACTCGTAAAACATCATCACCCGCGGTCCAAGTCATGTTCCATTAAAAAGTTAGAAAAAGTTAGAGTAACTCCCCGGATGCAAAACTTTCTCCACCCAGTTTACCGAGCACGCATCAGAGGAGGCCAGTGTGTACTTGGCCAGATATAAATCCCAGCATACACCTGCACACGCGCAGCGTTTGGCAGCCTCCTCCTCCCTCCTCCGCCTTCAACAGCGAAACCTGAGCGATCATTTCTATTCTTTACAGACCAGTTGCTCTGACATCTCACATCATGAAAGTCCTGGAGAGACTCTTACTGGCTCACCTAAACAGGCAATAAC